>OY740786.1:56968172-57370654 GCA_963514005.1 Raja brachyura | reverse complement strand
TGGACAGGTTGGGAGAGTGGACAGAGAAGTGGCGGATGGAATATAGTGTAGCAAAGTATGGAGTCATGTATTGTGGTAGTAGGAATAAAGACGTAGACTATTTTCTAAATGGGGAAATAATCCAGAAATTGGAGGGACTTGGGAGATCTGGTGTAAGAATCCCAAAAAGTTAATGTGAAAGTTGAATCGATAGTAAAGAAAGCAAACTCAATGCTAGCATTTATTTCAAGAGGGCTTGTATACAAAAAAAGGGATGTAATGTTGAGGCTCTAAGGCGCTGGTAAGGCCGTATTTGGAATATTGTGAGCAAATTTGGGCACCATATCTGAGGAAGGATGTGCTGGCTCTGGAGAGGGTCCATAGGATGTTTACAGGATGATCCCAGGAATGAGTAGGTTAACTTATGACGAGCATTTGTCGGCACTGGGCCTCTACTTGCTGGAGTTTATAAGAATGAGTGGGACCTCATTAATACATACAGAATTGTGAAAGACTTGGATAGAGTGGATGTGGAGAGGATGTTTCCACTTGTGGAAGAGTTTAGGGCTAGAGGTCATAACCTTAGAATTAAAGGATGTTCTTTTAGGTAGGAGATGAGGAGACATTTCTTTAGTCAGAGGTGAATCTGTGGAATTCTTTGCTACAGGAGGCTGTGGAGGCTAGATGAATGGATGTTTTTAAGGCATAGATATATTCTTGATTAGTCCAGGTGTCAGATGTTATAGGGAGAATACAGAAGAATGTAATTAGGAGGGTGAGATGGATTAGCCATGATTGAATCGCAGAGTAAACGATGGGTTGAATGGCCTAATTCTACTCTTATCACTTATGAATTCGCCCTTGCTGTCATAGACGGCCCCCTAGCCCCGCACCACCTCTGTGTCCAGTAGTTTTGCTCTCGCTCCTCCTCACTTAGATGGAATAAGGATAGAGTACCCCATGTCCTTGCCTCCACATCCAACACATAATTCTCTAACATTTTTGGTCTCCAACATGATCCCACCACCAGCCACATTTTCCAATCTCCATCCATTTCCGCTTACCTAAGAGACCATTCCCTCTGCAATTCCTTGGTTCACTCATCCCTTCCCATCCAAACCCCCCCCCCCCCCCCCCCCGAGGTACTTTCCCCTGCAGGAGATGTAACACCTGCCCTTCACAGTCCTGAGCATACTATATAGCGTATAGTAAGGGGTTGAGTCTGTAGCCTTGCAAGGCAAGAGTGTTCAGAATTGTCGTGGCGGATGTTTTGGTGTCTATCTTTAGTGATTTTGTTCCAGGGATGAGTGATGTCTGACCTGGATTCGTTGCGGCAGTAGGTGAATTGTAGTGGATCTAGGGTGTCTGGTAGGCCGGAGTTTGTGTACACAAAGACTAGCTGCTGCAGGCTCATTATGATGGTAGATGTCAGAGCCACCATAGTAATTAAGGCATGCTACTTTTTTTGGCACTGGGATTGTAGATTGATGTTGCATGTTAACCAATCACACATCAGCCAGCATCTCTAACCCCACCCCACTGTCATATTATTGCTCTGCACCAACAGTTGGGGCAGCCAGGAGGTGTTGATAACTAACCATCCTTTATGCTGTTAAGTTTTAGTGCTGATTAAAGATGTGTTTGAATCGTATACTGAGTTTGGAAGTCATTTACATGGTGTCAGAAGTGGGATCCACTCCTTCTGTATAACCGTTTTTTGTTTTACCCTTTTGTGAGTTTTTATTTTGCTTTATGATGGCCTCTTCCTGTCGAAAGCCTGACCCTCTCGTCTTTGATGCGGATATCAGCAAACGCTGGGACACGTTTGAAATTGATTACCGACACTACATGAACATTGCACACCAAAATGAACCTGATGCTGTCAAGGCCTCTCTCCTACTCAACCTTGCGGGCCCAGATGCTCTTCGGCGATCAAGAACATTCCGTTATGCTCCGGCAGTCCTCGATGCCAACGACCAGGTAATAACCGCAGCTGAATCTCCTGATGACCCCAATGTTCTGATGTTCTCAATGTAAATTTAGCCAGATCTGTGACCTGCCCTCAAATCACATTTTGGACAGGGCTAGGTTTTCCTCTCGCCATCAACTCCTTGGTGAACGAGTAGACTCGTTTATCTCAAACTTAATGTATTTAGCCCAGCGCAGCTGATTCCAAAATATGCTGGTCAATTAGCTGATTGATCAGTTAACAAGGGACATTTTAGTGAATGGCATTACTGACCTAAAGCTCAGATTAGAGCTTCTGAGGCTGCCAGATTTGACACTGGAGGAAGCAGCACACGCATGCAGGACAGCAGAATTCATCGACCCTATAGACAGTTCGCATGAAACCAAAACCATCAATCTGACGGGCTTCACTAGGCAGCGAACCAACACAGACAACAGGCGATTTATGACCCAAGCCAGTCAGGCAGCTCTTGGTGATCCTCACAAGAAATGTCCAAATTGCAACTACTCACACAGCAGACAATCAGCTTGCCCCGCTTTTGGTAAATCATGCAATTACTGTAAAAAGTTAAATCACTTTGCCTGTGCATGTCGGGCAGCAAGTCGGGCCCGTGGGAAGAATTTGCCTAGCTCCAGGTCTAATCTCAACTTCTTGCTACGAGACAGCAACAATCTCACTCCCCAATTCCAACTCGAACCTGCCCACGAACAGACTCCAATCAACTCACAAGAGGACCCGACTGTTTACTCATTACAGCTTGCTGCTGCTAAGAATTATGATCCGACCGTGACAGTAACTGTAAACAACGTTCATTTTGGAGCGAAATTATACACGGGAGCGAAAGTAAATACCATGTCAGCGAAAGTAAATACTATGTCAATCAACCTCTTCAACAAGATAAGAACTAACAAGCCACTGATCAAGGACAAATCCACTCTACATGCGTTTGGAGGGGAGGTTCTGCGGCCTCTGGGCAAAACCAACTTGAAATGTGTGCTGAAAAAAACCATGAGGAATTTGACCTTCTATGTCTTGAACTTTAATTCAGTTACTCTGCTTGGCAACTGGGCCTGTCAGGAACTGGGGCTGATCTCCTTTGACAAAACGGTGCACAAGCTGCAAATTTCCCTGGACCCGCTGAGTGAATTCCCTGATCTTTTCGACAACAACCTGGGCAAGTTGCCTGTGACTTACAAGATTATTATTGACCCCGAAGTGACACCCGTCATCCGACCTCCATACCGATTGTCATTTGCCATAACTGACAGGTTCACTCTGCGCTGAAGGACATGGCCTCCACAGGCATAATTGAAGCAGTCAGCAACCCCACTGACTGGGTCTTAACCATGATTGCCACAGTCAAGAAGGGAAAAAATGAAATCCGTTTGTGCATCAACTCGAAAGAACTGAATACTGCCATTAAGCGCCCACACCATCCTATGAAGACTGTCGAGGATGTTGCAGCAAAGGTCGGAATGGCCACCTTATTTTCTGTCCTTGATGCAAAGAACTCTTTCTGGCAGATACCGCTGGACAAGGAGTCATGAAACTTCACCACATTTGCCACCCCATTCGGCAGATACAAGTTTCTGAGAATGCCATTCGGAATCAACTCTGCCAGTGAAGTTTTCCAAAGAACTATGGAGCTATTATTCGAGGACCTACCTTGTGCCATCATTGTCGACGATATCCTAGTGTATGGCAAAGATGCAACGGAGCACGACCACAATCTCAGGCTCATCTTGGATCGCGCATGCAAGATCAACCTCAAGCTTAATCCTGACAAGTGCAAGTTCCGGCTTCCAGAGGTTTCCTACGTTGGCCACATCTTCACTCCTAACGGTCTCAAACCCGATCCGAAGAAGGCTACTGCCATCACAGAAATTCCTGCCCCCACAGACATGAATGGCCTGCAGCGTTTTCTGGGCATGGTAAACTATATCAGCAAGTTCATACCGAACCTCAGCGAACTAAGCTCTACACTGCGGGAGCTGACAAAAAAGGACACAGCATGGTCATAGTTCCAGCAACAGATTGCTTTTGATATCTTAAAGCCCAAACTGACCAGTGCACCGACTGTAATGTTTTTCGACCTGAAACGTCCAGTGACGATCACCTGCGATGCTTCGAAATTCGGACTCGGTGCAGCCTGCTTGCAACCATCTGCCGAGGGCACTCTACTACCTGTCTCGTATGCCTCTCGCACCATGACCGACACGGAGCAGCACTACACGCAAATCGAAAAGGAACTGTTGGCTGTCGTTTTTGCTTGCTCCAAATTCCACGACTTCATCTTTGGCAACACCTTCACAGTCGAGACGGACCACCAACCACTGGTGACAATCCTGAACAAGCCCATCCATGCCGTGCCAGCTCGTTTGCAGCATATGATGATGCAGCTGCGGCGGTACGATTTCTCTATTACCTACACTAAGGGTAAGGACATGCACGTCGCTGACACTCTCTCGCACACCTCGGGCATCTTGCGAACAACATCCCTAGCCTCCTGCCCCGCTTGCAACAGCCTTGCGCCTCATCAGCAGCGGCAGCCCCTTCTGCAACAACCTCTACCAGGTCTGCCCTGGACATCGCTGGAGGCGGATATTTTCGAATGGTGCGGGAAGCACTACCTTGCTCTAGTCGACTCCTTTTCTAACTGGTTTGAACTAGACCAATTGACCTCCCTCACATCGGAGATGGTCATTCAGAAGCTGAAAAGACACTTCTCTACCTTTGGTGCTCCCGTCAGCCTGAGAACCGACAACAGTTGGCAGTTCACCAGTCACATGTTTTTCGCAGACCGATGGAACTTCCAGCACGTCATGAGCAGTCCCGAGTATCCACAGAGTAATGGTCTTGCTGAACGCACTGTCAGAAGCGCCAAACACTTGCTGGAGCGAGCACAGATTTCAAAGTCAGACGTTTATCTCGATCTCCTGAATCTCAGAAATGTTGCCAGGGACGGAACCCTGGGATCGCCGGCACAGCGACTGATGTTGAGATTGACGAGGCCTCCGGTACCCATCGTACAACAGCAACTGGTCCCTCAGGTGCTGAAGCCTGATACTATCCAGAAACGTCTACAAGAGAAGCACGATATTCAGAAACGGTCATACGACAGTTCGAGCAGACCACTCAGGCCTTTACTTCCGGGTCAGGTCGTCTGTTTACGAACTTCAACTGGACATTCCCGTCTGGGCACTGTGGTCAACCCGACTGACGAGCCATGGTCTTACCTGGTAGACTGTGAGGGAGCAGTGTACCGGAGAAGTCGACAACACCTGCTTGCTGTGAGAGAGCCGCGACCACCGCCTGCTGGTCCCTATGTCCCTCCGCTCCAGTTCCAGCTGCCTTTTGCAATGTCTCCCACCCATCCCTGCATGCCTTGCACCCCTCCACGTCCCGCGGTCTCCACTAACCACGGGGCCTCTCCCACCGCATGTTTCCCCTTTCGGTAACCACAGGCCTCCATCAAGTCATTCTCGCCTCCAGGCTCTCGGTCTCATCTTTCAAGTGAGGGAGGGGAGGGTTTGGTCTGCACGCGCTCTGGCCGTGTTAATAGACCACCAGACAGATATGGCGAGTATGTTTAACCCCATGGCATGAGTGCCCTTTCATACTTGACCTTTGGGGGGAAGGATGTAGATTGATGTTGCATGTTAACCAATCACACACCAGCCAGCATCTCTAACTTCACCCCACTGTACTACTGATACTAATAATATTGCTCTGCACCAACAGTTGGGGCAGCCAGGAGGTGTTGATAACTAACCATCCTTTATGCTGTTAAGTTTTAGTGCTGATTAAAGATGTGTTTGAATCGTATACTGAGCCTGGAAGTCATTTACAGGGATGATAATAGTTGTTTTAGGAGAAGGAGATTAAAGAGGTCTGTGAATAATCATGTCAATTGGTCCATGCAATTTCTAAGGACGAGCAGTGACCATCTGAGAAGATCACATACGTAGAATGTGTTTTTGTTGTTGCTGAGCTGGAAAGGATGCAGAGGAAAATTACAAGGATATTGTCAGGAATACATTGGCAAAATATTGCTCTCTCTGTCTTCACCATTTCCCACTGTACTAAAGGAATGCAATAGCAAAGAACTTTTCAGTCTCATTGACAGCCTTTTGATCCATGTTCACTAAGTGCATGTGGGGTAAGGAGAAGGAGGTGGATGGCGAGCGAAAGGCACCACATAGGTCAAATAACAGGAGTCTGAACTATCCTGGGGCAACTAGGCATAGGCTCTATGGTCACAAACAAAGTTGGTACCATTGTAGGCAGAAGAGGATTCTCCTGAGTGGGAAAACGAGGTGAAGAGTGTCTCAAGTTGAATGGAATTGTATGAAAGTGACAAAATCCCATGCGTGTACCATCATAGGGACCATTAGAGACATTGAAATATTGACGGCACTAACTGTTCCCTACTTTGTCGCCTCTGCTCTATTGCCTTCCTTCACCAGAAGTATTTGTAAACAGTCAAGATAGAGTGTTGTATGTGGGCTGGTACCACCTGAACAATGTGCCTAAGGGGTAACCTGCTGATTTCCACCTCTGGAATTCCAATCTGGAGGAATGGTTGCACCATGCTCTCCAAAGCCCTTCTGAGAGTGATACAAGCAGACAAAATGGTGGTACGATTCTGGTAAATGTAGCACTCGGCCATTTCAGATAGGTTGAAGGGGATAGGCTTAAGGGGGATACCTCTATTAGAATAGATGGCACATGTGTACAGAGCTGGAAAGATTATTCCTTTCAGCATATTCATAGAACATATAAGACTTAACTTTTAACTCCCTCTTAAGTCTTATATCATTCCCGCCTCCTACAACTTGTCCTGAGTTCTGACCTCCAGCTTTTTGTAATGCTATTTATGAGCTCAAACTATTTCTGTTGACTCTTATCTCGTACTATACCTTATTATTTTATTTAATTTCATATTTTTAATTTTCATTCTTAAACTGTATTATTGTTTTTTTTATTTCTCCTACCCCCTCATTTTCAGATGAGAGCGGACTTTGTATAAGCCCTCTGGGCTTCCCTTCCCTCCCAGCACTGTATGGTATTATAAATTGATCGCTTGTCTTCTTTTGAAACGTGGTGCAAATAAAACAATAAAATAAAATAAAACAATAAACTTAACCTAATCTGGCATGTATGTACCAACTATTACTTCGGTCATTTTGCAATTTAAAAAAAGTTGCACCGTGTCCCGTCAATCGTGTCAGCGTCCAATTCTTTATATCAGGTTTCACTAAACCATTGATATATGTTACCATTTTGCCAAAACATAAAGACACAGTTTGATTTGCTGATTCTTCACAGGTCTTCATTTTTTACTGTCCTAGTTTTTACCTGTTTACAATGCAAAGCATGAATCCAGTTAGTTTCTTATCCTGCACATATTACTGCAGTATTTATGACCAGAGGCTCCTGAAGTGGCCCTTTCCATCTAGGGGCGAGGTCATGTTTCTGTTTATGGACTTTAACCATTACCCAATCTCCCAGATTTATATTGTGACATAGTTTACTTGCTTTTACACCTCATGTATCCGTTCCCTATCTTACTTGGCACACGCAATTCTTTTATGCTATTTAACCCATTTGACTCCCACTCCTCGTAGAGTCGCTTCCTTTCGACCCTCCCATCCTAGTGGTGTTTTCATTACTCTTCCCATGATCACCTCATACGGGATTCGGCCTGTCTGGAGGTCCAGAGTAATTCTCATATTCATTAGCACAAAGGGTAGTGCACCCTTTGGCCCAACTTGCCCACACCATCCAACATGTTCCGTCTACTCTAGTCCCAACTGCCTGCATGTGGCTTGTATCCCTCTAAACGTGTCCCATCCTGGTCCCTGTCTAATTAATTCTTAAACTTTGCGATTGTCCCTGCCTCAACTACCTCCTCCGGCAGCTTGATCCATAGACCCACCACCCGTTATGTGAGAAACCTATTCCTATTAAATCTTTTCCCCTTCACCTTTAACCTATGTCCTCTGGTTCTCGATTCACTTACTCTGGGGAAGAGACTCTGCATTACCCAATCTATTCCTCTCAGGATTTTATACACCTCTATAAGATCATCCCTCATCCTTTTGCTCCACAGGAATAGAGTCCAAGCCTGTTCAACCGTATAGGTCAGGCCCTCGAGTCCTGCTTCATCCTTGTAAGTCTCCTCTGTACCCTTTCCAACTTGACTACATCTTTCCCATAACATTGTGCCGAATTCTAATGCGACCTAATGGACAGCAGCCTGACCTCCCAACGTCTATACTCAATATCATTCACTGTGTAGGCCCTGTCCACGTTAGTTTCACCAAAATTTCACACCTCGCCCATCACCCAGTCCTCTGTCCACCTGCCCAACCGATCCAGATCCTGCTGCAATTTTTGACAAACATCTTCACTATCTACAATAGCACCAACTTTAATGTCATCTGCAAACCTACTAGTCATACCATGTACGTTCTCATCCAGTTCACTGATACAGACGACAAACAGCAATGAGCCCAGCACAGAATCCTGAGGCACACCACTAGCCACAGCCTCCTGTCGGAAAAGAAACTTTCCGCCATCATTCTCTGCATCCTTCCATGAAGCAAATTACCTATCCAATCAGCTTAGCCTACCGTGGGGAACTTTATCAAATGCCTTGCTGAAATAGAAAGATAGAAAATAGGTGCAGGAGTAGGTCATTCGGCCCTTCGAACCTGCACCGCCATTCAATATGATCATGGCTGATCATCCAACTCAGTATCCTGTACCTGCCTTCGCTCCATACCCCCTGATCCCTTTAGCCACAAGGGCCACAGCTAACTCCCTCTGAAATATAGCCAATATAGTCCCTTGTTTTTTTAAGAAAATATTTAATACAATTCCGGAATTAACACAACACAACTTAATAATCAGAGGAGACTTAAATTGTACATTAGACCCCTATTTAGATAGATTATTAAGACAACGGAAAACAAAATCGCAGTCCAGTGACTTATTAAATGCATATATAGATATTAGTAATATCAAGGGTGTTTGGAGAATAGAAAACCCAACCGGACGAGAATATTCATTTTATTCAACGGTACATAAAACATACTCCAGAATAGATTCTTTTTTGGTGGATTCTAAGCTTATTCCATTTACTTATAACTCGAAATATCACAATATTACAATCTCAGACCATGCTCCCTTAACATTTATGATTAAATTAAATGGAAGGACGGAGAAACAGTAACAATGGAGACTCAACCCACAAGTTTTAAAGGAAAAAGCATGTCAGGAATATCTTACTAAACAGATTAATATGTTCTTCGAAATCAATGATAACCCTGAAACGTCTGCCTCCCTACTATGGGAAACATTTAAAGCATTTACTCGAGGAGCTATGATCTCCTCCCAAGCATTTCATAATAAAGAGAATCAGGCGAAACCACAGGCATTGGAAAGGGAAATAAAACAATTAGACACAGAAAATGCGGCTACACCAACCATGATAAAACACAATAAAATTGCAGCATTGAAATATAAATTAAATTAAATATATTCAGACCAAGTTGTAAAATTTTACCAATATACTAAACAATTACATTTTGAATTCGGAGATACACCTCAAAAATTATTGGCTCGTCAATTACGGAAACTGGACGGGGAAAAAACAATTCATAGGATTAAATCAGAAACAGGAGAACCACTAGTACAACCTAAGGATATTAATGAGAGATTTCTGCAATATTATCAAAACCTTTACTCTGCTAAAACAATAGATCACCGAACAGGAACAGAAGCATTCCTACAAAAATGCAATCTTAAAGTGTTAGATTTGAAAGATAGAGAATTATTAGATGCTGAAATAAGTAAAAGAAATTGAAGAGTCTATCAGATCTCTAAAAAACGGTAAATCCCTGGACCCAATGGCATAGGCACCGAATTCTATAAAACATTCTATGACCTGATTGTTCCGTGTTTAAAGACACTGTACAAACATATTTATCCCCAACAGAAATGATCAGAAACGCTAAATGAATCTATAATAACACTTATACCAAAAATAGATAAGGACCTGGATGATCCAGGTTCATATAGAGCTATAGCTCTTCTAAATACTGATCAAAAAATATTAACTAAAATCCTAGTACAAAGATTAAGCACAGTGATTAATAAATTAATACACCCGGACCAAACAGAATTTATACCAAAACGGTACTCTTCATATAACCTGAGACGATTATTCAATATTATATTCTCAAAAAGAAGTACTAACAAAGATCTAGCAATTATTTTGTTAGATGCTGAGAAAGCTTTCGACCAGGTGGAATGGCCCTATTTATTTTCGGTTATGAAAATTTTTCAATTGAGCTAGAAGTTTAGTACGTGGGTAAAACTTTTATATACTAACCCAACAGCTAGAATATCAACAAATCAAATGTTATCAGCTAAATTTAACGTATCTAGAGGCTGTAGACAAGGATGTCCGTTATCCCCGCTATTATTTGCACTCGCAATGGAACCATTAGCAGAAAGCGTGAGGTCCCATCCTGAAATATATGGGTATAATACCAAAGATACTGAGAATAAAATTTCCTTATATGCAGACGATGTATTAATTTACATTACAAAACCTGAAGTTAGTATCCCAAACTTCTTAAATTTAGTAACTCAATATGGCTCGTTTTCAGGATACAGAATTAAGTGGAATAAAAGGGAAATCATGGCAATAATGGAAAGTAACCCACATATAGTACAACAATTTCCTTTTAAAATAGTAAATGAAACATTTAAATATCTTGGAATTTATGTAACAAAGAGATATACTTTATTTAAATTTAACTTTACGCCTTTATTGAACAAATTACATAAGAATATTTTATATTGGAAACCATTACCTATCTCAATGTTGGGTAGAATTAATGCAATAAAAATGATTTTTCTCCCGCAATTATTCCACCTCTTTCAATTAATCCCGATATATCTCCCAAAAACTTTTTAAAAAAAGGTTGACTCTATAGTCACCAATTTTATCTGGGATTAAAAGAACCACAGAATAAATAAAAAAACACTTATGTAAATCAAAAATAAATGGAGGTTTAGCACTACCGAATTTTATGTTCGATTTTCGGGCAGTTAATATTAAAAATATGAATTTTTGGTTGGAAGAACTGGACCAACAACCAGATTGGTTAAAAATGGAAAAGGAAGACTGTTTAACTTTTGAAATTGGGTCGATCTTGTTTGCTATTACTAAGTTAAGCAAAAAATTTTATAATGAAAACCCCATAATATATAGTGGAATACGCATTTGGAAACAATGAAAAAATACACTAAAATTGGATAATTTACCACTATCTCTTCCCATTGTAAACAATGCTACATTTAAACCCTCAATGATGGATAAGGGTTTTTTCATTGGAAAAATCACGGAATTACAAAGATGGGTCATCTCTATAGGAAACGTACATTCCTCTCATTTCAGGAACTACAACAAATTTATGGGCTTCACTCAAATGACTACTTTAGATACCTACCAATTAGAGACTATGCTAAATCAAATACACAGGACTATAGAAATAGAAAGATAGAAATTCTTGATGAATGTTTGAATAAACACCCTAATACAGAAAAATTGATATCTTATATTTATAATATTCTATTAGACAATGATGCACCTATGACGGAAATATATAGGTAATCATGGGAAAATGAACTAGTCCAAATAATAAGGCCAGAAATATGGGACAAAAGCTTACAACATATACATCACTGTTCGTTAAATGCTAGACATTCTTTAATACAATTTAAAGTATTACATAGATTGCACTATTCAAAAAACTAAATAAATAGAATTTTCCCAAGCATATCTCCTATTTGTGAAAAATTTTAACACTCAGAGGATAACTTAATGCATACATTTGTAAGTTGTATAAAAATGAATAATATTTGGACAGAATTATTTAAGATAATTTCGGAAGTTGTTAATACCCAATTGGACCCCAATTCAAAACTAATAATAATAGGAATACTAGAACAAAATCAATTATTTACAACAAACCAAAGAAACTTTATTGATTATAGTTTAATAATTGGGAAACAATGAATATTAAAATTTTGGAAAGGCTCTATAACCCCCACAATTAAAATGTGGACTATGGAAATGTCGGAGACTCTACATTTGGAAAGATTAAGATTTGTCTTAATAGACAAACAAGAACTATTTACTAGAATAAGGTCCCCATTCATTGAATATTTGAAGGGTCAAACCGGTTCGGCACGAGAATCTGACTGAAACCCGAATCAAGGATTAGATGAAGAATTACATTTTATAATCCACGGACATATCTCCAATGATGCATAATTAGCTGATTTCTCCATTCTCTTTTAATTTGTTTTGGTTAATTTTCTTTCCCTCTCTATTATTTTCTATCTATATAAAAATTTAAAAAATATATAGAAGTACAATTATTATACAATTGTTAATACAAACAATATTAATAATGTATGACCACAACAAACAAAATGCTTATTATTATGCATTTACTTTAATTAAAAAATAAATAAATAAAAATATTGCCAATGAACTGGCCTCAACTACCTCTGTAGCAGAGAATTCCAGAGACTCACCACTCTCTGTGTGAAAAATGTTTTCCTCATCTCGGTCCTAAAGGAATTCCCCCTTATCCTTAGACTGTGACCCCTTGTTCTGGAACTCCCCAACATCGGGAACAATCTTCCTGCATCTAGCCTATCCAACCCCTTAAGAATTGTGTAAGTTTCTATAAGATCCCCCCTCAGTCTTCTAAATTCGAGCGAGTACAAGCCAAGTCTATCCAGTCTTTCCTCATTTGAAAGTCCTGACATCCCAGGAATCAGGCTGGTGAACCTCTCTATACCCCCTCTTTGGCAAGAATGTATTTCCTCAGATTTGGAGACCAAAACTGTACGCAATACTCCAGTTGTGGTCTCACCAAAACCCTGTACAACTGCAGTAGAACCTCCCTGCTCCTATACTCAAATCCTTTTGCTATGAATGCTAACATACCATTTGCTTTCTTCACAGCCTGCTGCACCTGCATGCCTACTTTCATTGATTGGTGTACCATGTCATCCAGATCTCGTTGCACCTCCCCATTTCCTAATTTACCACCATTCAGATAATAGTCTACCTTCCTGTTTTTGCCACCAAAGTGGATAACCTTACATTTATCCACAGTATACTGCATCTGCCAAGCATTTGCCCTCTCACCCAAAGTATCCAAGTCACCTTGCAGCTTCCTAGCATCCTCCTCACACCTAACACTACCCCCCAGCTTAGTGTCATCCGCAAACTTGGAGATGTTGCATTCAATTCCCTCGTCCAAATCATTAATATATATTGTAAATAGCTGGGGTCCCAGTGACTAGCGGTACCCCACTAGTCACTGCCTGCCATTCTGAAAATAACCCGTTTACACCTACCCTTTGCTTACTGTCTGCCAGCCAGTTCTCTATCCACATCAATACTGAACCCCCAATACCGTGTGCGTTAAGTTTGTATACTAATCTCTTATGTGGGACCTTGTCGAAAGCCTTCTGAAAATCTAGATATAACACATCCACTGGTTCTCCCTTATCCACTCTACGTTATATCCTCGAAATACTCTATAAGATTCGTCAGACATGATTTGCCTTTTGTAAATCCATGCTGACTTTGTCCAATGACTTCAACACTTTCCAAATGTGCTGCTATCCCATCTTTAATAACTGACTCTAGCAGTTTCCCCACTACCGATGTCAGACTAACTGGTCTGTAATTTCCCGCTTTCTCTCTCCCTCCTTTTTTTAAAAGTGGGGTTACATTAGCTACCCTCCAATCCTCAGGAACTACTCCAGAATCTAAGGAGTTTTGAAAAATTATCACTAATGTATCCACTACCTCCTTGAGTACTCTGGGATGCAGATTATCTAGCCCTGGGGATTTATCGGTCTTTAATCCATTCAATTTAGCCAGCACCACTTCCCGGCTAACCTGGATTTCATTCAGTTCCTCCACCTTATTTGACCCCCGGTCCCCTGCTATTTCCGGCAGATTATTTATGTCTTCCATAGTGAAGACAGAACCAAAGTAGTTATTCAATTGGTCTGCCATGTCCTTGTTCCCCATGATCAATTCACCTGTTTCTGACTGCAAGGGACCAACATTTGTTTTAACTAGTCTCTTTCTCTTCACATATCTAACTAATCTCTTTCTCTTCACATATCTAACTAATCCCTTTCTCTTCACGTATCTAACTAATCTCTTTCTCTTCATATATCTAACTAATCTCTTTCTTTTCACATATATCCATATATACAACATCTACAGCTCTTGTAATCAACCTTTTTGGTTACATCATCAAAATCTCAGATTTGTGAGACAGGACCTCCCACGTACAAATCCATGCTGACTATGCCTATCTTTTTTCACTGTCTGCTTTACCACCAATTTTGGTGTCATCTGCTAATTTACAAACAATGTTAATGACATTGTAATCCAGATTGTTTATGTTTGTATCAAACAGCAATGAACCCAGCACCTATTCACAAGGATGTTGCCAGATCTCCAGGGCTTGAGACAGAAGCAGAGATTGGATAGGCTATTCCTTGCATGAGATGGGAATGATAGGATCTAAGAGGCAGGTTTTTCTCTTGAACGAGCTGCCAGAGGAAGCGGTAGAGGCAGGTATAATTATAACATTCGGGCAGGTAGATGGATCGAAGTGATTTAGAGGGACATGGGATTAGCTGAGATAGATGTTATTTGTCATGGATAAATTGGGCTGAAGGGTGTGTTTCCGTGCTATAAATGTAATAAAAAGGAACTGCAGTTGCTGATTTATACCAACGATAGTAACAAAATGCTGGAGTAACTCAGCAGGTCAGACAACATCTCAGGAGATAATGGAGTGATGACATTTTGGGTTGGAACCCTTCTCCAGACTGATTGTAGGAGGGAGGGACTGGAAGAAAGAACAGAAAGAAAAGACCAGGCCAAATCAGCGCCAGCAACAAATGACCTGTCAGAAAACCACCCTGCCTAAGGTCATCTATTGTCGGCTCTGATTTGTCTTGGTCTTCACTTGCTTGCAGTCGGGGAGTAGGGGAATCAAGGACCAGAGGACATAGGTTTATGTTGAGGGGGGAAATATTTAATAGGAACCTGAGGAGAAAACCTGATGGGTTTTGGGGGATTTGGGGCAAACACAGGCAGGTGAGACTAGCTAGTGTGGATGAGGCATGTTGGTCGTCATGGACAGGTTGGGCTGCAGGGCCTGTTTCCATGTTGTATGACTCCATCTCTTCCCATAATTATAGAATGACACACCACAGAAATGGGTCCTTCTGTGCCTTCTATTCATGCAGCCCATTGTGCTTATTTGTATGTTAATCCCACTGTTTTGCCATAAACCTGTATTTCACTACGTCATTCCAATCTAAACACCTGACTAACTTGTTAAATGTTGTAATTAAATCTGCCTTCTCCACCTTCCTAGTACATACCAGATAACCACTGTGTGGAAACACCTACTCATTATATCTCCTTTTAATTTTGTCCTTTCTCACCATAAACCAGTGGCATTCATCTGTAGTCTCTCTGCCCTGAAAAAAAGACTGACTACGTATGCCTCGCATAATTTTGTAAATCTCTAACTCTAACTCTCAGCCTGCTGTATTCCGAATTATAATAATAATAATAACAATAATAATAATAATAATATTGACAATGCATTTTATTTATAGGTGCCTTTCAGAACACTCAAGGACACCTTGCAGTTAAAACAAGCAAATTACAAATATATAAATAAAATGAAACAAAAACAACATATCCATGAATTTGATAGAAAGTGGAGACTGGGATAGGCCAGTCTGAATAGGTGAGTTTTGAGGGAGGTTTTAAAGGTGGGGAGAGACTCTATGGTATGGATGGATAATGGAAGAGAGTTCCAGAGGCGAGGGGCAGAATGTCTGAAGGCTCTGAACCCCATCGTGGACAGGCGGGAGTGGAGAGCAGAGAGGAAGAAGAGGATCGGAGAGTTTGGGATGGAGTGTAAGGCAGGAATAGTTCAGAGAGGTATGGAGGAGCAAGATTGTGGAGGGCTTTGAAAGTGAGGAGGAGAATCTTAAAATCAATGCGGTATTGGACAGGGAGCCAGTGCAGTTGTTTGAGGATGGGAGTGATGTGATCGGTGGATGGGGTTCTGGTGATAATGCGGGCAGCTGAGTTCTGGACCAATTGGAGTTTATGGATGGACTTGTGGGGTAAACCAGAGAGGAGAGAGTTAACAATAATTCTTACAATATATTCAGTGCAAGGTTCATGATGATGAACCTTGTTCTATGACATACACCATGTGCATTATTCGCTAATCTATCCACCTGTCACAATTTTCAGCATGCTATGGACTTGACCAAAGGCCTATTGTACATCAATGCCCCTAAGGTGCCTGCCATTTACTCCATTTGCCCAAAGAGAATTTGACTGTTTTATTTGCATTTCCTGATTTACAAAACTGTTTCTGCTCCCTAAAATAGTTGACTCTTGAAATACTTTTTATTTTCTCTTTTTTCCTTCATCATTATTATCACCAGTTTCTCTGGTCCTGGAGGCTGGTATGGCAAGATTTAAAGGGACATTGAGGATGATTTTGAATTTTTCCTTTCTTTAGTCACATTCATAACAATAAAGAGCATACCACAAATGCTGTTGAACTTGAAACAAATCTGTTCTCCACATTGACTGATTTAATGTACTTATTCCAAATACTGAACTATATTCCCCACATTGACATTAACCTGACATTGATAATTCCTTGTGGCAGAATATTTTTTTAACATCTAATCTAGATCTCTTCTATACGTATATATAAATTGGTTTTAAGCTTGTGTAAATACTAAACCAAAGCCTACTGTGGATTCTGAAAAAATGAAAATTCTAACATGCTGGAAACTCATACCAGGTAACATTTCTCTGACAATAGATGCAACTTTAATCTGCTGAATGCTTCTGTAGTTTTCAGTTTTAATACAAACATTATTCATATGTGCACTAATGTTATTTTAAATGTCTGAGTTAAATTCCCTGGTGTTGTTCATGTTTAAGGAGATGCAGCTTCCTGACATTTGTAAATAGGGGGATTTTAACCGAGTGATTATTTGAATGGCCGTTTATTAAAGCTTCCATTTATAGAAACATAGAAAATAGGTGCAGGAGTAGGCCATTCGGCCCTTCGAGCCTGCACCGCCATTCAATATGATCATGGCTGATCATCCAACTCAGTGTCCTGTACCTACCTTCTCTCCATACCCCCTGATCCCTCTAGTCCCAAGGGCCACATCTAACTCCCTCTTAAATATAGCCAATGAACTGCCCTCAACTACCTTCTGTGGCAGAGAATTCCCGAGACTCACCACTCTCTGTGTGAAAAATGTTTTTCTCATCTTGTCGTAAAAGATTTCACCCTTATCCTTAACCTGTGACCCCTTGTTCTGGACTTCCCCAACATCGGGAACAATCTTCCTGCATCTAGCCCATCCAACCCCTTAAGAATTTTGTAAGTTTCTATAAGATCCCCTCTCAATCTTCTAAATTTCATTTCGGAGTCACGTGAGTGACTTCGTGAAGAACCCGCCAGCACGCATGCGCGACATAGCCGTGGAAGTCGGGGAGCCCTGTTACTACAGGGCCCGACCCGCCGCTGTGCAGGAGCTCCAGTGCTGGATCGAGGAGCAGGTAGACCCTGTTTCCGTATCGGGGTCGCCAACGGGCTCGTTGGTCGACCTGGGCTAGGGCTCGCGTGCTGCTGCACGGCCCTTCTCCCTGCGCCCTCGGAGAAGAGGGAGGGATGGAGCCCGGAAGCCTAACCCTTCAGGGGCCAAGTCATCACCTGCCGCCTAGCAGCGGACTGGTACAAGGGCGGGACCCAGGTCCACTGTGAGGTCCAGTGTCGACTCCCCAACCACCGACGCCAGGACGGGTCATTTGGGTGGGGTCCCGCCACGGTCGCCGAGTCCCCCATGGATGGGAGGACGAGACCATGCGTAGGCAAGGTCCACGATGTGGGCAGCCGGCAAGCCCGCGCGGGCGTCGGGTCTCCATGCTAAGTCAGGTGCCGACTCCCCGCCGCATTTGCCCTCCGTGGCAGCGGCATCAGGTCCCGCCAAACGAAGGCGGTTGATCACACCTCCCGCGCGGGAATCGCTCAGCTTCGCTGCGGCGGCTGGCAGCGACAAATTCCGGCACCGGGTTCACCTCGACGAGGTGCGGGCCGATGAAAGGAGCCTCGGCAGTATTTCAGAGCCTGAGGACTCCGACCGCCCGAGTGTTCAGGGCGAAGGGCGTATTGGCCAGGATGGAGCGGATGTTGGAGCTCCTCCTGCAACAGAATCATCGGGAGGAAGCATCCAGCTCCAGTGGGCACAGGGAGGTTTCACCATCGTCAGCAGGAGCCTGAGGCAGCCAGAGGATTGTCAGAGACATCGGGACTACCCCTCAACCCCAAACTGGCAGCCACCGTGGACTTCCTGACCAACCATCAGCTCCAGGAGGAGGTCCTATCGGAGGCCTTAAAAACAGGCACAAAGCCCAGCGAACTGCTACTCCCTTCAACGAGCCCATAATCAATACGCCACGGTCGCCGAGTCCCCATGGATGGGTGGACGAGACCATGCGTCGGCAAGGTCCATGATGTGGGCAGCCGGCAAGCCCGCGCGGGCGTCGGGTCTCCATGCTAAGTCAGGTTCCGACTCCCCGCCGCATTTGCCCTCCGTGGCAGCGGGATCAAGCTCCGCCGAAGAGGCGTTTGAGCATACCTCCCGCGCGGGAATCGCTCAGCTTTGCTGCGGCGGCTGCCAGCGACAACTTCCGGCACCGGGTTCACCTCGACGAGGTGTGGACCGATGAACGAAGCCTCAGCAGTTCAGCAGAACATGAGGACTCCGTCCGCCCGAGTTCTAAGGGCGAGGGGCGTATTGGCCAGGATGGAGCGGATGTTGGAGCTCCTCCTGCAACAGAATCAAAATTTTTGGGGAAGACCTCCCGAAGAGGGTCAAGGAGCGGGATGACCACGCTACGACGGTGGGACTTATGTGGTCACATATCTCGACCAGGCGGCAGGCCAGGGAGTGCTATTTTCATGCCACAAGGCCCTGCCGTTAGGCCAGCAAGGGCCTCCGCTCCAGCTCCGCCTCAATTTCAGAATCCAGCACCTCCACATCCGGCCATGCATATCAAGGGCCACCGATAACCATGAAAGTAAGGTGGTCTGGATTTCATGCACCTGCATGTTGAACTTCCCATGTTGGTGGGAGACTACGGCTCTTTCCGGGGGCATGCGGTACCATCACGTCTGATGAGTTTATCTTACAAAGTATTCAAGGCCATGCGATTGAATTCATCAATGGTGACATCCCTCCATCCCAGCATATGCAGATCGGAAATTTACACTGTCCAGCAAAGAGCGGCAGTAGGCTATGCTGAAAAACTTACAGTCACAAGGAGGGATGGAGGATGTCGGGTTATTTTTGATTTGAACCATTTGAATACTTTTGTAGAATATACCCATTTCAAACTGGAAACGTTCCAGACATCTAAGTTGTTTGGGTTCTGGGGGCTGCTTTGTGGCATGCATTGATTAAAAGATGCATGCTATTCAGTATCCATTCAGAAATGCCACAGGAAGTTCTTGCCATTTACCTGGATGGATCAGCTCTGGCTATACAGAGCTTTGCCAAATGGGCTTACTCACCCCTGGATTATTTCTAAATTGCTCCAATCAATACTGGCTACACTAGGAGACAAAATCACATAGTGTTGGCCTGTCTAGGTGATATCCTAATTATTGGGAATCAGCCGAACTGGCAGTTTCAGCCACCGTGGAAATTTTTTCAGCAAATGGGGTTCATTATCCATCCAGATAAATCAACGTCCTGCCCTTCACAGGTTAAGGGTATCTGGGGTTATGGTGGATTCCAATCACGTGAGGGCCACCATACCAACTAACTAGGTTGGCGATGTCACCCAACTCTGGTAGGGTCTAGTCTGGGCCAGTATACCATCAATTCGACAAACTACTAAGGTGATTGGCAAGATTGGAGCTTTTTTCCAGCTGCCCAATACGGGCCTTTGATTATCAAAATTTGCAGAGAGCCAAGGTCTCGGCGTTAAAACTGAACGCTAGACATTTCGATAGACCAATGCAGCTGCCTTTCAAGGCACAGATTGAGTTACAATGGAGGATTGACAATATTTATGTCTCACTTAAACCCATCATTTTGGCCAATCCGATGGTATACTTACAAACAGACGCAAGCTCCCATGTCTGGGGAGCTACGCACAACTGCTCCAGTTGTGAGGGCAGATGGGACACCCTTGAATCTACCCTGTTGTTGTCACGAGGGGTAAACTATTTGGAGATGCTGGGAGTATTTCACGGACTTCGAGCTTATTGTTCTAGCCTTACTGGTGCTCATGTCCGTCTCCAAATAGATAATACCACTGCGGTGGCATATCTAAACCATATGGGCGGTACCAGGTCACTTTCATGTGATGAATTGGCAAATTCTATGACAACATCGAGTGGATGATGAATCTCCAAATATCCGCTAAAATTACTGCCAAATTTTGTGAACCGGATATCGACCTTTTTGCGTCACGGTTGAATCATCAGGTACCAACATACGTTCGTGGGACCCGATCCTGGGGCAATGGCGATGGATGCGTCTCGCTGGACTGGGGGAAATGGGTTTCTATGCATTTCCTCCATTTTGCCTCATCAGTCGGGTGTTGCGGGTAATCCAGACAAATGCTGCTAAGGGCATTCTTATCATACCCGACTGGCCTACGCAGCCATGGTATCCGGTGGTCCTTGATATGATCAGTCAACCTTGGGTCCTCTTAGAGGGTTACCCATAATTGGTACAAACCCTGTGTCAGGGGGACCACATCCCTGCCACAGTCATCTAAACTTGTTGGCTTGAAGGTTCTGCACAGGCCATCACTGCGGTGTGGCCTATCATCTAGAACCATGGATACCATCGGAGCGTCATGCTGGGAGTTCACCTGGCGGCAATACCTCTCTCACATCCGGAAATGGGAAACCTACTGCGGCCGCTCCCATATTACATACGACGCTGTAACCATAACCGACGTATTGGAATTCTGGCGGGGTTGCATCATAATGAACACCTGAGCTACAGTGCCATCAACAGCGCCTCGAGTGCGCTGTCATTCTACCTCAATATTAAGGTAGGATCCAACAGGCTGGTGTCCAGACTCATGCGGGGAATATTCAATTCGAATCCGCCCAGACCACGCTATAATATCACCTGGGATATCGGGGAAATACTCACCCTGCTCAGGACGTGGTCGCCCATGCAGGGCCTGGAACTGGATAAACTCACCCTGAAGCTGGTGATGTTACTGGCACTGACTTCAGCACAGAGGGTACAGACACCCCGCAAAATCCGGATCAACAGGATGATCTCTACCCCTGCAGAAGTAGTCTTCGTCATAAACGAGCTACGCAAGCAGCATAGACCTGGGTGCGCAGGGCTGCAGCTGAAGTTCCTGGCATACCCCGCTGATGCAAGGCTATGTTTAGCCGCCCATATCCGTTACTATGTGAAAGTGACGAAAAAACTGAAGGAATGGAGAACCCTCACCATAGAGTGACGGTCCAGACGATATCCAGGTGGCTCAGGATCGTCTTGGGTAAGTCACGTGTTGACACTAATATCTTCAAATCCCATTCCACCAGGGCATGCATCAACGTCGGCGGCAAGGGTCATGGAGGTGCCCATGGACCATATTCTTGCCACAGTAGGATGGCGAACGAAGCCACCTTCCAGCGGTTCTACAATACATCTGTTGCCGCTCCTCTACAGTTCGCGGAGGCCGTGCTGAATGCAGGTCAAGAACGTGGAAATGTCCCCGAATAAGGGGTTTTCTTTTCTTGTTAACAAATGTTGCTCTTGTTTTTCAGTACAAACAGTCTGGAAAGTTGATTACTCCTATCCATCCTCATAAGTGGTGTGTGACAACATGGACGTGGTCCAGGGCGTGGAATCACAGAGCTTTGAAGTCTTCACGAAGTCACTCACGTGACTCCGAAATGAAATAGTAAGATTGAACGAGAACTTACCAGTTCGAAGGTTGATCTTTATTTCATGAGGAGTTGCGATGAGGGATTTCGTGCCCTCCGCTCCCAACCCTCGATCATAATCAACTGGTAATTAGAGTCTCTTCAATCTTACTATGCCAAGTTATTTCTGTTGTTGTTTCTGTGATTCCACACCGCTACTTTGAAGAATGTCGCGCATGCGTGCTGGCGGGTTCTTCACGAAATCCCTCATCGCAACTCATGAAATAAAGATCAACCTTTGAACTGGTAAGTTCTCGTTCAATCTTACTATTCTAGTGAGTACAAGCCAAGTCTATCCAGTCTTTCTTCATATGAAAGTCCTGACATCCCAGGAATCAGTCTGGTGAACCTTCTCTGTACTCCCTCTATGGCAAGAATGTCTTTCCTCAGATTAGGAGACCAAAACTGTATGCAACACTCCAGGTGTGGTTTCACCAAGGCCCTGTACAACTGCAGTAGAACCTCCCTGCTCCTATACTCAAATCCTTTTGCTATTAATGCTAACATACCATTCGCTTTCTTCACTGCCTGCTGCACCTGCAGGCCTACTTTCAATGACTGGTGTAACATGACACCCAGGTCTCGTTGCATCTCCCCTTTTCCTAATTGGCTACCATTCAGATAATAGTCTACTTTCCTGTTTTTGCCACCAAAGTGGATAACCTCACATTTATCCACATTATACTGCATCTGCCATGCATTTGCCCACTCACCCAGCCTATCCAAGTCACCTTGCAGCCTCCTAGCATCCTCCTCACAGCTAACACTGCCCCCCAGCTTTGTGTCATCTGCAAACTTGGAGATGTTGCATTTAATTCCCTCGTCCAAATCATTAATATATATTGTAAATAGCTGGGGTCCCAGCACTGAACCTTGCGGTACCCCACTAGTCACTGCCTGCCATTCTGAAAAGGACCCGTTTACTCCTACTGTTTGCACTACTTATACTACTTATACTACTTATGTGCTATGTTAGACCAGTGTGACCCTGGATTCCGCAGACACTGCGTTTTGCTAGTTTTATATCCAACCTTTTAGACGGCTGACATTCGCTTGAGTACTCTTGAACACTGACTTTGTCACAAGGGATTAGATTTCATACCATCTGCTTATTTTAGAAACATATTGCATTTTTAGGAGAGGGGGTTGGGGGATTTCCTTGTGGTCTGAACAATGTTTATCCCTAACCAGAAAGAGGTTGATTGTTCACAGGGTTTGCTTTTATGACAAGTGTTTATATATACTTTAAAGATAATTCATGGACAGAGAACTTGGGATTTGATATGCGTGATATATTACTTGAAAGGTTATTTCTCCAATATTCGTTTTACTTAACTGTTTATTTTCTTTTATTATGTTTATTATTACTATTTTCATTGCAATCAACTTATGTTTAAAATCAGACACATTTAAAATATGTTGCAACATTTGAATTTTATTTTTAATTTTCCCTGATAGTTGGCTAAATCCACTGTTTCGAATTGGTTATAAAAGGAGATTAGAAGAAAATGACCTGTACAAAGTTCTTCCAGAAGATCAATCTGAGAGATTGGGGGAAGAATTGCAAAGGTAAATATTTATAATAATTCCTTTTCCTTTACAATACACGGAATGCAATAGCTAATGCAATAACTGAATGCTTTGACTTAATTTGTTTATTTTTTGGCATGTGGATCTCGCTGACTCGGCCAGCAGTTATGGTCCACCCTAATTGACCAAAGAGGTGCAGGTGAACTGTGTTCTTGAATTGTTGCAGTTATTCTGGCTATAATGACAATGATACTGCTAGAATGACATTTGAGGATTTGGTACGTGGGGGTAAAGGTTGCGGGTTTGAGAGGTGCTGATGGAGACATTCGTGCAACTAACTGGGCATTTTGTCGGAAGTGTGTCACAGCCTAAGAATTGTTAAGGCAGTTAAATATCTCCTAGTTACCTAAATGGCTAAATTATTGAAAAGTAAATGCTTTAAAATTGTTAAATGATTATTTTTAATATTAAGATGCTCAAAAAAAAAAAGGAGGCAATTATAATAATGTGTTCTGGTTTCCTCCCACATTCCAGCACAAATGTAGTGGGCCAAAGGGCCTGTACCATGCTCTATCACTAAACTAAACGATTTACAGCAATATAGGTTGTTTCATCAATCTGTTTTTTAATCAAAACTTGATTGCCTCTCCAGGTTCGTTTAGGTGATGTTGATGTAAAAACTCATTCAAAAAGATAGACAAAGTACAAAATTTTAAGACCATATAAAGCTTTAATTTAATGTTTGACGGGTGTGGACCAAGAGACCCAGAGGCAACAGTTTTACCTCCAAATCTCCAGCAGCACACACAAAGAAGTACCAGAAAACTGGGGTTAATACATGTTCAGCCACCTCCAAATATGGAGTTGTTTTTCACTCTTTGCCAAAAGCCAGTCATCCCAATGACATCCTCTGGCTCCTTCTTATCTGATTAACCTCTTCAACTTACATTTAAAATCTTGTCAGAGAACTATGAACTATTCAACCTGTGTAAAAAAACCCCTTGTCATGATGATTTTTTTCAAATCCCATCATACAATACAATTGGCTTTTTACTACAGGAAAGCTTAAATATGACAAAATCAATAAATAACTAACTCTTTCATTCCTTCCTTTTTATCAGAATCTGATACCAATTATAGTCCTTAGTTAGTACATAGTAGAGGCTTCAGACATTTCAGTACATAGATTAATATGATGATCAGCAGTACAATAGATCCATAATGTATTATCATTCCCCATATTCTTCCAAACATGCTAAATGGCCACCATTCTCCACCTTTATTAAAGTTGTGCATTTCCTCCCCTACCTCTGTAATCTTCTTTATTTCTGCAGTAATATGTGCTGCTAAATCTGTAATGTTAGAAGATTCATCAGGGATGTAAGTGCAGCATTCGTGCCCTATAATAACACATACCCCCTTTCTCTGGGTAGTTGCAATAACATGAGGTATTTAATGGTGTACGAAGATCGCTTATTATTCTCACCATGGTATTTTTCCTGCCTTAGTTTGATTCACCTTCCACCCTGGTTTAAACAGGGTTTTGTACCATCCTACATAAGTCCCCCCATACCTACGGGTCCCATTTACCCGTGGCTTGATCACTCGGAAACTACTAGACGCTGTAGTATTGTGAAAACAGAGTAGGGCCAACCAGAATAAAAGTAGGGTCAATAGCCCCATTGTCCTTCTTGGTTCTCCGAACCATTTACAGTCACTCAGATGAATCCAACGCGGTGATCTTCAATCTTCTAGGCAGTTGATGTTGTTGATACCACTTGGTACAGTTTTGTTCAACACAGTTTCAATTCCTCCATCCCAATGCCTTATTAGTATGTAGGCTGACAGTATGAACTCGTCCCTGTGTTCAACTGGTAGTGGTCTCTGTGCTTCTCGTACCTAAGAATGCAGATCTGGCAAGGCATGGGTTAATTGCTGTGTGTACATAATTAGTTAATCACTGAGGGCCTCTAGGTGAAACTTCCACACTCGAGTTGCACCACCAGTGGGTACGTAGCCTGTGGTCACCCTCAGTTCATAGCATCCTTCCCACAGCTCGCACTCACTCAGCCCTGCGTCACCTGTAAATCTGCCAATGCCACCATCGCCATCACATTGCATTACATCGTCATACTCGGTTTCTCGCAGATCTGATGGCTATCAATGTCCCAAGTTAGGCGAACAATAGCAACATGCCCATCGCAATCTATCCTAGAAAGGGATTTCTTAAAAGAAAGAAGTTAACGTTTTATATTTTAGGCACCATACTGACAATCTTACAGTGGTGAAAGTGAACCCACGCATGTCTCCCCTCCACCTTTTCTGCGGTAGGGGTTGTTAGAAGGACCTGGTAATGCCTTTCCACCGAATGTCCAGTCTCTTCCTCATCCAATTCCTGATTATTACACAAGTACCAGGTTCAATTTTGGACCTAGTGGTTCTTTGTACATCCTTCAATGCTCTGGTTAACGATAAAATATAATTAATCATTTCCATTTTCATGTGATGAAAGTGACCAGCCTTCGGAGTATTCTGGTTCCATGTTGCTCCCAGTGGATGGTCATATAAAACCTCTGCTGAATTCCTTTTATTGTCATTCAAACAACCAAAAGTTTGAACAATTTTTCGTTCCCTGTAGTCACAACAGCAAAAACAAAACATACAGTTCCACACAACATCCAGCACAGTGAATCTCCAAACACCTCCTTACTGTGATGGAAGGCAAAAGTCCTATCTCTCTCTCCCTTCTTATCTGTTCCACTGGAGAAAGCCTGTCTGAGAGAAATACAAGCCACATAATCTTGTGAAGTATCTCAGCAAGCAATGTAATAGCAATTAGCTCTTTCATGCCTTGTGATTCATTTTGGCCAATAAATTTCACACAAAACAATTAAATTCTACAACAACACAAAATTTGCACATCAAATTAAATTCCACAATGAAATAGATTCTACAATAGACCTACACAAAATTCAGTATTTAGAACCATAAAAGTTAGCAATGCAAGAAAAGTAATTGATTTCAATACTCCAAATCTGAAGAATCTGAGTGTGCCCATCGGAATCCTCAGTGGAATCCTTATCAGTGGAAAATAAATGCTGTAAAACAGTCAAACTGCTGCTTCGAGGTGACCAATGTTAAAGCCCCCAAACAATTGCCATTTCTTAAAGGGACATACACAACTATTGTTTCAAACACAAAGCTCTTTAAATATTTATAACAAATAACAATTTGCACATTTTTCTCTTAAGTCATGAACCAAAAACACACATTCCACATAACTTCAAAGTGTAACACAGGTATCAAAGACTTCAAACCTGATTCGTTTTTTATCGTAGCAACAATAATTAAAAAAAAACTATTTACAGCAATGGACCCCATGCATTTCAGTTTCTTAAAGGTACACATACACAAAAGAATGTGCAAAATTCTTGAAGGCAGGTTTATTTTAATTCAATGTTGAATTTGATACTGTTTCTCTTCTTCTTTTGTCGGTGTCCTTACTCCCTTCCTCTTCTTCATCTGCCTTTAATCAGGAAATGCTTAATTCTGTCCGAATTTCCCTGCCAATTTCCCTTATTTTGCTTTGTCAGGGAAAGGGATCCCTCCACCTTTTCTCATTTCCTAACCATTTGGTCAGCTTGTAACTTAATATTCTAAATTTCTTATTATACTTAGAATTCAAATAACACATATGTTGGATGGAGGTTACTCCTTCACTGTTATCCATTGTATTCCCAATAGAGAGAGAGAGAGAGAGAGAGAGAGAGAGAGAGAGAGAGAGAGAGAGCGCAGATTTCTCAATTCCTAAAACTAAAAACACCGTCTCAAGTGTCTAAACCAGGCAGACTCGCTAATGGAGACCCCCAGTTCCTCAACTTGGCAGACTTCTTAATCGTTGAGAGAGAGAGAGACCTTGATATCTCAACCCGACAGATCACCGGGTGTCTCAACCAAGCAACACCGCCCCTTATTTCTCAATCTGACAAATCCTCGAGTGTTTCAACAAGGCAGGCGCACACCTCGTCCTATGTTTATCAACCTGACAAACCACGGATGTCTCAACAAGGCCGGTGAGCTCTTTGTAGAGGAGAGAGAGAAAATAAATAGAGAGAGAAAGAGAGAGATAGAAAAAGCTCAATTCCTTCTTAAAATACATACACAATTCCTTCTTAAAAATACATACACAAAATACATACGTAAAAATACATACACAATTCACAATTGGTCTTACCTTTGTCTATCTCTAAGAACCTTAGCTGGGAACAGACCAACTTCTGACAAAGAAATGGAGGTGTTTCCAGGAGTGTCTAGGAGTCGGTTACAATGGACCGATAGAGCTCACATTTCTCCCTTTCCAGTCCTGGCAACGTCTGCTCAGTCATCTGGTTGTGGTCCCAGTGAGGACCTGCATGACTACGCCAATGTAAAAGTTCACTTAAAAAGATAGACAAAGTACAAATTCTTAAGACCATACAAAGCTTTAATTTAACGCCTGACGGGTGTGGACCTAGAGACCCAGAGGCAACTGTATTACCTCCAAATCTCCAGCAGCACACACAAAGAAATACCAGAAAACCGGGGCTAATATACGTTCAGCCACCTCCAAATATGGCGTTGTTTTTCACTCTGCCAAAAGCCAGTCATCCCAATGGCATCCTCTGGCCCCTTCTTACCTGATTAAACTCTTCAACTTACATTAAAAAAAACTTGTAAGAGAGCTGTAAACTATTCATGTTACATAATAAAGAAACCTTTTGTCATGATTTTTTCTTCAAATCCCATCATACAATACAATTGGCTTTTTACTACAGGAAAACGTAAATATGACAACAATCATTAATAGCTAACTCTTCCATCGATGGTTCACATCTATAAAAAAGATGGGACTGATCATGATGGGTCTGAAGAAGGGTCTCGACCCGAAACGTCGCCTATCTCCTTCGCTCCTTAGATGCTGCTGTACCCGCTGAGTTTCTCCAGCTTTTTGTGTAACCCTGGGACTGATCATGCTGTTTACCAGGATCTTTGAGTCACTGTATAGGTCCTTATAAATGAAGACGAGGCAGAGCAGCTTTGTAAAGAAGGCATAATCACATTGGGTCCATCATTGATTTGTGCAGTTAAGAACCTGGAGGAAATATGAGAAATACCATCAACGGAGTCTTTGGAAAATCCTTCTTTTACATAAAATGAGATGAAAGCCTTAATATTTATATTACTTTATATGGTTTTAATTACCAATTACTTTATATTGTTTAAGTCACATTGTGAGAAAACAGGCCCTTCGACCGAACTTACCTATGCCCACCAACGTGCCCCATCTACACTAGTCCCACTCGCCTGTGTTGGTCCATATCCCTCTAAACGTATCCGATCCATGTACCTGTCTAAATGAGGTATCAGCGATGTTTCTCTCTTGTAGAGGAGGACATCAGCATTAAGGTCCTTAGCTAATCTTGAGCTGTATTCATTCTTTGCCCTGGACATTCCTTCCACTTTTAGCCTGTAGATGCATAGAGATTTCCCGCTGCTGCGGGAGTGTTGGCATTGGGAAGGGCTGTTTGGGCTACGAGTCACTAGTGGCATGGTCAAATGTGACAGCAAAACACCACATCTATTTGTTTGTGCACGTCGGGTTGATTGCATTAGTCGAAACAAGGTGGACCACGTGAAGCTTGCAATTTCCCACAATAACACCAACAACGGAGAGGTCATCACAAACCCCATAGTGAACCCACCGGGTTTTGACCTCCATCGCAAGCGATGGCTAACCCTGAACAGAATCTGCACTCTCCATGCAAGAACAGCCCATCACCTGCATAAGTGGGGGATGACAGACAGCCCTGCTTGTGACTGCGGACATCCAGACCAGACCATCCCACACATCGTGAATGACTGCTCACTGAGGCTTTTCCCTGGTGACATCAAAGCCATCCACCCAGCAACTGATGCTGTCCTGGCCTGAATGTCTACCCTTGATTTACAACTTTAGACTGTGCACGCCATACATGTTCCTTAAACATCGTGATAATACCTGCCTTAACTTCCTTGTCTGGCAGCTCATTCTATACAACTACCACTCTTAGTATAAAAAATAAAGGTTGTCCCCAGGTTCCTATTAAATCTTACCCCCCTCACTTTAAACCTATGTCCTCTGGTTCTCAATTCCCCTACCCTATCTATTCCTCTCAATATCTTGTTGGAGGGAATTTTGTGTTATACCTGTACCCTTATTTGCCTTATCTATCATAGTTCAGGCAAATATCTCATTACAATTGTTTCCCACCAGGAGCTCCATATCTAATATTGTCTTTAAATGAGGCCCCACTCCATCCTGCAATAATTACAGGAGCATGTTGTCATTTCCACCAGTGTTCACCTTCCCTGAATGTTCAATATAAGCCACAAATTTGTTTCTATATAGTTTGGTACTTTTTCCCTTGGTTCCTGTTTTACCAATTGTTATCTTGACCCAGTTAGGTGTGAGTCTTTCATGTCCATTTAAATAAAAATCCTTAAAAACATAAAACTTCCGTTCATTAGTTAACCCTTCTTGTGTGAACCAGGACCTATCTCGTGACAAAGTTTCCCATATTGCAGGTGGTACGTTGATCTTTGCTGTCAAATGAATATCATGACTAGTAAGCCTATGAGCCTCCTTTACCTTTGCTAATGTATCCCAAAATGCTTGAGTGCTATTGTTCATCTTTAATTAACTTTAATGGCAGTTCATTTAAAATCATCTGTTTCTCTGAAGCAGTCATAGGTAATTCGCACTGCTGTCATTCTGTCTACTGTCCGAATCTGAGCTGCTGGGACTTCAGCTCATTTCTTTACGTCCATGTCTTAGGATGGGGTAGTCCATATTCTTCATCATACCCAATTGTATTGACTATAGCTCGTACTATAGATCCCTCAGGCCCCCAGTTGATGTTAGTGCTTTTCTTATCAGGTTCTAATAAAGCACGTCGAGTGCCCGACTGATCCTTTATATTATTTTAAACCACCTTCAGGTTTCTCATTAACACAAGCTGCCCTTGAGTCTTACCTCACCGCACCAGTGCATGTCTCATCGCAATAGTACCTGATTATTTACATAATCCGCCGCGTTAGTATTTGTTGTCTTACACATCTCATCGCAACAGTATCTCATGTCTTATGCCGCCGCAGAAGTACTTGTTACCTAACACGTGTCATCGCAACAGTACCTAACGTCTTGCATAACTCGCTGCATTAGTACCTGCCGTCCTACACGTCTCATCGCAACAATGTGTTACGCCATCACGTTAGTAACTAACATCTTAACCCTTCGCATATTGTTGTCAGGTTGTAATATCACAAGGAGAAATTAGAGGAAAAAGTAAATGCGCTGGCTTTGCTGAGCAAGATCGGTATCTGAAGCCCCGGGCACGTCTCTGGGAAAGGCTGCACCGATCCTCGATGTTAGGTCACGGGGGAGGCGACATGGAAAAATTAGCCTCTCAGTGGAGGAGGCGACCGAAACGGTTTCCCCCTTACCTCCCAACACCACCCCCCGCACAAGACACACAGAGAGATATTAAAAACACACATTAAGACACACTAAAAAAGCAAAAAAAGTAGGAAAAAAATAGACAATGAAAGAATTTCTCTTTTAAAAATGTCCTACCCCTTCTTCTGTTTAACTGACATTAAAAGTAATTTTTCCTGAGAAAATATTGATTACCATATATCACTATAAATTAAAAAATTAAAAAAGACACCACACTATAAAATTCAACATGAACGGCCATATTTTCTCTCTGTAGTGCACTTAAACCTTCCTTAAACCTGTCCCCTGCCGAGTCTAAATTTTGTGGCAAGTTAAACTCTAGTCTAAGGTCAGTCTTAGCTTTGGCTATTAGTAGAAAGACAACTTAGACTTTACTCTAAATATCATGGATTTAAACCCGCTGTCGAGTCTAAATTGCAGAATTAAACCTGCTGTTGGTTTTTTTTTCAATTGTAGAATACGGGCCAAAGTGTTTAAACGATCCACAGCACCAACAGCAGCTTTATATTTGCATGACACATTGTTATTTGTGCATTCTACATTTTTGAGATGACATCGTTGATCATTGTCTCGGTAATCTTTCATCTTTATCTTTCCACAGTGTTACCTGTAGTAGCCATTTAGCTTAAGTCAGTATAACCAGTTACCTTTAAATTTTATCTGCCTGTAATTATGTGGGCAGGATTTATATGTAGTCGGAGGCATGTTTGTGGCTGGGATTCTCGAGCAGACTCCCTAGTAGTTTTTAATTTAGTTTGAAGAAGCATGGAGGAGAGGTCACAGCTTTCGACCATGCATGAGTTTGACCACGAGTAAAATCAAAATGTACTTAAACACGAAGAACTTTGGATGAATATCTTATTGTTTTTACTACTACAATAAAGAAACTATTAATTAAGAGACTGTTTGGAAGATTTATCTTTGAACGGCATTGAATGTCTCGTTGAGAGCTCGTGAGTGTGTTTCGATTAATCTCCTGAACCCCTGTCTTCAATCATAGTGACTAAAGGAGGAATCTTTGAAACAATATAAAAATCTGTCACTATAATGAGAGTCGAAAGTTACCTTACTATCAGGAGGTAGAAGATTGGTTCCATGGAAGAGGGACAGAAGATTGGGTTGGATCTCTGTGAGAGATTACTGCCAGAAGGACTGGTTCCGTAGAACTGGAACTGTAGAATGGTTCCGTAGAAGAGGAACTGAAGAAGCTAGATCTGTTAGAGATTGGTTTAGAGCTTACCTGCCGGTAGGTCAATGGACAAGGCCAGGCGCCTTATCTGAAGATTGAAAACTTCACTGATCGAGAGCGTGAATAGACCAGCTATTGTATTATGCTTTAAATCTGAAAGCTGGAATGCTTTAATTAGAACAGCTTCATAACGAGATGCTGTGACATGTTTGACTGTTTCGTCGCATTTAAAGTAAAATTACAGGCTCTGATAAAGAAGTAAGTTCTGCTCTCATAAGATGCAGACGACATATTATTATATATTACAAATTCTCAAATTAGCATACCAAATATACTAAATTTAATAGAGGAATTTGGTTCTTTTTCAGGATATAGAATAAACTGGAACAAAAGCAAAATTAGGATGATAAAACCTCAAGAGCCAACACATCTGTTGAAATTCCCTTTTAGAATTGCAACAGAAAAATTTAAGTATTTGGGCATCCAAATTACTAGGAAATATAAATCATTACTCAACGCAAACTATATGCCTTTATTAACTAAATTAAATGGGTTGATTAAATTTTGGAAAACACTGCCGATGTCCGATAGGCAGAATAAATGCGATAAAAATGATCTTCTTACCACAAACTTAAAAAACTAGACTCTGTTATTATAAACTTCATATGGGATTATAAATCACACAGAATTCAAAGAAAACACTTGTGTAACTCTAAAGAATCAGGGGGACTGACACTCACCAACTTATTGTATCACTATTGGGCAGTGAATATTAAAAATATAATCTACTGGTTGGACAGTTCTGCCCAACAGGTAGATTGGGTAAGAATGGAGGAAGAGGATTGTTCCCCTTATAATATAGGAGCGATCCTTCTTTCCCCGATGAAACTGAACAATATAATATATAAGAAGAATCCAATTATTCACAGTATAATATGAATTTGGAAACAAATAAAATTAACTTTAAAATCAAGAAAATTATCGCTTCTTTCTCCAATAGCTAATAATCCGTCATTCAAACCATCTATTATTGATAAAACGTTTAATCAATGGGAAAGAATAGGAATTAAAATGAGGGGAGATATGTATGAAATGGGAAAACTTTTATCATTCTAACAATTACAACTAAAAATATAATTTGAAAAGTAATCAGTATTTCAAATATCTTCAAATTCAAGATTATTTGAAAAAATATATACAAGGATATCAAACTAACCCCAGATTAACCCAATGAATAACAAGGCAGAATCAAGCAATTTAATATCTTACTTATATAATATAATTCTAAATATAGAAACACCAATGACAGAGGCAATTAGAAGTGAATGGGAACAAGAGTTATTGATAAAATTTCCGAACGATAGATGGGAAAAAAAATCTATTATATGTAAATAAATGTTCAATTAATGTTGGACATAACCTAATTCAATTAAAAAATTTACATAGATTATATTATTCGAAAACTAGACTGAATAAAATATTTTCAAATGTTTCCCCCATCTGTGACAAATGTCCAACTCAAAATGCCACTATAGCACATTCCTTTGTCTCTTGTACAAAACTGCATACATTTTGGAATGAAATTTTTGGAATTTTTATAAAACTATTTAACACAAAATTGAACCCCAATACAGAACTGATTATCTTTGGATCAATGGAAGAGGGAAGTAAATTAATTACATTCCAAGAAGCTTTTCTTAATTACGGTTTAATAACAGCAAAAAAAAGGTATACTCAAATTTTGGAAAAACGCAACCACACCAACCACGCCAAATGAGGATTTCAAATACGTCGGAAACGCTACATCTTGAAGAAATGAGATTACTCCTACTAGGCAAAGTAGACCAATTCTTAAAGACTTGGTCTCCTTTTATCAACTTTTTACAAGCATATGGTGCAACATAACATAACCTTAGAAACTAAATGGTTTAGAACCGGGTGACGGATGAGCAAAAATTCGAAATAGGTAGATCTCTCCTAATCTCTCTTTTCTCTACTTTCTCCTTTTCTTTCAATCTTTTTAGCTTCTCATCTCTGTCCTTTATTTCTTTTGCTATCTGTTTCTACTTGCAATTAAAGAAAAAAATATATTAAAATTTTTTTTTAAAAAAGAAGCAAGTTCTGCTAAGTTTTCGAAGGTAGCCAAAAGCGAATAAAACTGGACTATCCAGGTGCGGGCCTTGAAGTCGAGATAAGACACATTCTTTCTGAACTGAAGCCACTTCTATATTTCAAAAATAAATGGATGTTTCCTGAAAGTGCAGTCTTGTTTTGGTTTCTTATCGGGTGTTTATGGAACACGGCCCAGAATGTTTATCAATAATGATGGAAGCAAACTGAAGAGGTCCTGTTTGTCCAATTAGCAGATTTGGCAGTCATGGAGCCAGATGAAGCAGGTAAGTTGGGCAAAGGAGCGCCACCAGAGGGATCCATGGAATCTTCAACAACATGGAATCTTCAACAAGGCGAAGGAGAGCCAGAACAGAGATGATCTAGCCAACGGACAAAGAAGCCCACCGACAAGGCCCAAGTTTAATTTCTGAAGAAATGCCAGAAGGAGAGAAACAAGCTATAGAAGCGGGTTATCGATTTAATAGAGATCCAGGATGAACTCGTGTGCCGAAGAGAATGGTGAAAAATCTAATCATGGACGACTAGTCAACCTCCGCCGTGAGTTTGCACAAAACCACGACTTATTACTGAGCCTATCACTGCCTGATGAGGAAGGCAAAGAGCATAATCAGTGGTTTTAAGAAGCGATTGAATATCTTGACGGCGTCGTTGGTAATGTGGAGGAATGGTTAGCTGACCAAAGGACGGTGTGTGCTGCAGCAGGAAGTGCGATGCAACAAAGTGCTGAAATGGAACATGAAGTAATGCCACAAGATAGTATCTCAAACATTTCAACACGAAGATCAAGACCAGTCTAGTTCAGGTCAGTTAAATTTCAAGAGCCTTTGCTCGTTTGGAATCTGAAGCAACTATCGGAACAGACGAGGAGTGAGGTTGAGGAACAAAGAAGGCAGTTAAAAAGAGAGAGAAGGAACAGTTGGAACTGGATACAAAGTTGGAAAAAGCCAGGATGAAGATTGAGATACTGGAGGGCCAAGGTTCAAGAAGTGGCTCTAAAGTATCTGGTGGGATGAGCTCTTATTTGAGAAAAAGAACTGCTCAAAGGGAAACAGCAGCTGAATTAAATCTACAGCCACCAGAGGAAGACTGGTCTCCCATTCAAGTCTAGAACTGAGTAAGCAGATAGTTGATAAAGCTCCATCTCAACCACAGGTAGTTAAACCGAAGCAAATAACCTTTGGACCATCTGTTAAGGCTTGTGACGAAACCTATCCAGACCATCATTCTTTTCAGAGGCCTAATACACAGACTAGAGCAAGCCAAATTGGCCGATGCCTGTTTTATGATTCGAGAGTCCTAGTCAGGGACAAACAACTAGGAGCAATGTTACAACATTTTGAGATTTTAAAAATCAAGCCTGCAATTTATCCCATCAGATAAAACATAAAAATAAGTTTAATTTGACACCTAATTCCCTTTCATATCTTCAGTATTAAAAAAGTTATGGCCATTTTCATACTCAGAAATTAGCATCTTGCTTTTCCATTGACTTAACACAAAAGCTATGATCAAGGACAGTCAAAAGCCCATAACTTTCTTAAAAATTAAGAGAACTGAATGAAATGTTCAGTTATTATAGATTGAGGCATTCTGAAACAAATATGAAACAATCTTACTTGGAAGACCTGAAATTAAAGCATATAATTAGTTAGTTGCCTAATTGTAGCTAATTACAAAATTCATTTACTAGATCTAAACATCTATCCATTTCTTAAGAAAAGGTTAACATTTTTAAAAAGCCTAAATGTCCAAATAACATTCACACAAGAATTCACAATATAACATGATTTTTAAATCTCATTGTCATTAATTTATAGGCCAAATGGAAGGAATTTAGTGTTTAATTCCTGTAAATTAATGGTGCATTTTAATCATCTTGCGAGTGGATTTTTGTGGAACGCGATCAATTGGAACGTTGCAGTTGCGGTAAATTTAAGCCCCATATCGGCAGGAAAAATACTGCCGGGCCCCAAGTCACCTTTTCGCAATGTGAAATTTTGATTAAAGGCATCCTAAGAAGCAAGTTTATATGAAAAAATAAACGGTGTACCTTGCCTTGTCCCCTACGTGAGATCCGTCCCGTTTTCGGCACTGACTGCATTAGAAGATGATTTTTAATTTACTACTGCTATTAAATTATCCAGCGCTAATCTTAATAAACGTAATAAAACGGCAGTCGAAGCAATTTTTCTTCAGCAACTAAACAGTCTGTTCAAATTTGATTTGAATAGGCTGAAGAAAAATCGCATTTTAAACCCGCCCCCCTCTCAAAGGCGCCAAAGTCGCGCACACGGCCAGTGGCAGAACAGCAGAGCCGCTGAATGTAAGTATTGTAACATACCTACAACTAGTCATAGGACTCGTGACAAAACATACTCAGACCAGTATACTTATCAGAGGCCGTCTGCACCAAGCCAAGGATCTCAAGGTGAATTCTATGAATTGGTGAGGAATCAAACGGAAATTAGCAAGCTCTTAGCTCAACAAATTCTCTCTTCCACCCTACCACCAATAGAAATTCCGAGATATGATGGTGATCCTTCGCGGTATGAAGGTTTCATAATGGCGTTTCATGAAGGAGTAGAAATGAAAACTACTGATGAAAAAGAGCGCTTATGATTTTTGGTGCATTACACAAGTGGACATGCAAAGGTGCTTGTAGAAAGTTGTCTAAATACGCCTGGAGGCCAAGGCTATTGAGAGGCAAGAAGGATACTTAAAGAACGTTATGGTAATGAACAGAGGATTGCTAACGCATACATGAAGAAAGCTAATGCTTGGAAAAATTTCAAGTCGGAAGATGTGGCGGCATTAAGTGCGTTTGTGATATTTCTTAGAGGTTGTAACTCAATAAGACATCTCAACCACATGGAGGAAATTAATGTTAGTAATACTAAAGCCATCATTCTAATACTTCCCTTTAGGCTTAGATATAAGTGGAGAGATAGGGCAGGCTGGATAATGGAGGAGGTGAATTGAGAAGCCATGTTGCTTGACCTGGTGGCTTTAAGTACGGTTCATGTTAAATCCACGCCATGGGAGCATTCAAGATCCTAAACCAATTGCAACTGTCAAAGGTTCTACCTTTACTAAAACAAAAGGAAGATCAAGACCTAAGGGAAGTAGTTTTGCTACCGTTGTAATACCTGTGGAAATGACAGGAAAAATGAAAGGAGATGTAGCAAAAAGGACGTTGTTTGTTATGTGATGAGGTTGGTCATACCATAAGGTGGTGTCGAAGATTCAAGGAGAAGGAATACAAAGAAAACATGGATTTCTTAAAGGAGAAGGGAATCTGTTTTGGATGTTTGAAAAAAGGACACATGGTTAAAGACTAAAAGAGTCCTATAACTTGTGATAAGTGCAAACAAGATCATCCTGAAGTACTTCACACTGAGCAGATGAAGCCGGAGCAAATAGAACAGAAGCCAGCTACTAATGATGCTGTCACCTCACCTCAGATAACTGCCCATATTGGGGCCGGGGTAGAAACCTGTATCTTCTCTATCTTACTAGTACAGGTAAGGAATAGCAAGGGGAATACAGTGTTGCAAACATATGTATTTTTGGATCATGGAAGTTCGGCTACCTTTTGTACAGAAAGCTTGATGAGAAGGCTGGACATTACAGGAGAAGAGGTTAAGATTCTATTGCATACCATGAATGAGGAGAAATCTAGCGATAGTCATTACATTACAAGTATGGAAATATCTAGACTGGATGAAGACAGTTTTATACCAATATATCGAGGTGTTTACACATGAGACCTTGCCTGTTTGTCATCAAAATATACCCAGACATGAGGACTTGAAACAATGGCCTTACTCAAAGGATGTCAAGATACCTAAAATAAATTCTGGTATCGGCCTACTTATCGGAACAAATGCTTTGAAGGCATTGGAACCTATACAGACTGTGACGAACCAAGGGGATGGACCGTTTGCTGTGAAAACCTTACTAGGATAGGTTATGGCTCCTTGAGAAGGAACAACGAAAGCAGGAACCAGAAGAACTACCCTGCTGCTGCTGTTAATAGAAACATAGAAACGTAGAAAATAGATGCAGGAGGAGGCCATTCGGCCCTTCGAGCCAGCACCGTCATTCATTGTGATCATGGCTGATCGTCCCCTATCAGTAACCCATGCCTGCCTTCTCCCCATATCCCTTGACTCCACTAACCCCTAGAGCTCTATCTAACTCTCTCTTAAATCCACCCAGTGACTTGGCCTCCACTGCCCTTTGTGGCAGTAAATTCCACAAATTCACAACTCTCTGGGTGAAAAAGTTTTTTCTCACCTTTGTCGTAAATGGCTTCCCCTTTATTCTAAGACTGTGGCCCCTTGTTCTGGACTCGCCCCACATTGGGAACATTTTTCCTGCATCTGCAATCAAATATCTACTTGTAAATTAGAAAAGCTATTGATCAAGCAATACAATCATGACTTCAATGAAAGTACCAGTAAGGAATCAGAAGAAATGTCCAGGGAAGAATTAAAGTTCTTGGATATTATGAACTACTCAGTAAAGATGATAGACAGACACTATTGCCTGGACTTACCTTTCAAACAAGAAAGTGTTTGTCTGCTGAATAATCGTCGTATGGCAGAGCAAAGAACCCAGAATCTGAAACACAAGTTTGGCAAGAATACAAAATGTCCTGACGAATATATGTCTTTCCTAAAGGATATGATTGACAATGATTATGCCAAAATGGTACCAACAAACCAACTAAATCGAAGTGACAGAGAGCTTTGGTACATTCCGCAGCATGGGGTGTATCACTCGAGGAAAGGGACTCGAGGGGGGTCTTTGACTGTGCTGCAGTCTTCATAGGAACATCACTTAACTGTCAACTTCTGCAAGGTCCAGACCTCACTAACACTCATTGGAGTTCTTATTAAATTCATACAATAACTGATTGCTTTGATGGCTAATATTAAAGTAGCAATGTTACAAAATTTTGAGATTTTAAAAATCAAGTCTGCAATTTATCCCATCAGATAAAGCATAAAAATAAGTTTAATTTGACACCAAATTCATTTTCATATCTTCAGTATTAAAAAAGTTAGGGCCATTTTCATATTCGGAAATTAGCAACTTGCTTCCTATTGCTTTTCTAATGACTTAACACAAAAGTTGTGATCGAGGACAGTCAAAAGCCCATCACTTCCTTAAAAATTAAGAGAACTGAAAGAAATTTTCAGTTATTATAGATTGAAGTATTCTGAAACAAATATGAAACAATCTTACTTGGATGACCTGAAATTAAAGTATATAATTAGTTAGTTACCCAATTGTAGCCAATTACAAAATTCAATTACTAAATCTAAACATCTATCCATTTCTTAAGAAAAAAAAAACAAATTAAAGCCCAAGTGTCCAATTAACAGTCACACAATAATTCACAAAATAACATGATTTTTAAATCTAATTGTCATTAATTTATAGGCCAAATTGAAGGAATTCTGTGTTTAATGCCTGTAAATTAATGGGCATTTTAAACAGCTTGCAAGAGGGATTTTCTGGAACGCGATGTATTGGAACGTTGCGGTTGTGGTGAATTTAAACCCAATATTGACAGGAAAAATTCTGCCAGTTCGTATGGGGACTAAATCACTGTTTCGCAACGTGAAATATTGATTAAAGTCCCCTAAAAAAGCAAGTTTATATGTAAAAATAAACAGCTTTCACTTACCTGTCCCCTATGTAAAATCGGTCCCCGTTGTCGGCGTTCACGGCATTAGGAGCTAATTTTTAGTTTACTGCAGTGATGAAATAGTCGGGCTTTTTATTAAAAAAAACTGACTTACCGGCAGTCGGAACGCATCTCCAGAAATAGATCGCACTCCGACAACAGAAAGCTCCGGATGGCAAGGGGAAAACGGCATTTTAACCCCGCCCCCCCCCTTAAAGGCGCCAAAGTCGCGCACACGGCCAGCAGCAGAACTGCAGCATCGCTAAAGGTAAGTTTTGTAACATGCCTAATTAAAGCGATGTTTCATCAAGTCAGAGTATCAGAAAAACACGTTGACTACTTGCGATTCCCATGGTGGCCTGATGGGGATGCACAACAAGATCTTGTTGAATACCGGATGAAGGTGCATCTGTTTGGAGCAGTGTCATCACCAAGTGGTGTGAACTTTGAATTAAAGAAGACCGCGGAGGATAATAAAGCTCAATTTCCAGAAGAAGTGATAACTATTGTGAAGAATAATTTCTATGTGGATGATTGCTTAAAATCCATGTCTACGGAGCAGGAAGCAATTCAAATGCTAAAACATCTGACTTCAGTCAGACATCTGACAAGATGGCGGAGCTGGCTTAACAGCTGCGGCCCGCCTGCAGTCCGTCTGTTATTTTTTTTTTGTCCTGTTTTTAGTTGGTTTCCTTTTATTAGATTGTGTGTGTATGTGGGTGGGGAGGAGTAACATTTCTGGGTCTCTTCCTTCGGGGGGGCGTGTGCGACTTTTCTGCCTTATCCGCGTCTTTGGCTCCGTCTGCGCCGAGGCTTAATGGCGGAGCTAGCAGCCTCGGGCCCCATTATATGTATGACTGCAGGGGAACGAAATTTTGTTCAGACCAAAAGGTCTGAATGATAAATAAAAAAATCTAATCTAATCTAATCTAAAACTTCCCTCTGCAATAAGGTTGCAGAGATTGGTTCTGTTTACGATCCTCTGGGATTTCTTGCACCATTTACACTGCCAGCCAGGTTGATTTTGCAGGATCTTTGTAAGGAAAAACTTGGATGAGATGAGAGCAAAACGCAAACGTCCTCTCGCCGATGGTTGTCAGATCTTAACAAGATCTCAGAATTCAAAGTGGACCAGTGCATGAAGCCTACAAGCTTTGGTAAGATCAGAAGTGCACAGCTGCATCATTTCTCAGATGCCAGTGAAAGTGGCTACGGTACTCTTTCATATCTAAGACTGGATAACAAATGATAACAAAAAACTACATGTTGCACTCTTTATGGGAAAGGCCAGAGTGACACCATTGAAGCAAATGACGATTCCCAGAATGGAACTTACTGCCGCAGTCTTAGTTGTTAAAGTTGACGTAATGCTGCAAAAAGACTACAACTTTAACTGGAAGAATCTATCTTCTTTTTTTTTGTTTAATTTCTTTTATTAGAAGTAATCAATTTACATTAGTGTAAACAGATTTACAAACATCAACTTAATTCCATATTTTTTCAAATAACACGTTGAAAGTTATTATCTTCTATTTTTTTGGAGATAAAGATAAGGATAGAATAGAACAGTTTTAAATCAATAAAGATGTGATTAAATAATAATTTGATTATAAAAAAGAGAAAGGAAAGAAGGTTAACAAAAAGTGAAAAGATATATATATATATAAATGAAAAACAACAAAATATATTGTAACTAAAACTATTACAAATGATAATATCAATAAAGACATGCATATTAATCCTAGTATAAAAATAAATTATTCTCACCAAATCCCGTAGGGTACCCGCCGAGTTGTGATGTCAAGAACAGCTACTTCTCTAAATACTGTATATATGGAGACCATATTTGTTCGAAGGAATTATATTTGTCCAATAGGACAAATCTAATTCTTTCTAAATGTAACGTCTCCAACATTTCTGCTGCCCACATTTTAATTGTGGGGGATAATGTTCCCTTCCAAAATTTCAATATGATTTTTTTCCCTATTATCAAACAGTAATCAAAGAAATTTCTTTGATTTACTGTAAGTACCGAATTTGAATCCAAAATTCCAAGTATTATTAACTTTGGGTCAGGGTCCAATCTAATTTTAAGAACTTCAGAAACTTTAAAAATTTCTGTCCAGTAGTAATTCAATTTGGGACATGTAGCAAAACTGTGTATTAAATTTGCTTCTAAATTCTTACATTTATCACAAATTGAAGAGAGATTGGGAAAGATACTATTTAATTTAGTTTTTGAATAATGTAATCTATATAGTACTTTAAATTGTATCAATGTATGTCTGGCATTTAACGAACACCGGTGTATTCGCTGTAAACTTTCTTCCCAATTTTCTTTTGTTATAGATAAACCAATTTCATTTTCCCATGCTTGACGATATGTTTCAGTTGTTGGGTTCTCCTTATCCAAAATTATGTTATATATATAGGCTATTAGTTTTTCTGTGTTTGGGTGCAAGTTAAACAATTCGTCTAATAATCCTGGTTCTTTATTTTTATAATCTTGTGTATTGGATTTAATATAATCTCTAATTTGTAAGTACCTAAACAAGTGTTGCGGAGACAATCCGTAGATATCTTGTAACTCCAAGAATAAAAGAAATTTTCCTTTTCTATAAAGGTGCTCTATCCTTTTAATTCCTAAATCATCCCAATGTCTAAACCCCCCATCCAATATAGAGGGTTTAAATAATGGGTTATTCGTAATTGGTAGTCTAAGTGAAAGATTATCTAAATGTAAAGTCTTAACTATTTGTTTCCAAATACGTCTATTATTATAAATTATAGGGTTGTCCCTATAAATTTTTGTTTGTACTTCCTTTGGGGCAAAGAGAATCGAGCCTACATTAAAAGGTAAACAGTCTTCCTTTTCCATCTTTAACCACGTTGGTTCATGATCCATATTTACCCACCAGAAATTCATATTCTTAATCTGGACTGCCCAAAAATAATATTAAAAATTTGGAAGTGCTAATCCTCCATTTATCTTAGATTTACATAAATGTTTTTTACTTATTCTATGATTTTTATAATCCCAAATAAAACTATTAATAATATTATCTATTTTTTTTAAAAAGGTCTTGGGGAGAAAAAAAGGAATAGCCTGAAACAAATATAATAATTGTGGTAAAAACACCATCTTTATAGCATTTATTCTACCAGTCATAGATATAGGAAGTGTTTTCCAATACAAAATATTTTTTCTAAGTTTATCTAGTAATAGAGGGTAATTAGATTTAATTAGTGAATTATAAGATTTAGTTACATTAATTCCTAAATATTTAAATTTGTCTAACTATTTTTAGTGGGTATTGTTGTAATATATTTAAATTTATTCCAGTTATAGGCATAATATCACTTTTGTTCCAATTAATCCTAAATCCTGAAAATGTGCCAAATTTAGTTATAACATTAAACAGCTTAGGTATACTAATTTCTGGTTTTGTAATATAAATCAAAACATCATCTGCATATAAAGATATTTTGTTAGTTGTTGTGTCAGTATTATAGCCGTATATTTCAGGTTCAGATCTAATTATTTCCGCCAAAGGCTCTATCATCAAAGCAAATAATAAAGGCGATAACGGACATCCCTGTCTACATCCCCTAGAGAGCTTAAATTTAGCTGATAATATTTGATTAGTTAAGATTCTTGCAGTAGGATTCAAATATAGAATTCTTATCCATTTACAGAATCTATCCCCCAATTGAAACTTTTCCATTATATTAAATAAATTTAACCATTCCACCTGATCGAATGCCTTTTCTGCATCTAACGATATAACCGCTAATTCCCTGTCCCGTACTCTTTTTGAATATATAATATTAAACAAGCGTCTAAGATTATGGGATGAATAGCGTTTTGGAATAAAACCTGTTTGATCATAATGTATTAATTTGGAAATCACCAGACTTAATCTCCGAGATAAAACTTTAGTTAATATTTTTTGGTCTGTATTTAGAAGGGCAATCGCTCTATATGATCCTGGATCTTCCAAATCCTTATCTGCCTTAGGAATGAGGAAGAATAGTAAGATTAAACGAGAACTTACCAGTTCGAAGGTTGATCTTTATTTTATGAGGAGTTGCGATGAGGGATTTCGTGAAGACCCCGCCAACACGCATGCGCGGCATCCTTCAAAGCAGCGGTGTGGAATCACAGACTCGACGAAAAGTAAGGATATTAAGATTAAACTGCGAACTAGCCAGCTGAACATAATGATCGAGGGTTGGGTGCGGAGGGCACGAAATCCCTCATCGCAACTCCTCATAAAATAAAGATCAACCTTCGAACTGGTAAGTTCTCGTTTAATCTTACTATTTTACTTCGGAGTCACGTGAGTGACTTCGTGAAGACTTCAAAGCTCTGTGATTACACGCCCTGGACAACGCCCATGCTACCACACTGCCGCAATCCTGATGGAGGAAGTTTGTTAAAGCAATCCAGACTGGACAATCTGAAAATAATTAACATTTATTAAACACAAATCATAAACAAAACCCCATGACTGGGGACAAATGATATTAGGGAGCAGCCCTGAGTACTGCATCCGCATATGTTGCAGGTCCGGCCAATGGCTTATGGTAGAACCGTTGAAAGGTTGACTCACTGGCCCATCCTGCCGTAGCGAGGACGTGATCCATGGGCACCTCCATGGCCCTCGCTGTTGATGTGGATGCAGCCCTGGTGGAATGAGATTTAAACAAGTTAGTGTCAATACCCGCTGCATCCAACACTTCCCTGAGCCACCTGGAGATCGTCTGCACTGTCACCCAGCGATGTGGTTTTTTGTGGCTGATAAGCAGTCCTTGTTCCGAATTCCTGATCGACCGGGTCAACTCAATGTAGCAACGGAGGTGGGCGACTGTGCAGAGTGTGGCATCAGAGGGGTACGCCTGGAATTCCAACTGCAGCCCCAAAGATCCGGGTCGATGCTGCTTCAGCAATTCTGCAACGTAAAACGTTATTTTCCCAGGGGTAGAGAGCATATTGTCAATGCGCAACTTTTGAAGCGCCTGTACCCGCTGAGCAGACGTGAGCGCCATCAACATGACCACCTTCAGGGTGAGCCGGTGAAGAGGTAACCCCGCCATGGGGGACCATGATCTTAACAGGGACAGGACCACTCCTGCATCCCAGACAACGTTATATCTGGGCCGTGGAGGGTTTGTGTTAAATACACCCCTCATAAACTTCGACACCAGATTGTTGGTCCCCACTCCTACCGGAAGGTACGAGGACAGCGCACTCCTGGCGCTATTGATGGTACTATAGCTGAGCCCTTCATCATAGTGGAGGCCCGCCAGGAATTCCAGGACGTCAGGTATTGTGGCAGAATCATAGGCAACACTCTTCCTTAAACAGAACAGTTCCCATTTCCTGATCTGGGTCAGGTACTGCCGCCTTGTAGATGCTCTGCACGATGCAGCGAATAAATCCATGGCCCTCGGTGAGATCCCCGTGTTCAGCAAAGGCCTTTTCAGAACCTGCAGACCAACAGGTTTAAATAGGCGTGGCACGGATGCGGCTCGCCAGTGACGGGATTAGTAACCAATTGTGGGTTGTTCCCAATTCGCACCCACGGGTGCTTCAGCATCTGGGAGACCACCGGGTACCATGGTTGTGTCGGCCAGTCGGGTATTACCAGAATGCCTGATGCAGAGTCTAATTTAATCTTCTGTAATACCCGGCTGATGAGGCAGAATGGGGGAAATGTGTAGCAATACCATTTCCCCCAGTGGAGCGAAAAAGCATCCAAAGCCACTGCCCCAGGATCTGGTTCCCACGATACATATGTTGGTATCTGATGGTTCAGTCTAGACGCAAATAGGTCAATATCTGGCATACTGAATTTTGTCACAATTTCAGCAAACACAAGGGGATTCAGCATCCACTCAATGTTATCATTAAAAACTCGTGACCTGGTGTCCGCCACCGTATTGAGTATCCCCGGAAGGTACGTTGCTGATATCCAAATACCCCTTTTGATGCACCAGAGCCAAATTGTATTTGCCAAATCATTACAAGATACTGACCTGATACCACCCATATGATTTATATAGGCTACCACCGTGGTGTTATCGATTTGAAGGCGGACATGTGCATGACGCAAATTACTGCAATATGCCCGCAGTCCATGAAAGACCCCCAGCATTTCCAAATAATTAATGCCTTGCACTTGGAGAAGCGTGAACTCATGAGCGTCCCATCTGCCACCACAGCTGGTTACAGTGTCAGTTGCCCCCCAGCCTTGTGCACTCGCATCAGTTTGCAACAGAACCGTGGGATTCGGGAGAATGATGGGTTTGGAACTTACTCCAATATTATGAACCCACCATTCCAGCTCAGTTTGCTCCCCTATGCCTAAGCGCATAGGTCTGTCAAAATGTCCGGTATTCAATTTTAACGCCAGAATTTTACTTTTTGTAAGTTTTGGTAATGCAACGGACCATAATTTACGGCCGGGAGCGTGGCAACCAGCTTGCCAATTACCTTAGCAACCTGCCGAATGGTTGGCCTGTTGTTGTCAAGTAAACTGATGCATGCTTGTTGAACGTCCACCACTTTGTCAACTGGGACGGTGATTTTCATCTGGTTAGTGTCTATAGTGAACCCCAAATAGTCCATGACCTGCGAAGGGTTGAACTTGGATTTGTCTGGATGGATTACAAACCCCATTCTTTGAAACAAAGATATAGCGGCCGAGACTGCCAACTGGGCGTGCTCTAGGGTTTTCCCTGCTATGAAAATGTCATCTAAATATGCCATTATAATATGGTTTTGTTTCCTGAGATGTGCCAATAAAGGTTTGACAATTTTAGTAAATAGTCTCGGCGCTGTTGTAATCCCATTAGGCAAAGCCATATATTGCCATAATTGACCTTCCCAGACAAATTTCAAGAACCTTCGATGTTGTTTAGCAATAGGGACTGTATAGTACGCATCCTTCAGGTCAATGCAAGCCATAAAGTACCCATGACTAACCAACTGTTTGGCCGTCTCAAACGTCTCCATCTTAAAATGGGTATATTGTACGAAAGCATTCAACTGGGTTAAGTCGATGATAATCCGACAGCCTCCATCCTTCTTGACCCTAGTAAAGATGTTGGAAACAAACTCCAATGGCTCGTGCGTCGTTTTTTGTATCACCCCTTTCTTTTCTAATCGTAGTATTTCAACATGAGCCCGCTCCTTCTCTGACTGAGAGAGTGCAAATCTGCGACTAGGCTCATGTTGCGAAGGGGGATCTCTGCCATTAATAAACTCTATCTCATAACCCTGAATGCTTTGTAAAATAAAAGGATCCGTAGTTAGGGTATCCCAAGCAGACCGGAAACCCCGAAGCCGTCCCCCCACCGGTGAGGTTACTAATGCTACGTTGTGGACGGAACCAAGCCCCCTTACCTCCAAGGTTAGCGCCGGGGTCTGGACTGTGGTGTCTTTGCTCCCCGTGTGGCGCGGCCCTGTTGCCGCATCTTCCAAGCTGGCTTGGGCTGGCCTTGGAATAAAAAAGGCCTCTGCTGTTGGGCCCCCGCCGAGGAATATGTTTGTGAATATGTTCTGGGGCCTTGGTCCACCGATGTGTGGGGCCTGAACAAGGACCGTGGCTGCTGCCTAGTGTAAACGGGAGTTTTGGATGAATAAGACTGTCTCATCATCCCCACAGTCTTGGCTTCCTCGTCCAGTTCCTTCACGCGTTTAGGCAGGTCTTCCCCAAACAGCTGCCTTGGTGGTGGTGGTGCAGTGGAGGTGCTGCATAATCCCGCAAATTTGGGATTCAAATTTGGCCGGATGGAGCTCTTCCTAAAACAATTTATCTCAAACTGTGTGGTGCACAGAAGCGCTAGCGCATCCTGCTGCTCCTCGGACACATTCGTGGCATCCAGCGACCGAGCAAAAGCCGTGATACCTGCTGAGAGCAGCTTTAAGATTTTCTGGAGCTTGCCCTCCTTGACCCTTGTGTTGGCCGACATGTTCCCCCATATTGCTGCATTCACTTTCGGTACGTTGAGGGAGTTGCAGTTTGCTGGTGCCTTATACTTCCCCACTGTTTCCGAGAGCACGGTATCCTGGAGCTGGTGCGTAGTCAGGAAATTGATTGATGCCGCTATTTTGGGATGTAGTGGTCCTCCTGCCATCGCAGGTGACCCAAATTTCGACACCGCCTCCAACATTTCCTGTGGGTTCTGGACCTCTTCTCCCTCCTCAGGCTCACCCATGCTTCCTTGCTGGCTCTCGAGCGACGGGGAGATGGAAGGTGGCGGCTGCATGTAGCTCCCAGACCTCTGGGATTCCCGTTCCTGACGCTCCAGGTCCCGTTGATAGAGCACCTCCACCATATGCTCCAACCGGCCGATACGACCGTCACCGCTGTACGCGGGCCACTGGTCGTCTTCCCCAGCCTCTCCAGAGGAACCGGGGCTTCCAGCAGTTGTCAACACCCCCACGGAATGTACTGCCGGGAAGTCGCCAGCTCCCACTCCAGCGGGGCTGTGCGACTCCCACACGGACACACCGCTGGTCCGCCGTCGTTTGGACAGCAGCGGCCCCTCTGTCTGATGGGAGGGAAGAGGGCTAGAGTCAGTACTTGCACCAGAAACTGGACTCTCTGATGTCCGTGCGGGCTTACCACCACAGCGTTCCACATATAAACGGGACTGTGGCGGCGCATGGTCTGCTCTACCCGCCTCAGCAGGGGCGCCGGACCGTACTTTGCTGCCACCGGCCCGCACTACGGCAGCCTGTTCCGGTGGTGTGCCGGTACATCCTGCCCCCACAGGGATCCTCGGCACGCCAGCATTGCCACTGGTCTGCTTCCTTACAGGTTTCCCCAGTGGCTTGTCCCTGCCTGCCGTACCGACAAGGCTGGACTTTAGCGAGGCTTCCCCCCTGTTCTGCCCGCGAGGGACCTTTAAAGGGGGGGATGCACTCGCGGACACGCTTGCTTCAAGAGCCCCACGTGCCTTACCTCCAGCCCTGGTCTTGGGCACTGGAGTTCTGGAGTCAGGGTCTCCCAGCCCCTGCTCCTGCGCGGACACCCCCTTCTTTGCCAGAGGGGTTGTGCCGGGTCTGGTCAGCTGCTCAGAGCTCCCCGACTGCCGCGACTTCTTCCTCGGTGGTATCTCAGCTGCTCCCGATGTAGCGGGCAGCTCCGAGGACTTTACTCGCTGAACGCGACTCCCACTCCTTCCTCCTTCCATGGCTCTGTAAACACAACACAGACCACACAAAAACGAGAAACCAGCTTAAGGTTAACTTACCTGCAGCTGCTTACCTTTTTGAAGGAGCCGGTTGAGGGAGCGCACTCCCCCCCCCAGCTGCCGTGAGCAAATGCGCGCGACGATATGCCACGCATGCGTGTTGGCGGGGTCTTCACGAAGTCACTCACGTGACTCCGAAGTAAAATCTATCTTCTGGACTGATAGTACTACGGTGTTTAAGTACGTCAACAATGAGAACAAATGTTTTTTGACATTTGAAGCAAACAGAATCTTTTTTGTATTTTGAGCTACTTATGTTTCACAATGGAAATATGTTAACACAAATATGTTAACACACGGACGAAGCTTCTAGAAAACTAACAGCGGATCGCTTTGAAAGAGCTAATAGTCAAATCTAAAATTGAGTCGTTCTTCTGCAAAAGCATGATCTAGTAGAACAAAAGAATGGCTTGGTGCCAAGTCTGAATGACATTGCAAATTATGAAACATAATATGGAGGACAGGTTATCTTTTCAATAAAGACATTAAGATGGCAGCCTGCGTAATAATAACATGTTGGAACTGACAGTGCCATGGGAGGACCATCTGAAGGAGACGCACGAGAGGAAGATGACCAAGTATGAAGAACTGGTCATAGACTGCTGTAAGCAGGGCTGGAAGACAAGGTGTATGCCCATCGAGGTTGGCTGCAGAGGTTTTGCAGGGCAATAGCTCTACAAAGCCTAGAGTGTACTGGGCATCAACGGAGTGGCGAGGAGAAGAGCCATCAAAAACACCACAGTGGAAGCGGAGAAGGCCTCGAGATGCCTCTGGATCAAGAGAAAAGGTCCATGGGGAGGAGCGAATGATACCTGAACACAAGTCGTGGTCTGTTCAACCACGGCTGGGTTGCCTGGGTGAGGGTGTTTGATGTTGAAAGACCCGAAACACCCAATGACCCAGGTTACATCACCGATGATGTGTTCTGGAGCATCAATAGATGTATTTGTATCAATGCTTCCTTTCAAGGCCATAAAGAAGCCAAGATTGAAAAAATAGCTGACGCTGCATAGATAAACAATAACTTGTTATTGGATAAGCTTGATTTGGACCCAGCTTTCCTATATTCTGAAAGGCTGCAGAATCTTTCAGTCATGTCATATTCAGACTTGGTAGGAGTATTTTACTGATAAGCAAAATGTATAATTGTGCTAACTTTTCTTTGTTCTGTAAGTAGAGCCTGAGAAGCACTGAGTAGTGTTTGTGCTCATTGTAGATCTTGCCACTCCCGTCTGACGAATCAATTAAAGATTGCCATGGTTTACCTTCAACAGTTTTTGTTGCTATCTGCTTTTTAAGAAACAAACTTAGACTGCTTCTTAAGCTTAAGAGATGGATCAATGGACCGGAGTTTCTCTGTAAGCCAGACAGAGAATGGCCAAAGCTTGAGCTGGGATTTGAAATCTGCTAATGACCCAGAAATTAAACAAAACATCACAGTGAACGTTATTGCTAAAAATCCTATTACTCTCTCGAACGACTGTCACATATCAACATTATTGTTACGACATATCCATGAGTTGGTCGGGCATGGAGGAAGATGTTTCATGCTGTCAAAACTTTGGACTTTTGTGTTTTGGACTATATACTGGGTATCATGCCTGATGTTAAGGGTTTAGTGCCTACAGTACGATCAGATTAAGAACGATGTCTTAATAACAACAATAACCAAGTTATGCTTGCTTCTCAAAGGCGAAGGTGGAAGAATCCCTAAAGAAGTCTGAATGCTGATATATAATGCATGTTATTTTTTGCTTTTTTATATATGTCAAGCTTTTATAGCTCCTTTTTTTAATGTCTATTAGTAATTGCCTCGTTATACGCTCAGAACAATTAGGGGTCGGTATGTAGTAGCCATTTAGCTTAGTAGTTTTTAGTTTAGTTTGAAGCATGGATGAGAGGTCACAGCTTTCCACCATGCACGAGTTTGACCATGAGTAAGATCAAAATGTACTTAAACAAGAAGTTTGGATGAATATCTTACTGTTTTTACTACTACATTAAAGAAACTATTAATTAAGAGACTGTTTGGAAGATTTATCTTTGCATAGTATTGAATGTCTCGTTGAGGGCTCGTGAGTTCATTTCGATTAATCTCCTGAACCCCGTTCTTCAATAATAGTGACTAAAGGAGGAATCCTTGAAACAAAATAAAAAATCACTATATTACCTTTAACCTTATGTTCCCTGTTACTTAGAAATCCATTTTCCCATTTATATAACAAATAGATACAATAAATGTCAGCACCCCCTAATCAGTTTAATACCCTTAAGGGTGATCTTATAGAGGTGCGCAACATCATGAGAGGAATAGATCGGGTAGATGCACAGACTCTTGCCCAGAGTAGGGGAATCAAGAACCAGAGGACATAGGTTTAAGGGGGGGGAAGATTTAATAGGAACCCGAGGGCTAACTTTTTTACGCAGGTGCGTGGAACGAGCGGCTGGAGGAAGTAGTTGAGGCACGTACTATTGTAATGCTTCAGAAACAGACAGGTACGTGGATAGGACAGGTTTAGAGGGATATGGGCCAAGTGCAAGCAGGTGGGAGTAGTGTGGATGGGGCAAGTTGGGTTGAAGAGCTTGTTTCCACACTGTAAGACTATGATTTTGTAGCCCTCAATGTTTATTTTAATTAAACTAGCTATGCTGTGAAACCTAAACACCATGATAAATCTATTTATTGCTTCACTAACATCCTTAGGTTCCCTATGTTAACCATTTTTCCCATCAAGCTTCCCCAGTATGTAAGCTCTTGGGTTAAACAGATTATAAACGACTCACCTTCCATACAATTTCAAAATTTCTGACACTTGTATACCTTTATTAGATAATCCCTCATCCTACAGCGCTACAGGAATTAAGTCCTAGCCTGCTCAACCTCTCCCTATACCTCAGGCCCTCGCTTCCAGTGCTCAGGCACATGAGTCCATTCCTGATTACACATTTTTTATGGCAAAATAGCTTCCGAGTTAAAGAACGTACCTACATATGTCTAGAATCATGAAGAGCTTTGAATAGGATGATAAAGGTTTTGTAAAGGGATCTCTGGTTTTGATTGTTTCTGCATTGGGATTTAATGCAGATTGGAGGCTTCTCGTGACGGTTCATCCTTGCGTGTAAATTCCATTCAATTGGTAATCATTGGAAACCTTTTACAACTTGTGTCAGCAGTTTATCTTATTTGCTTTTGTACCATAAAATTATCGCTGACATTGAATTCTGCAATATTTTATTATGATGCTTGTCATTTATGCAGGCACTGGGACAAAGAAGTCCAGAAGGCACAGAAACAAGTTCGAATTCCTCATCTAACAAAAGCCATTCTAAAATGTTTCTGGAAATCATATAGTATTTTGGGTGCATTTACATTTTTAGAGGTAATTATGGAATTCTTATTTAACATCTATTTATTTCACCTAGAATTACAAGATTGTCTTGCTTTGTAGGAACACCTTGTATTCCAGATTTAAAACTTCTACAGCATTGATTATGCCTAGGAAGAAAGGTGTCGACATTTACTTTTGATTATTGAGTTCTGTATTAATTTTGTTGTGCACCCTATTGTTCTTGTACATGAAGCTTGGTGAATCTGTCCAAAGTATTACTTTCAAACAAAACATCTAGCAAAGAAACAATATGACACTTTCCAAACTATGTTCATTGAAAGAAAGGAAAATATGAAGATATAAGGTTTGAGTTGATAGATTGTGGAATGTTCCTTCAATAGTGATAGTGGATAAACAGTAGATAATATTGAAAGAGCATATGAGGATACACAGTGGCACAGCAGCACCTCACTGTACCTTACAGCACCTGGGTTTAATCCTGACTATGGGTTGTGTCTTTACGGAGTTTGCATGTTCTCCCTGTAACTGCATGGATTTTCTCTAGGTGCTCCAATTTAAAGTAAAGTAAAGTATCCTTTATTGTCATTCAGACCTTTCGGTCTGAATGAAATTTTGTTGCCTTGCAGTCATACATTTAATAAAATAACACACAATAAACACAAATTAACATCCACCACAGTGAGTTCACCAGGCACCTCCTCATTGTGATGGAAGGCAAAAGTCTTAAGTCTTTGTCTCTTCCCTCCTTGCTCTCCCTCTGGGCTGAGACGATCCAGGCTTCCGATGTTGTGACCCCACCGGGTGATGGTAAGTAAGTCCCGTGGCTGAATCCGAGCTCTGCGAACGAGCCGGTTCAAACTCTGCGGCCCGGGGTGGTTGAAGCTGCCGCCCTCCAGTCCAGCGGACAAAGCTGTTGCTGCGGGAGCTCCGGAAAAACAGGTCACCAACCTGTGACCTGGGAACTCCCGACGTCTGCTGGGCCTGCGGCCGAACCTCCGAGGTCGGGCCGCCGTCACCACCGGGACACCTCAGTCCCGAGCCGGGCCATCACCGCCGGGACACCTCCTCAGCCCCGAGTCAGGCCGTCCCCGCCGCCGGAACCCGCCACAGCCCCGAAGTCGTCCAGCCTTGCGCTCAATGGCTCTGCCTCCGGAGCCTCAGGTCGGTCGCAGTTGGAGGCTGCCAGCTCTGCCATTAGGCCTCATCGCAGACGGAGACAGGTTTCTCCCACCCCTACCCCCCCACACATACACACCCTAATAACTCAAATTAACTAGCTAAAACAGGACAAGAACAACAAAAAAAGAAGAAAAAAAACAGACGTACTGCAGGCGAGCCGCAACTGCTAGGACTGCGCCGCCCCTTCCTTCTATAGTTAAAGATGTGTGGGTTTGTAGGTTATTTAGCTTTGTAAAATTGCCCCATAATGCAAAACTGGGATAACATAGAACTAGTGTACAGGTGATTGTCAAAGGGGCAGAGACTTGGTGTTCTGTTTCCACGCTGTATCTCTAAACGGAACTAAACGGAACTCAACTAATGTTAAATTGCAACATTTGTTTATTCCAATGTGGAAAAGGTGTCTTAGCCATGGCGTTCAAAGCAACATAGGAATTCGATCCAAATATAAACTGGCCAGTTGGAGCAGCAAACCCAAGGATTGAGAATAGTTTAAAATTCAGAATAAAAAAGGTCAAAGTAGAATATGCTTGCAGAAAACCTAAAGACTGACCATAAAAGATTCTAGGAATATGGGAAGAGTAAAAGCAGGAATGTTACAAAATCTCGAGTCACACGCACAGGCAGTGGGAAGATCTGGAGCGCCACTGATGGCAGGAATTTGTAACACCGCTAGTAAAAGTAAATATAGGTTTCTTTTACTCTGAAAAGGTGATTTTCTGAAGAATTGGCTGTTAAATCTTATTTGAATAAATCTATCTTCAGAAGGGTGGACACAAATAATCTCACAAGTGCGTGGGGGAACATGCAGTTGAATGACTGCTGTATTTAAAGGGAATTACTATTAATGACATTGATACGATTGAAGACTAGGATTTGATAATCAACATCCCAGGTTACTTGAAGTATCCTTAGAAATAATAGATGCATTCTGATCATTTTCTGAACTTTATACTCTATACATAGAAACATAGAAATTAGGTGCAGGAGTTGGCTATTCGGCCCTTTGAGCCTGCACCGTCATTCAATATGATCATGGCTGACCATCCAACTCAGTATCCTGTACCTGCCTTCTCTCCATACCACCGATTCCTTTAGCCACAAGCACCATATCTAACTCCCTCTTAAATATAGCCAATGAACTGGCCTCAACTACCTTCTCTGGCAGAGAATTCCAGAGATTCACCATTCTCTGTGTGAAAAATGTTTTTCTCATCTCGGACCTAAGAGAGCCTTATCCTTAAACTGTGACCCCTTGTTCTGGCCTGTCCAACCCCAGAAGAATTTTATACGTTTCTATAAGATCCCCCCTCAATCTTCTAAATTCTAGCGAGTACAAGCCGAGTCTATCCAGTCTTTCTTCATATGAAAGTCCTGCCATCCCAGGAATCAGTCTGGTGAACCTTTTCTATACTCCCTTTATGGCAAGAATGTATTTCCTCAGAATAGGAGACCAAAACTGTACACAATACTCCAGGTGTGGTCTCACCAAGGCCCTGTACAACTGTAGTAAAACCTCCCTGCTCCTATACTCAAATCCTTTTGCTATGAATGTCAACATACCATTTGCTTTTTTCACTGCCTGCTGCACCTGCATGCCTACTTTCAATGACTGGTGTACCATGACACCCAGGTGTCGTTGCATCTCCCCTTCTCCTAATCGGCCACCATTCAGATAATAGTCTACTGTCCTGTTCTTGCCACCAAAGTGGATAACCTCACATTTATCCACATTATACTGCATCTGCCATGCCATACACTTGTCATAGTCTTGGCATCATGTCGGCATGATGGCCGAAGGGCCTGTTCTTGACCTGTACTGTTCAATGTTTGCTGATTTCTTTTTAGAAGAAAAATATATTAAAATACCTTTTAAAATGTAAGTCTAATGCCATATATTTTGATTTGTTTTTGTTCCAAAATTTGAGAGGTTATTTAACTATTATTAATTTGTTTTTGTTTTTCTCTTTTCAGGAAATAATAAGAGTTGTTCAGCCTATTATGTTAGGAAAAATTCTTACATATTTTGAAAGCTACAATATGGATGATACAGAGGCTTATAAAATTGCCTTTGGATATGCTGCTGGTCTCTCGCTTTGCACGTTGTTTTTGGCAATTCTACATCACCTCTATTTCTTTCATGTACAAAGGAGTGGGATGAAACTAAGAATAGCAATGTGTCATATGATTTATAGAAAGGTAAGAAATTCTCTTTAGAGGCTCAAAGGTTAGAAGTTTTGAATTTTATATCTATCCACGTGAGAAAATGATTCACAAACAATATAGTTATACAGCACAGTAGAAGTCCATTTGACATTGAGTTCACACCTACTTTCCATCAGAGCAGTACAGTAATTCTCCCTGAGATATTTTTCTGTAGCCTTGTGCCATAGAATCACAGCATTGAAAGAGTCCCTTCGGCTCAACTTGTCCATAACAACCAAGATACCTTGTGTAAGCTAGCCCACGTTTTGCCCATATCTCTCTAAACCTTTCCCATCCACGTATCTGCCTAAGTGTCTTTTAGATGCTGTAAAAATACCTACCTTAACTACGTCCTCTGGCAGCTCGTTCCGTACATCGACTAGCCTCTCAGTGAAAATGTTGATCCTCGGGTTCCTATTAAATCTTTTCTCACTTACCTGAAACCTCTGTTCTTTGGTTCTGGATTCCCAAAGACTGTGAATTCATCCAATGTACCTCCCCCCCCTCATGATTTTATACACCTCTATAAGATAACCCCTCAGCCACCATGCTCCAAGGAATACAGTCGTAACGTGCCCAGCCTTTCTCTATAGCTCAGGGTCTCGAGTACAGGCACATCCTATAATTCTTCTCTGCACTATTTCTAGCTTGATGACATCCTTCCCATAGCAGGGCGACTAAAGGTAAACACAATATTCCGACAGTAGCCTCACCAGCGCCTTGTACAGCTGTAACATAGCATCTATACTTAATACCCGCCTGATGAATGTCAATGTTCCCATAGCCTTCTGTATCATCCTATCTTCTTGTGATGCCACTCTATGGGAACTATGCACCTGTACTCCAAGATAGACACAAAGTGCTGGAATAACTTAGTGAGTTAATCAGCATCTCTGGAGAAAAAGGATTGGTGACATTTCGGGTCAGGACCCTTCTTCAGTTGGGGAATGGTGAAGAGCTGGATCAGATCAGGACCAATCAGGACCTGCGAGAAAAGATCAGGACCAATCAGGGCCAGACACAAATGATCTCACACAAGGGCGATGCCTGGTAGGCCCATTGTTGGCTCGAGGAGATGTGATCTCAAGAGGTAAACAAATTGGAGAACTGTGGAACTGGTAAAAAGACTTGGGAGGGAGGAGGGGAGGGAAGCCTAAGTAGAAGTATTTAAAATGAGATATTCAATGTTTATATGGTGAGGTTGTAATCTACCCAAGGAAAATATAATGGACTTTTCCTATTTTGTGTATGCCCTCACTCTGGCAATGGAGGAGGCCCAGGACCGAATGGTCAGTATAGGAAGGTGAGTTGGCAACCGCGAGATCCTGTAGGCCCGGACGGACCGAGCATCAGTGTTCAGTGAAATGGTTGCTGAGTCTATGTCTGGTCTCGCCAATGTGCAGGAGTCCATCACGAACATCGATGTAGTCCAATGCTTTTCAATACTGGCTAATGCCCTACCATTCATTGTGAAGGTCCTGCCCTGGACTGACTACCCAAAATGTATCACCCTGCATTTATCTACATTTTGCAACTATGTTAGGCATTCCTCAGACCACTAGTGCCACCTGCAAACTTACTAATCATGTCTCGTACATTCTCATCCAAATGATTGATATAAACGCCAACAGTAATGGGCCCAGCAACATCACCAGTCACAGGCCTCCAGTCCGAAGCACAACCTTCCACCCCAATCCCCTGCTTTTTACCATAATGCCAAATTATGTATCCAGTTATCTGGCTCACCCTTTATCCCATGTGATTTAATCTTCAAGAACAATCTACCATACGGAAACCCTTCTTGATTCCTCCTTCAAATAACTAAATCAATTCCATAAGACACAATCTCCCATGTACAAAATCTTGTTGATTATCTATAATCTGCCCCTGTCCATCCAAATGCATATATATATATATTATCCCTCATTATCCTCTCTTGCAACTTACCTACCGCAGACTCTGCTATTTCCTTGCAGCCCTTCTTAAATAGGCACAATAGTAACCTTACAATCGTTCGGTACCTCACCCGTGTCTAGTAATGAATCATATATCATTAGGCTTCCGACAATTTCTTCTCTGGCTTCGGAGTGTCCTCGGATTTGTTTGATATGGCCCGAGAGATTTTATCTACTTTTCATCACTTTTAAGTCAAGTCACTTTTATTTCTATAGCACATTTAAAAAACAACTCTCATTGACCAAAGTGCTTTACATTGGTGGAGGTACTAACGTTATACAACAGTGGTTCATAGATTAAGTACATCCATAAATACATACACATAGCCCTCCCTCAGAGGACAGCAAGAAAGGCTTGAGAGTAAAGATGAGTTTTAAGTCTTGACTTAAGAGTTGATGGAGGGGGCAGTTCTGATGGGAAGAGGGATGCTGTTCCACAGCCTAGGAGCTGCAACCGCAATGGCGCGGTCGCCCCTGAGCTTATGCCTAGACCGCGGGGATGGTCAGTAACCCCAAGTCGGCCGATCTGAGGGACCTGGAGGTGCTATGGTGGGTAAGCAGACTTTTGATGTAGGTGGGGGCAAGCCCGTTAAGGGCTTTGTAAACATAAAGAAGGATCTTGAAATTTATTTGGAACCGCACAGGGAGCCAATGGAGAGAGGCCAGAATCGGGGTGATGTGGTCACTTTTTCGGGTGCCCGTCAGGAGTCTCTCTGCGGTGCTTTGGACCAGTTGCAGGCGGGACAGGGAAGATTGGATGATGCCAGTTAAAGGGAGTTGCAGTAATCGAGGCGGGAGGAGATAAATGTGTGGATGATCTTTTTGAGGTCGTCAAACTGGAGGAATTGTTTTATTTTAGCTATCGTCCGAAGCTGGAAGAAGCTAGCTTTTATCACGGCATTGACTTGTTTGTCAAATTTCAACGCTGAGACAAATATCACGCCAAGGTTTTTGACGTGAGGTTTGAGTAATGGGCTAAGGCTTCCAAGGCTGCCAGCTTTTGTTTTGATTGAGTCCGAGGGTCCGAGAAGAAGATTGGATGATGCCAGTTAAAGGGAGTTGCAGTAATCGAGGCGGGAGGAGATAAATGTGTGGATGATCTTTTTGAGGTCGTCAAACTGGAGGAATTGTTTTATTTTAGCTATCGTCCGAAGCTGGAAGAAGCTAGCTTTTATCACGGCATTGACTTGTTTGTCAAATTTCAACGCTGAGACAAATATCACGCCAAGGTTTTTGACGTGAGGTTTGAGTAATGGGCTAAGGCTTCCAAGGCTGCCAGCTTTTGTTTTGATTGAGTCCGAGGGGCCGAGAAGGATGACCTCAGACTTACTCTAGTTTAGTTGGAGGGAGTTCTAGGCCATCCAACATGTTATATCCTTAAGGCAGTGGATAAGGTTAAGTAGATTTGATCAGTTATTGGGCTTCAGGGGGAGATAGAGTTGTGTATCGTCTGCATAGCAATGGAAGGAAATGCCGTGCCTTTGAATGACTTGGCCTAAGGGGAGCATATACATGGAGAAGAGAATGGGGCCAAGGATGGAACCTTGTGGAACCCCGCAGCAGAGGCTCGCTGGGGAGGAGAAGGAGTTGCCTATGTTAGGACGTCCACCACCTCCTCAATCGTAATATGGGGTATCCTCAGGACATCTCTACTAACTGTCCCAAGTTCCCCAGTCTTCATGTCTTTTTCAATGGTAAAAACAGAGGAGAAATGCTCAATAAGGACCTTGTCTATTCCCTTGGGCTCCACGTATATTTGATCGTCTTGGTTCCTGAGGAGCCCTATTCTCTCTCTAGTTATTCTCTTTCTTAATGTACTTAAAATCATTGGATTTTCCTTAATTTTATCTCCCACTGCTATCTCATGCTAATTTATATCCTCCAGATTTAGAAACATAGAAATTAGGTGCAGGAGTAGGCCATTCGGCCCTTCGAGCCTGCACCGCCATTCAATATGATCATGGCTGATCATCCAACTCAGTATCCCGTACCTGCCTTCTCTCCATACCCTCTGATCCCCTTAGCCACAAGGGCCACATCTAACTCCCTCTTAAATATAGCCAAATATAGCCATATAGAAATTAAATATTTCCTTCTTAAGTATGGTTCTAAGTCCCCTAAACTCCAACAGGAGTGCTGCACAAATCCAGCTAGCCCATGGCTCCTTTTTCTTGACCAGAGCTTCAGTTTCTCTCATTATCCATGCTTTCTTATTCCCATCTGCCTTGCTCTTCATTTTAACAAGAACATGTATGCTTTAAACCCTCACTATCACACTTTTAAAAACATCCCAATTTCTGGATATCACTTTGCCCACAAATAATCTACTGCAGTTAATGTTAACATGTTCTTCCCTTAAACTATCAAAGTTGGTCTTGCCCCAGTTTTTATCTTGTAGGCCAGCCCTATCTTTATCCATAATTATTTTAAAGCTAATAGAAATGTGGTCGCTGGACCCATATCATCACTCACTGAAACCTCACGGTGGCACAGCTGTAGATTTGCTGCCTTACAGCAAAATGCAGCGCCAGAGACCCGGGTTCTATGCCGACTACGGGTGCTGTATGTATGGAGTTTGTACGTTCTCCCCGTGATCCATGTGGGTTTTCTCTGGGATCTTTAGTTTCCCCCCACACTCCAAAGACATACAGATATGTAGGTTAATTGGCTTAATTTAAAAAAAAGTAAAATTGTGAGAACCTCCAAGTTCTCACTTGCCTAATTTCTGTATTGTATTCCATGCCCCTGACAAGCTTGTGCCACTTGGGCTTTATCGTTATGCAAATTGCTTTTGGGTTGTGCTCAAAGTCTCATTTATGCTTTCTCTTCCCTTCTGCAATGTTCAGAATCCTCAAATTAAAAGGTGAAGAGATAGTTACTTCCATATATGGAGGTATTCAGCCAAATTGCCAGGCTGGTTTTCACTGTACTCCTCGTCACTGTGGCTCTCAGGGGCATTATCGCTTTCTGACTATTTTACATTGTTTCAAGCACACCATAAAATCTTCAACCACAGCCGGTTCAACATTTTCCCACACCATAGAAACATAGAAATTAGGTGCAGGAGTAGGCCATTCGGCCCTTCGAGCCTGCACCGCCATTCAATATGATCATGGCTGATCATCCAACTCAGTATCCCGTACCTGCCTTCTCTCCATACCCTCTGATCCCCTTAGCCACAAGGGCCACATCTAACTCCCTCTTAAATATAGCCAATGAACTGGCCTCAACTACCCTCTGTGGCAGAGAGTTCCAGAGACCCACCACTCTCTGCGTGAAAAAAGTCCTTCTCATCTCACTCCTAAAGGATTTCCCCCTTATCCTTAAGCTGTAACCCCTTGTCCTGGACCTCCCCAACATCGGGAACAATCTTCCTGCATCTAGCCTGTCCAAACCCTTAAGAATTTTGTAAGTTTCTATAAGATCCCCTCTCAATCTCCTAAATTCTAGAGTATAAACCGAGTCTATGCAGTCTTTGTTCATAAGACAGTCCTGACATCCCAGGAGTCAGTCTGGTGAACCTTCTCTGCACTCCCTCTATGGCAATAATGTCCTTCCTCAGATTTGGAGACCAGAACTGTACGCAATACTCCAGGTGTGGTCTCACCAAGACCCTGTACAACTGAAGTAGAACCTCCCTGCTCCTATACTCAAATCCTTTTGTTATGAAAGCTAACATACCATTTGCTTTCTTCGCTGCCTGCTGCACCTGCATGCCTACTTTCAATGATTGGTGTACCATGACACCCAGGTCGCGCTGCATCTCCCCTTTTCCTGATCGGCCTCCATTTAGATAATAGTCTGTTTTCCTATTTTTGCCACCAAAGTGGATAACCTCACATTTATCCACATATGTCCACACCATGTCCCAGACTTCTGAACTCCCAATTATTTGTCCAAGGGTTGGGTAAACAAGATACATTTCCTTCAGTCTGGCCGTATTTAGTCAACCAATTATGACTACAAAAGTCAAATGAACCAAACGACTGGGTCAGTAAGGTTCACTTAGTTTTCACAGTGAACTGATGTTTATGTAAAGCTGACCTCCTTTCCCATCGGGTTTGATGGAGGTTTCACTTTTGGTCACATGGCTACACTTTTATACCATATTCAACTTTGCAGGTAAATCTGTTGCGTGGCACCTTACCAAAATATCATATAGACTGCATTACCCTCATCATCTCATTGTTGTGTACAACAATGTCCCACAGCCATAGGACGATCTACAGCAGCATTTTAATGCGTAGAATTTTGAATAGACGTGAAACTTCAGAAACGAAAGTACCACTGCGGTTTGTTCACTTTTAGTTTGATTTACGCAGTATTTTTGTCATCATGGAATAGGTGTATTATTAAGTGTCATGTTGCTGACATTCCAGCGACTTTCACATTTCATTAAACTATTGTGCCATGAATAGATGATACCGGTGTCTTAGATAACAGTTACTGGAAGGATCTATAATATATTATCAGTAATTTGACCCACAAATTATAACAAGAAAAAGTCAGCTTGTTTTGATAACCGATGAATACACACAATAAGTACACCAAATGTATTTACAATGCTGATATTGCCTATCTTCTGCTGTCAACTTGCTACTGAGTAAATAAAACTAATCCTCAAGGCAGCAGAGCACTGCATATAATTCTATCATGGGAATGAGCACACAGATCCTGCACGAGATCTAACCTTGCACTGGTTCTAAAGTCGATTTTACACCATAACTGCTCCAGCTTCACATCTTGATTTCATTGGGAGTCCAATGGCTGAGTGCAGCCAATAAATTGCCAGCAAACTTGACCAATACATCTTGAGCTTTTATGTTTGAATGGCAGTCCTGCAATTTACCAGCACTCATGCTGAGTAAAGCTGGCCTGTGAATTTCCAGCAAATCCTAGTAAAATCCAGGCCAAGCATACAGCTGTATTGTTTTAATTTTTATGCAAATGTTAGGTCTTTAATTGTTAAATGATAGGTAATTTAATTGTTAGGCCTAGTTTAAAAAAAGTGACAAATAAAAGTAAGCACTTAGTCATAGAGTGAGACCCCTTCACCTTAAACCTATGTTCTGTGATTTTTGATTCCCCGATTCTGGGAAAGAGACTCCATGCGTTTACCCGATCTATTCCTCTCACGATTTTGTACAGCTTTATAAGATCACCCCTCATCCTCTTGCTCTTCAAGGAATAGAGCCCTAGTCTGCTCATCCTTTTGCTCAGGCCCTTGAGTCATGGCAACATCCTCGTAAATCTCTGCACCCTTTCCTGTTTGACAACATCTTTCCCAGAACATGGTGCCCAAAACTGAACACAAAACTCTAAATGTGGCCTCACCAGCGTCATGTATAACTGCAACTTGGCCTCTCAACTTCTATATTCAATAGAAGATAGACAAAAAATGCTGAAGTAACTCAGCGGGTCGGGCAGCATCTCTGGAGAAAAGGAATAGGTGATGGTTTGGGTTGAAAGCCTTTTTCAGATTTGTGATGTTTTGTGTCAAGACCCTTCTTCAGACTCAATACTCTGATTGATGAACTCCAAAAGCCTTTGTGATCACTATACCTACCTGCGGTGCGTCTTTTAAGGAAACATGTACGTACTCCTAGATCCCTCTGATCTGCAGCACTCCCCTAAGCCCTACTGTGTAACTCCTGTCCATGTTACAGTTCCCAGAATGCAACACTCACATTTCTCTGTATTAAATTCAATCAACCATTCCTCTGCCCACCTGCCCAACCAATCAAGATCCTCCTACAATTTTTGACAACCATCACTACTGCCTACTTTTATGTCATCTGCAAACTTGTTAACCGTGCCATGTATGTTCTTATCCAAATCATTGATTATTGATGGCAAACGGTAATGGGCCCAGCACCGAACCCTGAGGCACATCACTAATCACATGCCTCCTGTCCGAAAAGCAATCTTGCACCATCACCGTCTGCTTCCTTCCATGAAGTAATTTCCTGTCCATTCAGCTATTTTTCCTTGGATCCCATGGGATCTAACCTTCCAGAGCAGCCTACCATGCGGAAGCTTGTCGAGGTTGCTGCTCACATTGATGTAACAAATAGGAAAATAAATGTGTTTTATGCAACCTTTACTGCTTTGAAACTAACATTAATTCAAAATATGAGCTTTGTTTATATATTTCAGGCACTACGTCTTAATAACATTGCACTGGCAAAAACTACCACAGGCCAGATTGTGAACCTGTTGTCCAATGATGTAAACAAGTTCGATCAGGTAATAAGTATTGCACGTAGGTATTAGTCAGCGAGGAAGAATCGTGGGTAGTGATGTTGCATTATCATTACTTATAATCCATTATAATTGTAGTAATTGTGCCAATAACATACAGATTCATCTGCCCACCATGTCTATGCTGTTCATCAAGTAGCAATCTGTGCTAATCACATCTATAGATAGGATAGACAGTCAGAATCTTTTTTCACAGATTTGAACGGGGGTCTCTGGTGCTGTGAAGCAGCAGTTTTACCAGTTGTGCCACTAGGCCACTTTAAATACTCTCAAATGTTGTGACAGTAGATTTTCCGGCAGCGTGCTTCAGATTGCAATCATCCTCCTGTTTGAGTTACAGGGTGAGGCTGGAGTGTGAGAGACTAAAGGGGCTGTTCCGCTGCGGCGACCTAATCTGCGAGTTTAGAAGAGTTTGCCCTCGACTCAATCTCGCAGCATGGTCGACACGTGATGACGTCACTTCATCCTCGAGGGAAGTTCCCGCATACTCGCGGCCTCAGCATGTTGAAAAATTTTCCGCGAGTAAAAATTGGTCGGCATGGTTCTTTTGAACTGATAGTGCAGTAGGGTCGCTATGTAGTTATAGGCAGTTGAGGGCAGCCGTAGGCAATCTCCTTCGCTGACCGGGCATTTTAATTAACTCATTGGAGTTTTCAGCACCAAGGAAAACCGACTGGTAATTTAAATGCCCGCTAAACTGTATTGTAAGTTTTGCGGCTTTTTTAAAGTTCATCCACCCCCCCCCCCCCCACTATCTAAAGGACTTACCGTACACTGTGCAGCTGTCTTTGACCTTCCTGTTCATTGCGGCTGTGAATTTCAGACAGCGCTCCCCCGCCGTGTGTGCGTGTGTGTGTGGACAGGCCCTTGAGGGATAACCTTATCTATAGTCATACAGCACAGAATTGGGCCCTTCAGCTCAACTCATTCATGCGACCAAATTAGTCCTTTTTGTTCGCATTTGCTGCATATCCTTCTAAACATTTCCTTTACCCGTACCCTTTCCTTGTACCCGTCGAAGTGCATTTAAAATTGTTATTGTACTTGCCTCAACTACCTCCTCCTCTACACCTTCCGCCCTCTGAGTGTAACAGTGGCCCCCTAGGTTTGCATTAAAATTTTCCCCTCTCACCTTAAACCTATGAGGTCAGGTTCTTCATTCCACTACCCTGGGTAAAACTCTCTGTACATTCACTCTATTGCTTTGCCTCAATTTTATACACCTCTATAAGATCAGCCCAAGCCTCTTGCACTACAATGAATAAAGTCCTAGCTTGCCCAATCTCCCCCTTTAGCTCAGGTCCTCGAGTCCTCGCAATACCCTTGTAAATCTTCACTGCAGTGTTTCCAGCTTAGTGACATCCTTTGTATAAACAGGGCGACCATAACTCAATATATGGTCTCACCAATGTCTTGTACATACTATCTCAACTTCTATACTCAGTATTCTGTGATGAAAACCAATGTACCCAATGCCTTCTTCACTTCCCCAGCTACTTATGTCAACACATTCAGAGAACAGTGTACTTGTACTCCTAGACTCCACTGTTCCACAATAGTCTGAAGATCCTGCCTTGGTTTTACTTCTCAAAATGCAATACCTCACACTTATCTGCATTAAACTCCAAAAACTGATAAGATTTCAAAACACAATGAATGTTGTTATAAAGTCGTATAGCACTAAAACAGTCCCTTCAACCCAACACGTCACTGCGGACCAAGATAAGGCACAGTGGCGCAGTGGTAGAGTTGATGTCTTAAGCGCCAGAGATGCAGGTTCAATCCAAACTATGGGTGCTGTCTGTTCAGAGTTTGTACATTCTATATGTGACCACGTGGGCTTTCTCCAGGTGCTCTGGTTTCCTCCAACATTACAAAGTTAGAACTAGTGTATGGGTGATCATTGGTTGGCACGGACTCAGTGGGCCAAAAGGCATTTTTTTATGCTGTATTTCTAAACTAAGCTCATCTCATTTACTTGCATTGGCCCAGATCTAAATGTTTCCTATCCATGTACCTGTCCAAGTTAAATGCTGTTATTGTATCTACCTCAACTACTTCATCTGGCAGCTCTTTCCCAAAACCTCTTTCAAATGGCTATGCTTCAGTTCTGGATATTATCGATTCTGTTTTGGAAACCATTAGTTCCATCTATTTTATAAAGTGTTAGTCACACCTATGTAACAGTAAATCTGATCTGACGTTAAAAAAATTATGTAACCTTAAAAGGGAACAATTCAGATATTTTCATCTATAATGTCAGTTATTTTCAGGAAAATGTTTAACTACTTTGAACCAATGACCTGAAATAACTGAACATTCGAAACCAAGTAAAAAAACAGAACATTTCTCTAAAGTTTACCTTTAGTATATGAATGCTTGTGTGCCTATATGGAACAGAGAGGATTGCAACTCAATGCTATTGTTTTAAAATTAAATTTTGCGTACATGTTGAAAACTTCCAACTTAGATATCTTGTTTTTGCAATGGTGCTATATCTTATCTGTTGCAGGTAACGATATTTCTACATTTCCTATGGGTTGCACCATTGCAAGCGATTGCAGTGATAGCACTACTGTGGTATGAAATAGGACCATCTTGCTTAGCCGGAATAGCTGTTCTACTTATCCTAATGCCGACGCAAACTGTTTTTGGAAAGTGGTTTTCAGTTCTGAGGTATGATTCTTCCACAGATCTATTTTTGAATATTTCAATATTTATGTATGCCACTGGAAGCAATAGCTGGTTGTGCATTTTCCTAAATGCTTATTTGAAATCTAATTTTGTATTGAATCTGTTGAAGCATATTTGGTTTTAGGTGATGCAGTGTAATGTGTCGAGTCAACCACATATCAAGATTCAACACATGTTCATTAAAGTCCACTTATAGCATTGGTCTGCAGGACATTACAGCGTTCCTAGGAGCTACTCAAACTGAATGGCGTAGGCAGTAACTGCTAACAAGCACAACAATTGGTTGGTAGAAAATAAACAATCTACATCTTTCCTTGTAGAAACAAAATAAAGCATCGATACATGGAAACATGGTGGCTAAGCAATATAGGAACCTGAATGTTAATAACGCATATGGGGAAGTTTAGATAGTAACACAAAATCACCATTTCTAATGGGTGGTCTGCCAACCCGTCCAGCACATGTGCGGTACGGATCCGCTTCTCCTCCTTTCACCGAAGAAGTTACCGGGGATGTGACCGGGGACCCGCCGGGGAGGGGAGGTGGTGAGATAGGCGAGCTAGGTGCTGAACGCCGCGGGGGAAACGGTCTCCAATAGTGGGGCAGCAGGACCGGTAGTGGGAGGTTATACAAAACGCGAAATTTCTGGATGTGGTCGCAAAACGCGTTTCCTTCACTGGAAGGCGATGTTGACGGTTGCGTCTGTAAATGGCTCCGTCCGCTTCAACGAGGTAGGAGCGCAGTTCTTTGGCAGAGCTGTGGATGTGACCCAGACGGCCATAGCCCTTGTTGGTCTGGAGGCAAACCACCTGTCCACTGGTGCGAGGTAAAACGTTTTTGTGTACCGTAGTAGTTGTAGTTGTTGCTGGACCGCAGATAGAACGAACTTATGGCTGCAAAAGTTGCTGGGACACAGGCAGGGGTGCACGGGTTTGGCAAGACAGTCGCTGGGCTGGGGAACCCAGTATAGGATCCCTTGCAATATTCCTTAAATATTAACGGCTAGTAGCTACTCAGGACAGGTGGGAGCAGGACAGGGAGCAAGGAAAATCTGAAAAGCTAAATGACATTTATTTAATGTAGATTCCTCAGAGAATTCAGTATACAGTGTATTCAGAAAGTATTCAGACCCCTTCATTCTTTTCACATTTTGTTACGTTACAGCCTTATTCTAAAATTGATTAAATTCATTTTTTTATCATCAATCTACACACAATACCCCATAATAAAAAAGAGAAAACAAGTGTTTAGAAATTTTTGCAAAGTAATTAAAAATAAATAACTGAAATATCACATTTACATAAATATTCAGACCCTTCACGCAGTACTTTGTTGGGCACCTTTGTCAGCAATTACAGCCTCAAGTCTTCTTGGCTATGATGCTACAAGCTTGGCACACCTGTATTTGGGTAATTTCTCCCATTCTTCTCTGCAGGTCCTCTTAAGCTCTGTGAGGTTGGATGGGGACCGTCGATTCACAGCTAATTTCAGGTCCAGAAATGTTCGATCGGGTTCAAGTCCGGGCTCTGGCTGGGCCACTCAAGGACATTCACAGACTTGTCACAAAGCCACTCCTGCGATGTCTTTGCTGTGTGCTGAGGGTCATTGTCCTGTTCGAAGGTGAACCTCTGCCCCAGTCTTAGGTCCAGAACGCTTTGGAGCAGGTTTTCAATAAGGATCTCTCTACTTTGCTCCGTTCATCTTTCCCTCTATCCTGACTAGTCTTCCAGTTCCTGCCACTGAAAAACATTCCCACAGGCCACTCTACCATAAAGGCCTGATTGGTGAAGTGCTGCACATATAGTTGTCTTTCTCGAAGGTTCTCCCATCTCCACAGAGGAACTTGGGAGCTCCGCCAGAGTGACCATCGGGTTCTTGGTCACTTGCCTGACCAAGGCCCTTCTCCCCCGATTGCTCAGTTTGGCCGGGTGGCCAGCTCTATGAAGAGTCCTGGTGGTTCCAAAGTTCTTCCATTTAAGAATGACGGAGGCCACTGTGTTCTTCTGGACCTGCAATGCTGCAGAAATTGTTTTATACCCTTCCCCAGATCTTTGTCTCGACACAATCCTGTCTCGGAGGTCTACGGACAATCCCTTCATGGCTTTGTTTTTGCTCTGACATGCACTGTCAACTGTGGGACCTTATATAGACAAGTGTGTGTCTTTCCAAATCATGTCCAATCAATTTAATTTACCACTGGTGGACTCCAATCAAGTTGTGGAAACAACTCAAGGATAATCAATAGAAACAGGATGAACCTAAGCTCAATTTTGAGTGTCATAGCAAAGGGTCTGAATACTTATGTAAATGTGATATTTCAGTTATTTCTTTGTAATTACATTGCAAATATTTCTAAACACCTTTTTTTGGTTCTTCATTCTGGGGTATTGTGTGTAGATTGCTGATAACAAAAAGAATGTAATCCATTTTAAAATAAGACTAACGTAAAAAAATGTGGAAAAGGTGAAGGGGTCTGAATACTTTCTGAATGCACTGCAGATCAGCACATGGGACACATGGTTATTACAGAAATATGATTGATGGATAGGCTGGACTGGAAGGTCCGGGCTCTGGGATACCACTATTTATGGCATATCGGAGGTGGAGGTTAGCGAGTTGCACAATGGATTACGGTAAACATGACAAGAAGATATCATGGAGGGAAAGTCTAGTGAGGCTATACTGCTAGAAGTTAGAAATAGAAAAGGGGACGGGATGGCTTTGAATAATATTATATTATTGGATAATATGTAATAGTCAGCAGGAATTAGTGGAAATAGTAAGATTAAACGAGAACTTACCAGTTTGAAATTTGATCTTTATTTTATGAGGAGGTGCGATGAGGGATTTTGTGAAGACACCGCCAGCACGCATGCGCGATATTCTTCAAAGCAGCAGTGTGGAATCACAGATAACAACAATGACTGAAGATAGTAAGATTAAAGAGACTCTAATATACCAGTTGACCTTATGAGAGAGGGTTGGGAGCGGAGGGCACGAAATCCCTCATCGCAACTCCTCATAAAATAAAGATCAAACTTCAAACTGGTAAGTTCTCGTTTAATCTTACTATTTTACTTCGGAGTCACTTGAGTGACTTTGTGAAGATTTCAAAGCTGTGTGATTCCATGCCCTGGACCATGTCCATGCTCGCACACTGCCGTAATACTGATGGAGGAAGTATGTTAGTGTATTTCAGACCTGAACAAGCTGAAAAATAATAACATATTTGTTAATACAAACAATAAACCCCTGAACTCGGGGACAAACGTTTAGGGAACAGCACTTAAAACTGACTCCGCAAACGTTGCAGGAGCGGCCATAGGTTTGTTATAAAAAGGCTGAAATGTAGTTTCACTGACCCAGCCCGCTATTGCGAGGACATGATCCATGAGTACCTCCATGGTCCTTGCCGCTGATGTGAATGCAGCCCTGTAGAATGAGATTTAAAGCTGTTAGTGTCTTACCTGCTGCACCGAATACCACCCTGAGCCACCTGGAGATAGTCTGCACCGTCACCCTGTGATGTGGGTTTTCATGGCTGATAACAGACCCGTCTCCATATTCCTGATGCCCATTTTCAGATCTGAAGACCCAGGTCTGTGTTGTTTAAGCAACTCATCTATAAAGAAAGTCACTTTATTGGGGTTGAGACCATTCTATCCAGTTTTAGTTCCTGTAGAGTCTGGACCCGTTGTGCTGTGGTCAGTGCCATTAACATCACCACTCTGAAGGTGAGTTAGTCCAGTGGTAATCCGTCATAGGCGACCAGCTCCTGAGTAGGGTCAACATCACCCCTATATCCCAGGTAATATAATATCGTGGTCGGGAGGGTTGGATAGAATATACCCCTCATAGTTTGGATACCACCACCCCTATATCCCAGATAATATAATATCGTGGTCGGGGAGGGTTGGATAGAATATACCCCTCATAGTTTGGATACCAGCTGGTGAGATCCCACTCCAATGTTGAGATAGGATGACAGTGGCACTTCTGGCACTGTATATGGCACTGTAACTGAGGGCCTCATCATAAAGAAGGCCCCCGAGGATTCCAGCACATTGGAGATCATAGCAGATTTGTAGGTGGTCTTGGTCCGACTACAGAAACCTCCCATTTCCTAATGTGGGTGAGGTACTGCTTCCTAGTGGACTCTCTGCACGATGCTGTATGATGTCCATGGTCCTTTCTGTTGCAGAATCTGGTTGAATTTTCTGCAATACCCAACTGATGAAGCAGAATGGGGGAAAGCATAGAAAACCCATTTCCCCCAATGTAGCAAGAACGCGTCCATCGCCACTGCCCCAGGATCTGGTTCCCAAGAGACATATGTTGGTATCTAATGGTTCAACCTGGACGCAAAGAAGTCAATATCTGATGTTCCATATTTGGCTATAATTTTAGCAAATATTTGGAGGTTCAACATCCACTTGATGTCGTTATTAAATACTCATGACCTGGTGTCCGCCACTGTATTGAGCTTAACCGGAAGGTACGTAACTGAAATCCAAATATTTCTTTCAATACACCAGAGCCAAATTAATTTTTGCCAATTCATCACAAGATATTGACTTGATACCACCCATATGGTTTAAAAATGCCACCTCAGTGGTATTATTTATTTTGAAGACGGACATGCGTATGATGCAGATTAGTGCAGTAAGCCCGCAGCCCGTGACATGCTCCCAGCATTTCTAAATAGTTTGCACCTTGTGATTGAAGAAGAGTAGACTCGTGCAAATCCCATCTACCGCCCCAACTGGAAGTGGTGTCGGTAGCTCCCTGGCCCTTAGCGCTTGCGTCGGTTTGTAACACGACTGATGGGTTTGATGTAATGATGGGATTAAACAATCAAACATTGCTAATCCACCATTGTAGCTCAATTTATGCCTTGTTTGTAATAGGTCTGTAAAGATGTCCAGCATTCGCTTTTAATGCTGGGATTTTTGCTCTTTGCAAGCTTTGATAGTGTAATGGCCCAAATTGTGCAGCTGGAATGTAGCTACAAGTTTACCAATTACCTTAGCAGCATGTCTAATAGTCGGTTTCCTGGCGCAAGCAAGGCTGTTGCACGCCAGTATTATGTCTATTGCTTTTTTTCCCTGGGATAGTGACAACCAGAAACCCATGCATCCCAGAATGTATGTAACCTCCCTCCTACTTGTGAGGGTATACATGCAGCACTTCCAAGAGAACCAGACCCCCTTACCTCCATGGTTACCGACGGCCTTGATGTTCTGGGTTTTTTTTTGGTTCGTAGTGTTGCTGTGATGTGGGGCTTGCGCATCATCCACGCTGATCGCTGTGGGCTCTGCCTCAAAGGCTTTTGTAGATAGGGTGCGACCGGTGGATAGGTTCTGATAGCCCTGTCGGGTTGAACCCGAGGCCTGTTAGACGTAACGTAAGGATGCTGTCCTCACCAGTGGCCCGCTCAAGGATGGTGGTTTCATCAACCCGACCACTTTCGCCTCCTCATCCAGGTCTTTTACCTGTTTTGGCAGGTCTTCACCGAACAACTGTCTCGGTGGCGGCGTAGCAGAGGTTTTGCACAAACCCGCAAATTTTGGGTTGTGAGTTGGTTTGATGGAGATTTCCCGGAAGGAGTTTATCTCGTACTGTGTGTTACACAGTAGCGCAAGAGCATCTTCCTGTTCCTCCATCATCTCCGTGCCGTCAATCGACCTGGCAAAGGCAGTGATTCCCGACGTCAACTATTTCAGGATTTATTGAAGTTTGAGCTCCTGTGCCCTAATCCCTGGACTGATGTTGCTTCAGATGGGAGTGTTGACTGTCGGCACGTTCAGCGAAACAGTTGTTCGGGGCCTTGTATTTGTTCATTGCCTCGGTCAAGACCTGTTCCTGCAGCTGGTGTGTTGTGAGGAGTCAATGCTTGCCGCTAGTTTTGGCAAATTTGGAAACCACATCAAGAAGTTCCTCTTGGGGTTTCTCAGATGCTGCAGGTTCCTGCGCCAACCCTTCTTCAACGTCAGCCAGCTGCTGACTCCTAGCACTCCCCACCGATGACGGGGACATGCTGGGTGACCCAAATGCATGTCTCCTGTAACTTGAGGACATCCGATCCTGCTGCGGGAGATCACGCTCAAGGAGTGGCTCCATCATGCGCTCCATGTGGGCCATGCGACCGCCGCCGCTATCTGCGGATAGCAAGTAGACTTCCTCAGGTTCTTCTGAACTATTGAGGCCTCTGCTATCGTCCCGCACCTCGTCGAGGTGATGTCTAGGGTGCCTAGGCAGGATGTCGCTGCCTCCCGCTCCAGCGGGGCTATGTGACTTCCGCGCGGACATGCCGCTAGTCTGCGGTCTTCCGGACGGTGGCGGCCCGCCTGTCTGGAAAGACAAGAGCGGTGAGGAGTCGGTTCCGGCCTCCGAAGAGGGGTGCATCGATGTCCACGTGGGCTTGCTGCCTGTCCTCACCCGGGACAATGCGGCGTTCGGTCACGTCTAGCCGCTAACGCGGGGTGCGGTGACCAAGATGATTTACCACCGGCCCGCGATCTGGCAGGCTCCCCCGGTGGTGAGTCTGCGCTGGCCGCACCTGCGGGGCTCCCAGACTCAGACCTCGATCCCTCACCGGTCCGCGATCTGGCGGACTGCTCCGGTGGCAGGTCGACGCCGGCCACTGCAGTGGCCTAGCACTCGATCTAGTGCGTTTCTTCCCCTGGTCCGCCCTCTGGTGACCTGCATAGGAGGGGAGACAAAACGTGCTGCAGAGTGGGGAACATGTTTACGCACCTTCATGCCACTGTCCCTATGTTTAGGTGATGTGGTAGGGAGTTAGGGTCTTCCATACCCTGCTCCTGCGCGGTGCTCCAACCACCATCTGGTTCCATAGTCAGCCGTGGTGGAGAGTCGGGTCCTGGCTGCGCAGGCCGCCCCGATTTCCACGTTCTTATCCCGGCCTGCGGAGCGGGTGCTGCCGGTGTTGCGGGCAGCTCCGGGGATAGTGGCCGCTGACTCCCATCCGAAGTCCCGTGGCCCTTGGAGGCATGCTTTGATGCCTTCATTCTGGTCTCCCATCCATCGTTTCTGTAAGCAAAGTGCACTACAGAAGTAACTCAAGGTTAGTATAACTTACCTGAGGGCGTTTTTGAAGCTGCCGGAGGAGGAGCGCTCTCCCTCCCCCCCCAGCTCCCATGGTGACCAGACTCTCATGCGGGAATAGTGTTGCCGTCAGTATTCCTGTGGCGTTGAGTCGGAGCTCCTGCTCTGCCTTCGCTACCCGCGAATGGCAGTCTCCGAGCCCGGACTCTCCTGGGTCACGGGATTGCCCGACTTCCGGGTAGCGTTGCCGTCAATCCGTGGTGATCCTGCGGGCTGCGGTGTTGAGTCGGGCTGCCGCTCTGCCGTCGCTAATGAACAGCGAGTCTGTAAGCCCTGACCCTCCGGGGTCAACGGGCTGCTCGACTCCGGTCTGTTGCTGCCGCCGCTGACTGCCCGCATCCCACCGTCTGCAGTCGGTCTTAAAGCGGCCCGTTGGTGGAGTACTCTGTTGTACAGAGTCCCTGGGTGAAGAAAAACCGACCGCAGGTTAGTTTACCTTACCTGCAGGTCCGTTGCAGTAGAGGAGTGACCCTCCTCCCTGCCTGTCGCTTCGCATGCGGTCGACGATATGTCGCGCATGCGTGCTAGTGGGGTCTTCACGAAGTCACTCACGTCACTCCGAATTAAAATCTGTTAACGAAAGATGTAGGAATAATAGTGTTTTCCTACATCTGATGTAGTGGCATAATAGTGCTGTCGTACCAGATGATTTTTAACTTTATAAACTTTGTCTGGACTGTCTCGGAGCCAGGAGATTAGATGGGACAGAATTAGTGAAGTGTGTTTAGGGATATTTTGTGAAGTAACATGTAGATGGCCCTCTCGAGATGTGGCTACCATTGCTTCAACAGCTATCCTCAACCTCCTTTTCGGAAATAAGGCTGGGCAAGTAGCTTATATGTGGGTGGGGAAGGTACTGTCAAGTCTTCTAATATTTTTGCAGTTTCCCCGCTAGATTTGATTTATCTACCCCGAAATGATGAACTGGATTCACTCAGACCAAACATTTCTTTTCCACCTGTTATTTTGGCAGTTTTAGTCTTTAATCTTTATTAGTGGTTTAGTTTTTAAAAACGCAATTATTTAAGCCAACACCACACATAGCATATAAACATTAGAAATTAACTCACATTAGCCCTTAACCCCACACTGAGGCAGGATGCAATTTACATAGACAACATACACAATTTCAAACTTTCTCAATCAACATATTAGCCAGACAATTTCTCCTACATTAAAGGGTTAAACAGAGTCTCTGGGTTGCAGTCTTCGGCGCAGTTCATTTAGAGTTTGTCCTTACCGGCTGCCAATCAGGTCTGTAGACAATCAGTCCTGCTTGCCTCTTCTGGCTATCCCTGACTTCTGGTGCTGTGTGCCCCTTTAAAAACCCTGGGCAGAGCCCGACAGGCTGGGGTTCCACCCACTTTAATCACTGTCTTGTGATTTCAATTTAGCAATTCTCTGCACCTGTCCTTTCATTTCAGTTTGACTTGACAGGTACTTTGGCACCAGTGATTGACTGTTATTCTAGTACTCACATTGGTCATGGAAAATGATAGGATTGGTCCTCAAGTTAAAGTCCTAAATGGGAGGAAAGCTACTTTTGAGAATGTGATGAAGCTGTAAGGAATAGGGATATAGCCTATCGGAAATTAAGGAAGTATCCAATTTTGGTCAATGCAATGGAGTACAAGCGGTTAAGGGCATTAGCAAGACGAGTTGTAAAGGATGCAAAGAGGAATAGTTGGAGGAAGTTTTGTGGTACGCTAGGCCCTGAAACTCCAGTAAGGCATTTGTGGTCAGCTGTGCGTAGAATGTCAGGAGTATGTAAAAGAAGTTTGTTGCCAGTGTTGCAGAAAGGTGAGGTGGTAGCAGTCACCAATAAGGAAAAAGCAGACATGTGTGTTGACAGTTTTCAAGCAGTGCATAGATCAGAGAACATGGGAGTGGAGAGGTGTAGAAAGAGAACCGAGCTGATGGCAGTTAATCAGTGGAAGCTGGAGAGGAGTTTAGTAAATGATAATACCTTTAATCTGTTTTTTACTATAAAAGAGTTGAAGGATGCAATTATGTCCGGGGCAAATACCACCCCGGGGAGTGATAGGTTGTCGTATGAGTTATTTAAACATCTGGATGATATTGTACTTGATGAAATCTTAGCTTTGTTTAATACTGTGTGGGCAGAGGGTTATTTACCAAAAGAATGGAAACATGCAGTCGTGGTCCCTATTTTAAAACCGGGCAAAGAGGCATCTGACCCTAGTTCATATCGCCCTATAGCACTCACAGCAGTGCTCTGTAAAATTATGGAGAGAATGGTAGCCAACAGATTAGTTTATTTTTTAGAAACCAGAGGACTATTTGTTGATGTACAGAATGGCTTTAGGAAGGGAAGGTCTACAATGGAGTCTGTATCAGTTTTGGATCGGGATATTAAAAGGGCATTTAGACGCAAGGAAATAGTAGTGAGTGTATTCCTTGATATTGAGAAGGCATATGATTCTTTGTGGAAGGAGGGATTAATGATTAAAATTTTTGACTTGGGAGTCAGGGGACGAATGTTCAACTGGATTAAGGATTTTTTTTATTGAATAGAACAATACAAGTAATGGTTGGTAGTGTCAGTTCAGAGACTATAGAAATAGAGAATGGAACCCCGCAGGGAAGTGTTATCAGTCCAGTTTTTATTTAATATCATGATAAATGACATATTTTGTAAAGTAAAGAGAGGCATAAACGACATATAAAGTAAAGTAAAGTCTGTCTTTGTTTGCAGATGACGGGGCCATCTGGAAAAGTGGTCGTAATGTAGAGTTTGTTTTAAAACGGATTCAAAAAGTGTTAGAGTCTGTAGAGGAGTGGGGGGGACACATGGGGCTTTAAAATCTCTGCCTCTAAGACTAAATATATGGTATTTGGTTTTAAAAGAAAGTTGTCTAAGTTAGGGCTGTATATGTATGGGTCTCTTTTGGAGAAAGTAAAGGTTTTTAAGTTTTTGGGTGTTTGGTTTGAAGAGCATATGACTTGGGCTGTACATGTTGGTAAAATTGTGTTGAAGTGTGGAAAAGTTCTGAATGTTATGAGAAGTCTGGTTGGGTGTGAGTGGGGGGCCAACAGGGAGACAATGATGCTAATTTATCAGGCCATGATCAGATCTTCTCTTGACTATGGGTGTTTTGTGTATGGGTCTGCGTCTAAAACAGTTCTGGCTAGGCTAGATGTGTTGCAGGCAAAGGCTTTGAGGCTTTGCTCTGGAGCCTTTAGAACTTCCCCAGTCCCTGCCCTGATTGTTGAAATGGGAGAAATGTCCTTATGGTTAAGGCGCATTAAGTTAGGGTTACATTACTGGGCTAAACTTTGTGGGTGTAATGATACCTTCCCAGCAAGGTGTTTGTTGCAAGAGGAGGATGATGGTAACAAATATTACAAATTTTTTGTAATTATAAATCAGTGGGCTAGGAAGTTGGGTTTGGAACAAGGGGGTATTATAGAGCATATGTTATGGCTACCTGTGCCCTATTGGGTTCTTCCTGAACTGGTTATTGAGCTTGCGTTTCTTGAGGGAAAAGATAAGCGTGAGGTGACTCCAAGAATAATGGAATATTTTAATTTAATTTGTGAGAGCACTTTGATTGTTTTCACAGATGGATCTAAGGACCCAGTTAGTGGGAGAGCTATGTTTGGAGTGTATGTGGAGCAGCTTGGGTTGAGGTTTGGTCGACGCATTTCTGATGGAAGCTCTGTTCTCACGACTGAATTAATGGCAATTCAATGGGCTCTATGGTGGATTGAGGAAGCCAGTTTTAGAGAAGTCATTATCTGTTCCGATTCTGTAGCTGCTCTTGAAACTTTAAGAGCGGGGAAATCTAAAGCTCGTCCTGACATTCTAAATGAAATCTTGGGTGTGTTTTCCAGAATTGGGTTTGCGTATAATATCACCTTTTGCTGGGTTCCTGGGCATGCTGGAGTGAGGGGGAATGAGCAGGTGGACCTCGTAGCAAAGGAAAGTTTAAAAAGAGAAATAGATATTCATGTATCATTGGGGCAGGCACGTGCCGTCAGGGTAGGCAAGGTAGGCACTGCCTACCCTGACTAAAATTATGAAATGGCAATTTTTAAATATAAATAGTAAAGGCATGGGAGAATTATGCCTGTCTAAGAGATCGATCTCTTAGGTAGGCATAATTCTCCGTGCCTTTCACCCGCAGCGCTTGTAGCACGGGAAGCTCTGTGCAGCCCCGTGCCATCAGCGCTGCCTGAAGCCGTCAGATTCAATGGAAGCTGAAGGCAGCAGAAATTCTGCCTTTGCAGCACTGCGCATGCGCATCATCCTTCTGCGCATGCGCATCGCGAGTTTCTTGGCGGGATGTTCAAATATGGATTGCCATTATTTTAATAGTATCTTAGCAAACAAAGAATGAATAATGGACTTAATGTACCAATAATGTGGTAAGTGCATTTCTTTGTGCTTTATGTTTTTAAATACTGTAGTTCCCGGGGTGGGGGGAGAGCTCCGTTCACAGTGTTTGGGCAGTCTGGCGTTGTGAAGGAGGGGATTGGGGTCAGTAACCCACTTGCCACTCTCCGGTCTGAGTGCAGGTGAGATGGGACTAGGTGAGAGTAAGTGTTCGGCACGGACTAAAAGGGCCGAGATGGCCTGTTCCCGTGCTGTATTGCCATATGGTTTTATTGTGGCCGGGGAGTGGATCAGCTCGGGTGGTAGCCGCAGCACTCCGGGCATGGACAGCAGAACTGGCCGCCACTTCCGCGGAAGGAAGCAGCTCGGGTGACTGCGAGTGGCCGCCGGGACCCTGCCACTTCAGCCCCTTCTGCTGGTCCCCACTCACCTCTGGCAGTGCTCTCCGTCTGAACATCTCTCACCTGCCGCTCGCCGGCCGGCTTCCCGCAAATCTTTAAATTCCGACAGCGCGTTCACGGGTTCAGTTTAGGTTACTTGGCTGTGGGAATTTAAGGATTTGCGGGGCGCGGTTGACATGAGCGAAGCCGGCGAACGGCAGGTGAGAGATGGGGGTTACACAAAAAGCTGGAGAAACTCAGCGGGTGATAGTTCCTTCATACAGGCACCTGTTATGTGCTAGAAAAGCAGCATAAAATCCAAATACACATAGATTAAACATAGGGGGTTACACAAAAAGCTGGAGAAACTCAGCGGGTGCAGCAGCACCTAAGGAGCGAAGGAGATAGGCGACGTTTCGGGTCGAGACCCTTCTTCAGACATACACGACTATGCTGTCAGCAGTAAAGATGATCACGCAATTCCAAAAATATGAGCGCGTAAATCATGCTTTGGTATTAACGGAACAAGTGTGTTATTGTAAAAATGCACAAATCAAACACACATAAAAAGCTTTTGCCCTTGGTCCTTACCACAACCTCAGTTTCCTTGCCAACGATGCCATCCTTCCTGTCAATTATCCATAAAATCTGACAACTCGGCTCCCACCGTCAGGTTAAGTAACTGACCATGAATCCACGACAGCACACCAAATGCCTTTTTTCACCAAAATAACATCACCTGACAGCCTCAGCCCCACATTATGTGCTCTTGCAGACCATTCCCGTGCCTGTATCAACTCTAAAGCGGACTGTTCCAAACCAGCTTCACACCTACTTAAACTTTAAGTCATTCAAAACTCTGCTGCCCTTATTCTAACTTACAATAAGTCCCACTCCGCCCCGAATAAACTGTTCACAGGAGTTTACAAGAACCATAGATACATAGAAGGTTACACAAAAAGCTGGAGAAACTCAGCGGGTGCAGCAGCATCTAAGGAGCGAAGGAGATAGGCGACGTTTCGGGTCGAGACCCTTCTTCAGACTCAGTGGCGGCCAGTTCTGCTGTCCTTGCCCGGAGCGCTGCGGCAGCGGTGAGTGAGTTTGATATGATCTCTGTCCCCCTCCTTCTCAAAACTTCTCCCTTCTCGCATATTTAACCCCTGCCGCAGGCTCCCCACACGCTGTGAAAGGAACTACCCCTCCAATTGGACCCTTGAATTAGTATTGTCATTCCATAAGATGACAACTGATTCAACGTCCCGATGTGCTCCCGTTTTTCCCACCATCTCTCCACCTGCCTTCATCCTCCGTCCCCCACCCATTCAGTAATTAAAAAATGAAGGAGATTTAGAACCCTTGGGAAAATTGAATTGTTACTTATTTTTTATTGTTTACGAAGAGAACAATCTGCGCATGCGCGGTTTAAAGATTTTTTTGAAAGACGGCTGACTGCCTACCCTGAGTAATTACTCACGGCACGTGCCTGCATTGGGGAGAGTGGAATTGAGAGAAATAATTAAAGAGGGCTTAATAAAAGAATGGCAGAGAGGATGGGAAAAGGAAGTCAGGGGTAGACATTACTTTTCTATTCAATCTGAAGTTAGGAAAATATGTTTCTGTACATCTGTCTCGTAGGGACTCAGTTAAATTGTGTAGGTTGAAATTGGGACACTGTGGGTTAAATTATTATTTGTACATTATCGGGAAACATGTTTCTGGCTTGTGTGAATGTGGGAGTGATGAGACAGTTAAGTATGTTTTCCTAGAATGTAAAAAGTATAGGGTAGAAAGAAAAGTATTGTTAGTTAGACTGATGGGACTTGGTGTTGAGGCTTTTTCTGTTTTATCTTTGTTTGGGCATAATGAGAAACATCAATTGATATCCAGGGCTGTTCTTCAATTCCTGCATGTGACAGGATTGTATGTAAGAATCTAGTTCAAACTCTGAACTGTGGAAGGCAGTAATACGCTTAGCAGCGTCTACACTGCCAGAATCCGAAGAAAGAAGCTACTTTTGATGGCATCAGAGAGGGACTCGCAGAAGTTGCCTGGGGCAGTCTGTTGGCAGGTAAAGGTGCATCTGGAAAGTGGGTGTTTTTAAAGATCAGATAGGGAGCAGTCAGACCAGTATGTTCATATTAGTAAAGGTCAAGAGAAAGGATTAGGGAATCTTGGTTGATAAGGGAGTGGGGGCGCCGTAGAATAAGGCTGCCCTGCCTGCAACTGTTTGTCCTTTCACTCTGGGCGGAGATGCGGCTTTCCTCCGAGCCGCATCTTCGCCCCTTCCTCGCGGCCTACCAACGGGACTGGAGCAGGGTTTCCTGCCGGGATTGGCCAGAACCTCTGCTTCGGCGGCGGCACAGCTCTGAAGCACCATCGCGGAGCGGGCGATGCCTCACCCGGGTGGCCTTGTGGTAAGCTCCGGTGTGCTGAGACCGCCGACTCCTACATCGCGGAGCTGTGGTCGTGGATTTAAACACCGCGGAGCTTGGGATCTTTCACCGAGATCGCCAGTGTTGGAGCCTGTGGACTTTGGGGGCCGCGGTCTCCGGGGAGGAAGCAGCCGTTCCAGACACTCCAAGCCACTGAAAGTGTTCACTCGACGACGGAGCTCCATCATCCGGCGAAAGGGCCTGTAACATTGTGTCGCCATCGCGGCGACTGCGGAGGCCTCAATAGGCCCGATCATGGGTGAACAAGAGGAAGAGGACTGGACTTTGTTGCCTTCCCTCACAGTGGGAACCATTGTGGGGGGATGTTTTTATGTTTAATGTTAAATTCTTTAATGTTGTGTTTTATTTTTATTGGTGTGCTGCAAATGGCAACTCAAATTTCACTACGCCAATTGGTGTACGTGACAATAAATGTCCTTTTTCCTTTGTACTTTGTCCTTTGATATTGAGGCTGTAGATTGTATGGAGGATTGCTGCAAATGTGGGCGAATACCCGTCTTTCAAAGTATCTTATTATGGTTGATGTTAGGGCTACTGGATGGTAGCTTTATTTTTGAGTCGGATACAATACCAGCACAGTGGTAGTGCTGCTGCCTCACAATACCAGAGACCTGGGTTTGATCCTGACTATGGGTGCTGTCTGTGCGGAGTTTGTATGTTCTCCCTGTGACTGCATGGGTTATCTCTGGGAGCGCAGGTTTCCACCCACATTCCAAAGAACTGTATTTTTTTTAGGTTAATTGGCTTTGAGTCGTAGAATCATACAATGTGGAAATAAGTGCCTCGGCTCAACTTGCCCACCTTGACCCATCTACACTAGTCCCACCTGCCTGTGTTTGACCCATATCCCTCTAAACCTATTCAATTTGTGTACCTATCTAAATGTTCCTTAAATGTTGCAATAGTACCTGCCTCAAGGTACTATCACAACGTTAGGGCAATTCATTCCATACACCTAACACCCTTTTGTGTGTTAATAAAAAAAAAAATTAAAAAAAAAAAAAAGTTGCCTTAGCCATTCAGTTTCTGTGCTCTCAGGTGACATCATGTTGCTCCCTGACTTGCAGGGGCCATATTCACCACAAGCTTCAGGAACCTGGCCATTTGCAATCGGTACCTGTTCCAAAGGTGCCAGTTTCAGGAAATGTTTAGAATAGACTTTGGGAAATAATAATTTATCTTGGCAGATATAATTTAAACTTTTTTCTTATTTTCTTAAATCTCAAATAATCCACTTCATGATTTTAGAAGACAACACTGGTGTTAATGGGATACAGAAATGGAAATGGGAGAGCTGTATGTGGCTATACTAATAATGCTTGTTATCTGGAGAAAATGGTGGCTGTCTATGATCTGCTATTATCCAAAGTTTATTAATTGAATTTGATGAACTAGAAGGCATTGTCTGAAGGAGTGGCAGAAATAAATCAAGTCACATTTTCACAGTGGATTGGACAAGCACTTGGTTTTGCAGGTGTAAAGAAAAGATGGGAAGAATTGTAGGTACAAATGCCAGCAGAAATAATAGTAGTTGGCCCCTCTCGGTCATGACTGACCATTGGTGATGCATCCTAGTTCGCATGTGATGTGTGGTCGGATGCAAGCCTGGGCGATGTCATATGGCGGACAGGCTGTTGCCCATGCAGCAGGACCTCCCTTTCCATGTCGCTGATCGATCCAAAGGAACAGCAGGGCCGTTACAGTTTGGCACCAGCGCTGTCGCAGGAGCTGCCAGAACGAGGTTGTAGACAACGACAAACTGCCTTTGGGGCTCCGACTCCGGATTTTCTTGAGGTTTACTCCTGGAGCCTTTTCTATGACTTGATATGGCCACAAGGCAGTGGAGGTTTTAAATCAGAGTTTTTTTCTCTCCCAGATGGACTGCCCTGACGAGCCCCATCTGCCCGTGCAGAAATACAAGAAGCCAAAATCTTCCTTCGTCCTTTATGTTTTAATGTGCATATGTTTGTTACTGTGAAAGATTTGCTTTTCCACAATAACATCTATAGATTATCACAGATAACAAAAATATTGAAGAGCTCTAGGTTAAAATGTCACAGTCGCGCAATAATGCTTCTTTCCCTAAACTCTTATTCTTAGGAGCAAAACTGCAGTGCTGACAGATGACAGAATTCGAACGATGAATGAGGTGATATCAGGAATGCGAATCATCAAGATGTATGCCTGGGAAAAACCATTCGCAAGTTTGATTACACAAATTAGGAAGTAAGTTTTGAACGATATATTGGCCTTTCAAGATATCAATGTACTCAGTAAATATTAATTGTTTACCTGGGAAATTGTATAGCAATAATTTATAATGTATTGTTGATTTAAAAAAATGTATACTCTCAGAATCTTGAATCCTGAATCTTCCATACAGATAGATGAATAAATATATATAGCAGTTTTAAACAAACCTCTACGATGCTGAGGCCAGGTGCCAGCTCTCCCACTCCTCCTCCTCATAACTGCACCTTGACCATGACTCCACATACGATCACCAGGCCATCACCTCCCAAACTCATTTAGGGCTTATCTCCTCTGGCAATCTCCCCTCCACAGCCTCCAACCTTATCGCCCCCCCAGCCCCGCAGGCCCATTGTTTCAGACTGCTACTGCCCTACTGAACGCATCTCCACCTAATGTTATTCCATCATATCCCCCCTTGTCCAGACCCTTTCTACCTACATCTGAGACACCTCACACTCCCTTCAGCTCTTCATTAACTTTCAATTTCTAAACTCCCATAGCCTCAAAGTTACCAAGTGCGTTCAGTCCCTTAACACCATTCCCTGCCAGGAAGGTCTCAAGGCTCTCTGGTTCTTCCTCAAAGAGAGACCCAATCAATTTTCCTCTAAGGACACTTTCCTCCGCCTGCCATACTGGTCCTCACGCATTATAACTTCTATTTTGACTCCTCCCACTTTCTCCAAGTTGAAGGTGTAGCGATTGACTCTCGCATGGGCCCCAGTTATGTCTGCTTTTTTCTCAGTCATGTCAAACAGTGCTTGCTCCAGATGTACAATGGCACCATCTCCCAACTTCTCTGCTACATCAACTACAGCATCAGGGCTGCCTCCTGCACCTGTGCAGAGTTCATTGATCTCATTAGCTTTGCCATTAACTTCCAGCCTACCTGCAAATCCACTGTTTTATCTCTGATATGCTTCTTTGCTTGAGCTCTCCATCCCCATCACAGGGGATGGATTATCAACTGACATCTACAAATCTACCAGTTTTTACTGTTATCTGGACTACGCTTACATTTTACAAAAACGTTATCTTGTACTCTTAATGCTACGTCTCTGCCTCATCAGCACCTAAGATGAGGCTTTCCGTTCTGGAACATCCGAGATGTCCTTTTTCTTTTGTAAACATGACTTTACACAGGTGCCATAGACGGATCACCCACCCGAGTCTCCTCAGTGTCCCGTAGTTCTCCTATTGCTTTCCCTCCCCGGATAGAACAAGGATAGAGTTCATCTTTCATCCCAGCAGCCTCCTTATCCAACATCTCATCCTCCAAAATTTCCATCAGATCAAACATGATCCTACTCCTAATCTCATTTTCCCATCTCCACCCATTTTTCATCTTCTGCAGAGACCGCTATCTCGAAGGGCCGAATGGTCTCCTCTTGCACTTATTTTCTATGTTTTTAGGATTTGTCCTTCATAAATCCATCCTGGCGCGAAATGTCACCTATCCATATCCTCTAGGGACGGTGCCTGAGTTACTCCAGCACTTTGTGTCTTTTTTTTAAATTACCCTGATGTTGTGTTTGAAATGTCAGGAAGCCAGAAGTGGTCATGTGTAGGAATAAATTGAATTATTTACAATTACAATTTTTCCTGAATTTGGACTTTTTGATCCATTTTGGATAAAGAATGGAACATTTGTTGATCATAATACTGTGTCTTAAGTAATGAGGAAGGACATTAATCAGGTTCAACAATGATCAGGTTGCACGGTCTTTCTATTTCCTGTGATCAGAACTAGATTATTTAAGTTATTGTAACACAAACGATACTCATGGATTTCTTCAGTTGAGTGTCTAATCATGAATTCCTTTTGATATGAACATTAATTACTGTTACGAAAACAAATATATATCTTATTCTATTTTTCAGGAAGGAGATTGCCAAGGTATTGCAAAGCTCTTACCTTCGTGCTTTAAACATGGCTTCATTCTTCATAGCAAGCAAGATTATACTGTTCTTCACGTTCGTGGTCTATGTGCTGCTTGGCAACACCATCACAGCAAGCCGTGTGTTTGTCACAGTATCGCTGTACAGTGCTGTGAGACTCACAGTCACCTTATTCTTCCCAGCAGCTATTCAAACAGCTTCTGAGGGACTGATCAGCATAAGAAGGATAAAGGTAAGTTTAAGTATTGAAAATGAAATTACATGTAATTTTTCTTTACATGGGAACATTTATTGCTTTGAATTTACAAGCACAAGATGCTTGATATTATTGCAGAGAAACTGAGCACTTTACAGGTTGTAGCACTTAATCCCAGTAGATGAAGATATTAGTTTAGTTTCAATATCACTGAAGATATTAGTTTAGAGGTACAGTGCGGAAACAGGCCCTTTGGCCCACCGGGTTTGCGCCGACCAGCAATCAAATAAGTATACACTTATTTATTCCTACCCCTTCTCCGTGACTCATCAATTACTTCACAAACTTTATCTCGTGTGTGTGTGCACACACACACACACACACACACACACACACACACACACACACACACACACACACACACACACACACACACACCCATCCATACATAAGCTATATACACACATATGCATGCAAACATACACATGTACAGTTTATAAATAATTACCCAAATTCTATGTACAATGCAAACATCACACTGTGTCAATAATTTAAAACTTAACCGTCATCACAGCCCTTCCTCATTCTTATACCTCTGGAAATCTTCTTTGCACTTCTTAAACTGAGTAATGTTTGAGCTTTGCTTGAGTACCACATCCAAATCATTCCACAATTTCACCCCACAGATTGAAATACACATATTCTTCATAGTTGTATGAACAGAAAGTTTCTTTAAATTAAACTTTCCTCTCAAATTATAACCACCTTCACTTTTAAAGAACTTTTTGTATACTACCGGGTGGTAAATTATTTCTTGCTTTATACATTACTAGACTAAGTGGGACCAGTTGTGTCCCAGTCCCACAGGAGGCCTGGTCCCCCAAAGCAACCCATTCCTCAACGCAATATTCCACCACTCACCCGTTCCCCCAACGTAATATTCCACCACTCACCCACAGCCCCTACTGCGCAGGCGTGGCTCATGTGGGCGGGGGGGGTTGTGTGAGTGGGGGGAGGGGCAGGGGGATTGCGGGGGGGTGCTGTGTGTGGGCTGGGGGGAGGTGTGTGTAGGCGGAGGGGTGTGTATGGGCGGGAGGCGGTTGAGCCCAGAAAAAAGACTGGGGAATGGCCATGGGGTAGAGGGGGGCATCGCGGGGGAGGGGGACCAGAGGGGTAGTGGCTGGAATTGGCAGTGTGATGGGGATTCACAGCAGGCGCTGGCCTGGGTCTCCGATGCTGGGCTGGGTCTTTGACTCTTCGACTGGGCTGGGTCTCTGACCCTGGGTTGGGTCGGGGCTCCAACGCTGGACTGCTGCTTGGGGCTGGGCAGCTCCAGTAAAGACGCAATGGCGCAGGAAGGGGCAGACCGTCCTTGTGGGAAGAGACTAATCTGTGTGGCGCTGACTGGCAGAAGAAGAGATCGATCTGCACAAGTGCGGTTTTTAAGATTTTTAAACCTCGCTAACCTTGATGACATTCAACCGATCGGAACGAAACTTGGTGGACTCGCAGCACAGGAGAACGGCGAGTGAACTGGCGAAAAATCGTAGAGCTATCGCAAACTGTTTTTGGATAGATGGATGGGTGGATCTTTTGTCAGTGTTACCCCATACCTCCACACAGTAATTTAGATAGGGCTGTGCAAGTGAACAATAAACCATGAACAGCGTTTTGTGATTTAGAATGTGCCTTGTTCTTTTCAGGACTGCAATGCTCCTTGCCAGCTTTGCTCGCACGTTTTATGAGGTTTTCAGCAGATTTTGTGGTTTAATATCACACCTAGAAATGTATTTTCATATACTCTTTCTATATCAACACCTCACTTGCACCTGAATGTTTATTTTCCAATTTACAAACAACAGTTGTGAAACTGCACTGGTAATTGGCAGGGCTATTTGATTTATAAAACGGAAAATTAGGTATGAATGTAAAAAATCTTGAAAGTGCTGATTTTTTTTCTTAAGGCATGCTGATGATTTGCATTTAACCGTCTCATGTTTGTTGTGATTGGAAAAACCTGCTTGTATTAGTTGCATCTCAATGTTACTGTTTATGAAATAAATTCCTTGTAGATTATGATAAATCATTGTCGCTGAAGTTCTGAATTTAAGGAGGAATGTTAATTTGAAACTAAGTTATTAAAATATGTAATCAAATTTTTAATCAAAAATTATTTCAAAACAAAAAAATTACTAAATGTGAAAGAAAAATAGAAAATAAGTGTCTTCCAATTTTCTGTTTTGTCTAAAATTATTTTGTATTTTTAAAATAATTTTTCACGATATTAATATCTTGTAATTTCTAAAGGGCTTCTGTTTTGTGAATTTAATAGGAATTTTTGATCCTTGAAGAAATTAAAAAACCAAATGAGGATGTGAATAAAAGTGAATACAACTATTCAGTTTACTTGCATGACGTCACATGCTATTGGGATAAGGTAAAGTCATTGTGTAATATGGAAGCTTTCTCTGCAATCAAATTGAAATTTGACGCTCTCTGTGGAACTGGCTTAATTATTAGGAACTTTCCTCAAATTATTTTTAAAATTTGGATTATTTTGATAATTCCCTTCAAGTCAAGCGAATTATACTAGCCTTTACATTAAATTGGCAGCTGTGCAGGATGAGGAAGAAACTACTTGCGGTTCAGTAATGGATCAATAATAAGTTATATCACTAATAAGTTATGAGTTATGCCCTCCTAAAACTGCCGGCAGTTTGTTAAATAAAAACAAAATCTCTATTTCCCTCTCCCCTCACTCCGACCACTCCAATCCCCTGTTTCTCCAACCCCCACATCCCAGTCTTCTCACCTAACCCTCTTCTGCTGCCTTTTCTCCTATATCTGGCTGATAAATGATAAGGTAAAAGCAAGATATAGCAACAAAGACTTTACAGTCATGAACAATGGAGCAGGCTGCGCCAGACATTGCAGGACTCCATCTGTCAGAGCAGTTCTAAAGTTGGATGTGTTCCTTTATGTGAATGGTTTATAAATATATTTATAAGAATATAAATGGGATTAGGCCATATGACACCACAAGCCTGCTTTAGTATACAGCAAGATCATGGTTGTTACTTCATTCAACTTTTCTTCAATTATTCCCAACAATTTCCATAAAAGTAAAAAAAATATTGATTTCAGTTGGGATAACGATTGATTTTCCTTAACATTGTTGAATAGAGAGTTCTAAAAAGATCATAATATTCTAATTAAATTGCTCCTCATTATGCTCTTAAATGGTCATTCCTGGTTCTAGATTCTCAGTGTCTGCCCTATCCAGATCACCTCTAACTTATTGTTATTGTTTTGTGCTTCAAAAGATCCCACAAACTGTCCCTTTGCAGATTTTAGCAAGGCTACTCTCACTGATTTTCTACTGTGCATGAGACTTAAGGCGCGAGTTTTTGGACATATAAAGGTGGACAAACGTCTTTATTCCTGTCATTGCCTGGCAGAGGAAAGACCACTGTATATCAGGAAGAGGCACTTGAAGAAGTTGAAAATTGCTGATGAAATCGAAATTGGAACCAAGGCTCAGGTTAGGGTATCTGCGGGGGTCACAAAGTGATAGAGGCATGAAATGTTTGGAATACAAATTGGTTGGGGTCTAGTGGTTATGGGGCTGAGGAAATCTACAGCAAGGTACAAGATTGGAGATGATGAGGCAGTGTGGAGTAAGCAAAAATCTTAAAGTCTGCTCGAGGAAGGATCCACATAGTACCTGCGACTGACCAGATAACGTTGAACCAGACTTATTTTCATATGGGATACAAGTGTGCAAATTTAGTTTGATAGCACTGCCTGTGTGTATGTATGGAGAACCCAGAAATAATTTGATATAGAATGAAAACAAAAAGTTTGGTATCTAGAAATGCAGTATCTTCATTTTTGGAGAGTTAAAACATAATTGTTCATTCACTTCTACGAAATTAGCATTTACAATCCTGGTACAGAAGTGTGAGCATGTGTTTCCTAAAGCAACAATTGTTTGGAAGGTAGCACAGGTGCCAAGGCATCTAGAATTTAATTTGGTAGTCGTGCAACTATGACAGGGCCCTCCATAATGTTTGGGACCAAGACCCATCATTTATTTATTTGCCTCTGTACTCCACAATTTGAGATTTGTAAAATAAAAAAAAACATGTGGTTAAAGTGCACATTGTCAGATTTAAATAAGGCCATTTTTATACATTTTAGTTTCACCATGTTGAAATTACATCAGTGTTTATACATAGTTCCCCCCCCATTTCAAGGCATCATCGTGTTTGGGACACAGCAATGTTATGTAAATGAAAGTAGTCATTTTTAGTATTTTGTTGCATATCCTTTGCATGCAATGACTGCTTGAAGTCTGCGATTCATGGACATCACCATTTGCTGGGTATCTTCTCTGGTGATGCTCTGCCAGGCCTGTATTGCAGCCATCTTTAGCTTATGCTTGTTTGGGGGGCTAATCCCCTTCCGTTTTCTCTTCAGCATATAAAAAGCATGCTCAATTGGGTTCAGATCGGATGATTGACTTGTCTGCTCAAGAATTGACCATTTTTTAGCTTTGATAAGCTCCTTTGTTGCTTCAGCAGTATGTTTGGGATCATTGTCTTGTTGTAGAATGAACCGCCGGCCAATGAGTTTTGAGGCATTTATGTGAACATGAGCAGATAGGATGTGTCTATACACTTCAGAATTCATTATGCTACTGCCATCAGCAGTTGTATCATCAATGAAGATGTGAGGGATAAGATGATTAAACCACCAGTATTGTGAGGGGCCGAGTGGTTGTAATCACCGACCTTGTGATGGGCCGAATAGTTGGAATCACCAACCTTGTGATTCGAACAAACTGTTACTGTCCTTCAGAGCTGTTGATAACATTGTGGAATTACAAGATGAGGTAAGGAATGTAGCTGACAACACAGAAGCTAGTCTTTAGGTCAAAGGCAATTAAGTAGGTTAGGGCAAAAGCGACTGAGCATGCTTAATGAAATAAATGAATATTAACTTTATGCCCCTCATGAGAAAGAACCTAATTTAAATGTACATGCGATGTATGATGTGGGAGAAGAGGGAATGATTGATGACGCACGGAGGGGAGGGTTGGAAGATTGTGAACATCGGTACCCTGATTGGAAGGGGAGGCGTCCGATCAATAAAGACTGTATAATGAATTGTATAAAAATAGACGTTTTTCCTTTGCTCGGGGTGTCTCAACTTGGAGAGGCACCCAATTCTGCAGACTTGCAAATAAAGCATTTCTTGTTTCCACGATTTAGTCTCTGAGTAGTGATTGTGAGCACAAACTATATCTCACAAAGATAAGTGAGCCAATACCATCAGCAGCCATACATGCCCAGGTCATAACACCGCTACCACCGTGTTTCACAGATGAGGTGGTATGCTTTGGATCTTGGGCAGTTCCTTCTCTCCTCCATACTTTGCTCTTGCCATCACTCTGATATGTTAATCTTCGTCTCACCTGTCCACAAGACCTTTTTACAGAACTGTGGCTGCTCTTTTAAGTACTTCTTGGCAAATTGTAACCTGGCCAGCCTATTTTTGCGGCTAACCAGTAGTTTGCACATTGCAGTGCAGCCTCTGTATTTCTGTTCATGAAGTCTTCTGTGGACAGTGGTCATTGACAAATCCACACCTGGCTCCTGAAGAGTGTTTTGATCTGTTGGACAGGTGTTTGGGGATTTTTTTTATTATAGAGAAAATTCTTCTGACATCAGCTGTGGATGTCTTCCTTGGCCTGCCAGTACCTATGTGATTAATAAGCTCACCAATGCTCACCAATGCTCTCTTTCTTCTTAATGATGTTCCAATTTTGGTACGCCTGAGATTTGACTGATGACTCTTACAGTTTTAGTCTTGTTTCTCAGTCTCACAGTGGCTTCTTTGACTTCCATTGGCACAACTTTGGTCCTCATGTTGATAAACAGCAATAAAAGTTTCCAAAGGTGATGGAAAGATTAGGCGCTGAGAGCTCTCTTATACCTGCATTAAGGGGGCAGTTAAACATACCTGAGCAATTACAAACACCTGTGAAGCCATGTGTCCCAAACATTATGGTGCCCTGAAATGGGGGGACTATGTATAAACACAGCTGTAATTTATACATGGTGAAACCAAAATGGAAAAAAAACCCTTTAATAAAATGTGCACTTAAACCACATGTGATTTTTTTCTATTACAAATCTCAAATTGTGGAGTATGGAGGCAAATAAATAAATGGTTGGTCTTTGTCCCAAACATTATGGAGGGCACTGTATGATTAAACCCTGCAAGAGATTCTCTTAAGATATTAAACGGTATGGTCTGCATTTGATAAGAAAGTGGTCAGAGAAGGAATGGAACAAACTCCATGATTCCGTTTTCAGACCTGGAGATAACATAAGATGAAAAACATGCTTTGTGTGAGAGGCTGAGTGCTGGAATATGGACACCCCAAACAAACAGTCAGGAGAAACTGGCTGGGGAAGGCAACATTTCTGACCTCCAGATGTGGATCTGCAGCAGGAACACTGATAAGAGCAAAGATAAACACAAAATGCTGGAGTAACTCAGCAGGTTCAGGCAGCATCACTGGAGAACATGGATGGATGACATTTTGGGTTGGAACCCATCTTCACACTGATTGTGTGGGGTGGGGAGGGCAGGAAAGAAAACTGGGGGAGAGGAGATGTAGGACAGAGCATAGCCGGTAATAGGTGAACACAGGTGAGGGGGTTAGTTGACAAGCAGATGGTTGGTCAAAGGCCAGAGATGAAGAGACAGATGTGAACCAAAAGGAAAAGAGCTACAAATTGTTAAGCGAGTGCCCGTAACTTGGAGAAAGTGCGAGTGGTCGAAAGACGAGTTGTTGAGGGCGAGGACAAGTTCTGTTAACCCTAACCCTAATGCAGAAGAGAATGTTATTAGAGGGAAATAGGTTGTCTCTCTTCAAGTAAGAATTGGAGGGCCTTGAAACCTTCCTGATGAGGAATAGAGCTGTAAAGAAATTGGTTGTCTAGAGTAAAGATGAGTGAATGGGGGCCTAGAAACTGAAAGTTATTAGATAGAAGGGGATAGGATGGAATCAGGGTATGTGGAAATGTGGGGCAGGAGCAGGCAGAAACATTGGGTCTGCCAGAGCAATCCTGTGTGTGGATTTTGTGGAGGAGGTAGAAACAGGCAGTGCAGGGTGAGGGAAAGCTATGGTTGGTGGTTGTGTTGGGCAGTTTGCCAGAGGTGATGAAATCAGAAACGCACTCGGAGATGATATCTTGGTGTTCAGCTGTGAGGTCATGGTCAAGGCATATGAATATGGAGGTCCGAGAGTTGGTACCTGGCCTCAGCATGGTGGAGGTCAGCCTACCAGACTCGGCTTCTCCCTTGTGGGCAGGTTGAATAACAAATTTTGGATTATTCGGAAGTGAGTGGAACCTGTGTGTTCAGAGGGGGTGAGATTGCATTGGACAAGGGTGAGTAGAGAATTCAAGACTGTTGATGTAATGTTGGCTGTTAGAAATATAAAGGTCCAGAGAGGATAGAAGACCGGTAGGTAGAGTCGAAGTGGAGGAGGAATGTAGGAGATGGGAGAAGGGGTAATCACTGGGCAGTGAGAACTCCTTCCATAGAAAAAGGCTCATCAGCGGAGGTGATGAAAGAAAATCATGCCCACCATGACAGGCCTGGAATTCGTTGAGTGGGGACTTAGGGGTACAAAGGTAAGGCCTCTAATAAGGAGTCATAGAATTATACAGCATGGAAAGAGGCCTTTCGATCCAACTTGCTCAGGGCGACCAAAATGGCCAATCTATACTAGTCTCGTCTGCCAGCATTTGCTGAGGCACCGTGAAGTGTGTATGGAGTCAATGGAAGGGAGGTTGCTTTGTGTGATGATCTGGGCTGTGCCCACAATTCTCTTCAATTTCTTGCGGTCTTGGATGGAGCTGTTCCCAAACCACGCTGTGATGCATCGTGATAAAATGCTTTTAGGTGCATCTGCAGGAGTTGGAGAGAGTTGTTGGGGACTTCCTAAGCCTTCTAAGAAAGTAGAGGCATTGGTGTGCTTACTTGGCCATTGCGTCGATATGTCTAGTCCAGGATAAGTTGCTAGTGATATTTACTCCTGGGAATTTGATGCTTTCAACCATGTCTTCTGTGGTGCTGTCAATGCTTCGCTTCCTGAAGTCGATCACTGTCTCTTTTGTCTTGCTGACATTGAGAGAAAGATTGTCTTGACACCAGATTACGTGGTTCTCAACCTCTCGTCAACGTACTCTAGGGGAATGATGGGGGTTCGGGGAGCAGTGGTGTGTGAGGAATGGTGTGCGGGTGGAGTGTAGTGTGGTTGGAAGATGGAGGGAAGGACCTTCATACGTCTTAGGATATCCAGCACCTCCACGAGCATAATGCAGACTGTTCTCAGGCTATCTTTATTAACTGTCCAAACTTCCACAGTCTTCATGTCTTTCTCCATGTAAAACAGCGGGGAAATACTCTAGAACTCCATGTTCATCTCCTGTGGCTCCACACTTTTGTTTCTGAGGGGCCTTTTTGTCTCTCTGGTTTTCCTAACTCCCATGATGTATTTATAACATCTCTGAATTTTCCTTAATGTTGTCTGCCAGAGCTATTTCCTGCCTCCTTTTTGCTCTCCTGATTTCCTTCTTGAATATGTGCCTCAGCTGACAAAACTCCTGGGATACACTTGAACACAGCTGCCTACACCTGTCCCATGCCTCCTCCTTTTTCCTCACCAGAACCTCTATTTCTTTCATCATCCAGGCCTCATTACTCCCACCTGCCTTGCCCTTCACTCGAACAGGAACATGCAAGCCCTGAATTCTATTCATCACACTTTTAAAAACATCCTATTTTCAGATGTCACTGTGCCCACAAACAACCTACTCCAACTAGCTTTAGAAGAAGTTCCTGTCTAATACCATCAGAGTTGGCCTTGGCCCAATTCAGAATTTGATTATGAGCTTGCCCTGTCTTTATGCATAACTATTTCAAAGCTGATAGAACAGTGGTCGATAGTCCCAAAAGGGTCACCTCCAGCCAATTTGGTCTATACTGGGAAAGTTAATATCCTCTACTCTCTCAGCTGCTTTCAATCTCCTGGCATATTTGTTTCACTAATTCCCGTTGACTACTCCCAACAAGGTGATCATGCCCTTTTTATTTCTCAGCTCCACCCGTATAACCTCACTGGATGAATCAGCCGTGCCATCGCGGACTATTGCCGTAACATTCTCGTAAATATTGCCGTAACAATCAATAAAGCAAGATCCCCTCTTTTACCCGCACCTCTATCTCTCCTGCGACACCTATACCCTGGAACAATAAGCTACCAGTTCTATTCCTATCATAGCTAGGTTTCCGTGATGGCTACAACCTCGCAGTTGCACATACCTATCCACGCCTTGAGTTCATCCGCCTCACCCGTCAGGCCTCTCGCATTGTTAATTAAAAGTCTACTTTGTTTTGAATGAAATTTGTTAATTGCATGCAATCCTCCAAAATTTCAAACCACTATTAGTGCACATTTCACTATGCCATTCTATAATAATATAAATTAATGTTTAGTAGAAGAAAATACAAGTACATTAACTGAAATGGTGTAATAAAATGTTTGGTTTTTGAGGACTGAATCCTAACTTTACTCAATACAAGCCAACAAGTGTTGTATGAAGTTTTGTATTTTTCGTTTCATTCGTATGTGTATCTTCTGTTTTATTTATTATTTCTCATTTTTATGTTAGACAATGGAAACTCCATCGCTGCAAAATATTAGTTTTTCTGTCAGACCAGGGGAACTTGTGGCTGTGATTGGACCTGTGGGTGCTGGCAAAGTGAGTTTTAATCAAGGAGCTGTTAAAACGATTAACTCCATTTTGTATGTTTTCATTGTTTGATCTTTTGAAGCAGGCCATTTTACATTATTCTGCATAACGTTGGGAGTATATGTTTTCGCCAGATATTTTTCTATCTTTATTCTTCTCGTTTATAATATTGTGTAATTTTTGTGACTCTTTTTCTGCAATACTTTCTTAAAATGAAGATTTTTTTTTAACATCATGCTTTGTGAACCCGCCCCCCACATACACACCTTATGGCAATAAGTTCTATTTCTTCAGCTTCTTAAAAGAGCAGTCCTAATACTCTGTTTATCTGTTGGAATATTACTTTTGCAGAATATTGAGCAGGAATAATTTATATCTCTTCGGCTTCTTGAAAGAGCAGCATCCTAATAATACTGTGCTTCTACTGTTGAACAACTGCACATTGAATGCTGATTCGTGAACCTTTGTTTTCAATAAATGTTTAGTAATTGCATAATTTTCATTATAGTCCTCCATTCTTGCTGCAATACTCGGAGAACTTACAAAAGAAAGTGGTATCCTGAATATTAATGGCAAAATAGGTTATTGTGCACAACTGCCATGGGTATTTCCTGGTACAGTTCGGAGCAATATCCTATTTGGAAAGGAATACCAAAAATCGAAATATGAAAAGGTCATCACAGCATGTGCTCTGAAGAAAGTGAGTATCCATGTAACAGCATATAATCTGTGCAGTAATACTGTTTTATTTTAAATTATTTAAATATCTTGAAGGAAAATTGTCTTCGTAATAACAGAATGAAGGCAAACATTGTTTGTGAACTGGTGCATAAATAATGGTTGAATATATAATTGTCTTTATTTTGGATTTTTTTCTGATGGTTGTATCTTGCATTCCCTTTTAAGCACATGAACAAGTCTTTCTCCAGTTCTGAGAATTCTTAGGTGACATGGTACCTGCTGACTTGGTCGCAGCTGGGACAGAAGCTGCTTGTGGCAATGGGTAGATGGGTAGTTTGTGAGGTAGTATACATCTTCACTGTTTGTGCTGGACTTCTGAGTGCTCCCATATGAGCATAAGAAATAATATCAAGCTTAGGGCAACCATTTCTTGTGATTGTGGCTGATCTGTTGTGACAGTGCAACTTTCCTAAACTAACTCCATAATCCTAGATTCATTTAAAATCTAAAAATCTGTCTTGAATAAACTTCATAGTGCTGTTGGATTGTGAACTCCGCAGGTTCACATTTGCTGAAAAAAAACTCTTCTTACATGTACTTGTATACAACAATTGTAAATCTAACCAATCAAGCCCTTTAAGATTGTTGTATGTTTCAATGAAATTCTGGAAAGGTGGGATAGAAGCTAGTGCAGTGGAGTGCTCGGATTGCGGTATGTGGAAACTCAGGAAGATGGCCAGTGTCCCTGAGGACAACATCTGCAGGCGATGTGTTTAGGTGCAGCTCCTTAATGACCGCATTAAGGAACTGGAGCTGCAGTTGGACGACCTCAGGCGGGTGGGGATGTCATAGATAGGAGCTATCGAGAAGTGGTGCCACCGAAGGTGCAAACAGAAAATAGATGGGTGAACATCAGGAAAGGGAGTAGGAAAAGAGTTCAGGAGTATCTTGTGACCATTCCCCTGTAAAACAGGTATACCACTTTGGATACTGTTGAGGAGGAATACCTGTTCAGAGGAAAGCAGTAGCAGCCAGGTGTGTGGCACCAGGCCTGGCTCTGAGACACAGCGTGGGAGGGTGGAGTCAGGCAGAACGATAGTTGTAGGGGACTCAATAGTTTGGGGGGGCAGACAGGAGCTTATGTGGCAGCAAACGGGACTCCGGGATGGTCTGTTGCCTCACTGGTGCCAGGGTCCTGGACATTTCTAACAGTTAAATAAATGCCAGCATCGGTCCTGTTGCTCTGAATGATCAGGAATCTACAGCAAAAAATATGGGTTTAAGGTGTGTACAGTTGTTTCTTCTAGATGTGAGAATCTGTACTTAATTAAGCAATGCAGAAATAAATTTAATATTCTTAGAAAATATGGAAACAGTTGTCACAAAGCATTGTAGTAATTTGTTTATTGATGTAAGCATTTGTTTATTGATGTAATTTATTGACAACATGTCAGTACAGGTGGACCTAGAAAGAAGATGTAGGGAATTATACAAAATCAAGTATGGTCAATTCAGCCTTGTTGATTATGTAATCAATGTAAACTAATCCTTTCATTTATTGTATATTTTATAGGATCTGGAGTTACTTCAGGACGGTGATCTGACCCAAATTGGAGACCGTGGTGTTACACTCAGTGGAGGACAGAAAGCCAGAGTGAATTTGGCTAGGTAATTGAAGGCTGTCTGCAGCAGAATTTGGCATGTTCAAATAATGCCAGCCAATTTAATGAATATCTTTAAAGATATTCAAAAGAAAATGACGCTCTTCCTTTCACTAATTGTTGCTTAATTATAATTTTAAAAACTATTATGGCAAATTCAAGAGCTGCTCTGCTAATAGATGAAAAATCTATCAATAATTTTAAACTACTGGCCAAGTTCCACATAAATAAAATTCACTTGAAGCTATTTCTGAGGAAGAAGATCAGATTACTATAGGAACAGTATATATGGGACAATACCCCACTGGTCAGACTCCAATCAGACATAAAAACGGGAGCTACAGTGCCCTAAAAAATGTTTGGGACAAAGACCCATCATTTATATATTTTCCTCTGCTCCGCAATTTGAGATTTGTAATAGAAAAAAATCACAAGTGGTTAAAGTGCACATTGTCAGATTTTAATGCCATTTTTATACATTTCGGTTTCACCATGTAGAAATTACAACAGTATACATTGGGGGGGACAATGTATACATTGTCCCCCCATTTCAGGGCACCATAATTATTTGGGACACACCAATGTCATATAAATGAAAGTAGTCATGTTTAGTATTTAGTTGCATATCCTTTACATGCAATGACTGGTTGAAGTCTGCGATTTATGGACATCACCAGTAGCGAGGTGTCGTCTCTGGTGATGCTCTGCCAGGTCTGTATTACAGCCATCTATATCTTATGCTGGCTTTGGGGGCTAGTCCCCTTCAGTTTTCTCTTCAGCATATAAAAGGCTTGCTCAATTAGATTCAGATCGGGTGATTGACTTGGCCACTCAAGAATTGCCCATTTTTTAGCTTTGAAAAACTCCTTTGTTGCTTTAGTAGTATGTTTGGGATCATTGTATTGCTGTAGAATGAACCAATGAGTTTTGAGGCATTTGTTTGAACTTGAGCAGATAGGATGTGTCTATACACTTCAGAATTCATTATGCTACTTCCATCAGCAGTTGTGTCATCCATGACAATAAGTGAGCCAGTACCTTCAGCAGCCATACATGCCCAGGCCATAACACCCCCACCACCATGTTTTACAGATGAGGTGGTATGCTTTGGCATGCTATGAGGCAGTTCCTTCTCTTCTCCATACTTTGCTCTTACCATTAATCTTTATCTCATCTGTCCACAGACCTTTTTCCAGAACTGGTTGCTCTTTTAAGTACTTCTTGGCAAACTGCAGCCTGGCCATCCTATTTTTGCAGCTAACCAGTGGTTTGCATCTTGCAGTGTAGCATCTGTATTTCTGTTCATGAAGTCTTCAGCGGACAATTGACAAATCCACACCTGACCCCTGAAACATAGGAACATAGAAAATAGATGCAGGAGTAGGCCATTCGGCCCTTCGAGCCTGCACCGCCATTCAATATGATCATGGCTGATCATCCAGCTCAGTATCCCGTACCTGCCTTCTCTCCATACCCCCTGATCCCCTTAGCCACGAGGGCCACATCTACCTCCCTCATAAATATAGCCAATGAACTGCCCTCAACTACCTTCTGTGGCAGAGCATTCCAGAGATTCACCACTCTGTGTGAAAAATGTTTTTCTCATCTCGGTCCTAAAAGACTTCTCCCTTATCCTTAAACTGTAACCCCTTGTTCTGGACTTTCCCAACATCGGGAACAATCTTCCTGCATCTAGCCCGTCTAACCCCTTAAGAATTTTGTAAGTTTCTATAAGATTCCCCCCCTCAGTCTTCTAAATTCCAGTGAGTACATGCCGAGTCTATCCAGTCTTTCTTCATATGAAAGTCCTGACATCCCAGAAATCAGTCTGGTGAGCCTTCTCTGTACTCCCTCTATGGCAAGAATGTCTTTCCTCAGATTAGGAGACCAAAACTGTACGCAATACCCCAGGTGTGATCTCACCAAGACCCTGTACAACTGCAGTAGAACCTCCCTGCTCCTATACTCAAATCCTTGTGCTATGAATGCTAACATACCATTTGTTTTCTTCACTGCCTGCTGCACCTGCATGCCTACTTTCAATGACTGGTGTACCATGACACCCAGGTCTCGTTGCATCTCCCCTTTTCCTAACCAGCCACTATTCAAATAATAGTCTACTTTCCTGTTTTGCCACCAAAGTGGATAACCTCACATTATCCACATTATACTGCATCTGCCATGCATTTGCCCACTCACCCAACCTATCCAAGTCACCTTGCAGCCTGAAGAGTGTTTCTAATCTGTCGGACATTTGTTTGGGGATTTTTCTTTATTCCTGCATATAGTCGGCGTATAGAGAGAATTCTTCTGTCATCAGCTGTGGAGGTCTTCCTTGGCCTGCCTGTCTGCGATTAATAAGCTCACCAGTGCTCTCTTTCTTCTTAATGATGTTCCAAACAGTTGCTTTTGGTAAGCCGAAGGTTTGGCTGTTGCTCTAACAGTTCTATTCTTGTTTCTCAGTCTCATAATGGCTTCTTTGACTTTCATTGGCACAACTTTGGTCCTCATGTTGATAAACAGCAATAAAAGTTTCCAAAGGTGATGGAAAGGCTGGAGGAAAGACTAGATGCTGAGTGTTCTCTTATAGCTGCATAAAGGAAGCAATTAAACAGCAATTACAAACACCTGTGAAGTCATGTGTCCCAAACATTATGGTTCCCTGGAATGGGGGGGACTATGTATAAACACAGCTGTAATTTACACATGGTGAAACCAAAATGTATGAAAATGACCTTTACTAAAATCTGAAAATGTGCACCTTAACCACGTGATTTCTTTCTATTACAAATCACAAATTGTGGAGTACAGAGGCAAATGAATAAATTATGGTTTTTTTTCCCCAGACATTATGGAGGGCACTGTTTGTTGCGCCAGTTGGCCCTTCGTGCCTGCTCTATATTTAATAAGATTATGGTCGATTCAATCTTGGCCTCATCAATACCCCCTACTCTCCCCTTATACCTTGACTCCTTCACAGTTCAAATGTTTGTTAATCACACTGTGTAGTTCTGAGATTGAGAATTACAAAGATTCACAACTCATACCATAGTATTAAATGAGGAATGCATTTTTATTCTGGAACTATCCAAAGACACTTTCCGAAGCTAGAGAATAAATTGCAGGGAGGCCTTGCTGTGACGAAGGATTAATTGTTAGGCACGGGTGAGGTGCCGGGAGACCGGAGGGTGGCTAAAGTGCCTCTTTAAGAAAGGCCCTGTGCATTCTCAGAATTTTACATGTTCACATCAGTGAAATCACATTTCATTCTTCAAAATTCTATTTTAGCGCCATGAAGACTACCATGAGGGAGCTGCCACTGTCTCTCTCTTTTCCCGATGCCTCCATTCTTCTCTTAATAGGAAAAAATGTATATACATTTATGGGAATTTTTTAACAATAATATTATGGCAGGGCATTCATAACCTGGGGACATCATGTACACTGCTGAGGAAATGTTGAACAGGCCCGTTTGGATAAATCGTGCTATTTTGTGGAAGCGCTCTCCTTGGTGATTTGGCATAGTCCATGAACATTCCAAGGAAAGCATTATTTGGTCATTGTTACCAATCTTATTGTGGAGAATTTTTGAGCGTAAATTGACTTTTGCTTTTAATTAGTGGTTACATTTCAAATTGATATTCAGTTAGCTGCAAAAAATATTGGGACAGTTTAAGCTTTGGAAAAGTTCTTTAGAAATGCCAGTCTTGCTTTCAAATCTCACACAGATCAAATGATTACTCCTTCCCAAATATTTATCTCATGCTGAAAGTGCCATTGAAACATCAGGTAGTAATTTCAAATTATTGTTATACTGCATTATTTTTTTTTACCATATCTCAGTTCTCTTACTAAGACTCGGGATAACTAGACTAGTAACCAATTTTAATAAATATCTAGACCAAATGGGACCCGTTGGGCCCCGTCCCCCAACGCAATAATCCACCACTGACCCGTTCCCCCAAAGCAATAATCCACCACTCACCTATAGCCCCCACAGGAGGCCTGGTTCCCCAACGCAACCCGTTCCCCAACGTAAGGTTCCACCACTCACCTTTGGGTCCCTGTCACATGGGAGGCCTGGTCCCCCAACGCAACCCCATCACCCGTTTCCCCAACGCAACCCGTTCCCCAATGCAATTTTCCACCACTTGCGCATAGCCCCCAACTGTGCAGGTCATGTTAAACTTAAAAAAAAAATGCAATTGCACTAAGATTTAATGTGATGTAGGTACCACCAACAAGGCCATCTTTTGTTGTCAAAAATCTAATCATTAAACTTTGCTGTGCTGGGTTAGGCTGGCAGATTCTTCCCCTTTGTTATCCAAATCTTTTTTTTTTTAATTTAAAAAAATAGTTATTTATTACAAGTAATGTACATTACAATGATATAAGCCAAAAATAACATAATACATTTCCTGTACCACTTCTTATTTTATACTTTAAGAAGAAGAAGAATAAGAAGAAGAATAGAGAGAGTTAGATAGGATAGTAAATGCGTGAAAGAGTAATCAGGAAGAACCCGTAGAAGCATAAGACACAAGAAAGACAAAAAAAGAAAAACAAAGGAAAAGAAAGAAAAAACAAATAGAAAACAGAAAATATGAGAAAGTAAAATAAGCTAAGATAACCTACTTCGTATATTTACACCAGGTCCTGATAGCATTTATTTTCAGAGTTGTGTTGCACCCTATGCTTGTAACAAGTCGATAAATGGAGACCCAATCTTTTGGAAATGGTCTGATTTGCCTGCTAGGAGGAATCTCATATCTTCTAGGTGTAACATTTCGTTGTTATCCAAATCTAATCATTAAACTTTGCTGTGCTGGGTTAGGCTGGCAGATTATTTCCCTGGAGGACATTTCTTGTGAAGGACTCGGTGTTCTGAGATAGAAACATTGTAGCCCGTAGGGCATTGTGATGTCATAATTGCCTAACTGCCGGTGCAGATTTGAAGAAATCCAACTTTTAAATGTGACTTTAAAACTTTTAAATCTCCCCCACTATGTCCCTCTCCTTACAACAGAGATTGGCAGCAGAGAGCAACAGGGATCACATTGTGATGTCATTTTCGTTTTTTGGAATGTTCACTGCCGCATGTGTAAATGAGATCCCATTGTGATTGGACGACTGTGAGATGGCATTGTGACATCATCACTGGAAGCTGCTAGAAAGTCTCACACAGGCAGTTATTATTTTCAAAGTTGGCTTTTTTAAAACTTTAAATATCAATAACGTGAAATATAACATAAAATGTGAAGAAACCTAATACTAATGACCACGGGAAAAAGCGAAGTAAGATTTTGCAGAAAAATCTGTGCTACAGAGTACCGTTTTGGCGTAGTTCCTTGATCTCACAGACAGACAAACAAGTCAACTTTTAGTATTAGATAGATAGATAGATAGATAGATAGATAGATAGATAGATAGATAGATAGATAGATAGATAGATAGATAGATAGATAGATAGATAGATAGATAGATAGATAGATAGATAGATAGATAGATAGATAGATAGATAGATGTATAATGTATGCAGTAATTACTTAATATTAGGAATTAATTGATAAATCTGATACATTGATTTTGAGACTGATATAAAGATTTGTGACTATTCAATTTGGATGTGGTCAATGTAATAAAATTGCATTCTGATATTTTCTCTTTACTAAAGGTCTGTATATCAGGATGCTGATATCTACTTGCTTGATGATCCTTTGAGTGCTGTTGATGCTGAAGTTGGAAAACACCTGTTTGAACAGTGAGTAGCATTGGAAATGTAGAACAAGTAATGTGGTCAGTCCAATAAATATTGGGTAATATATTTGTTTTCATCTGTGTACCCAGACACTGAGCACACATGCCGGGCAGTTCCTGTGCAGTTACCACAGAGATAGGCTCAATAGTTGAGACAGACAAGATTCCATAGCCACAAACCTTTAGGAAGGAGTCGTGATTTGTAGGGTTATTTTTCTGATTGGGGTCTGAATAGTGGGGTGTTGTTGGGGGTCCACAATTGTTTGTTATCTACTTTAATGATTTGGATGACCATGTATTTAACATTAACTTTACCTCTGGTGGCCCAGCCAAGTTTACTACTTTGTGCAGTCCAGGCTGCGCTGACCCGGGCCAGACTCCCCACACACTGTGAAAGGAACTCTCTTTCCCCCTGCCCCCCTCCCCCAGTGGCGCTGTCCTTTTTCAGCCGCTTCTCACTTTACAGCCGCTTCCCATCAGCTGCCAGCGTTCTTGATGTTGCTGTACTGAGGGATAGCTAAGTCTATCTTTCTTGGCTAACAACCTAACCTCCAAGATGCAAATAAATTTTCGTGTCTTATTTTTGGATAAAATGTAGCGTCTTCATTGCCGGGTAATACGGTACGTACCTCTTGCCTGATGGGAGAGGGGAGAAGGGGGAGTGTCCAGGGTGAGACTCGTCCTTGATTATGTTGCTGGCCGTGCCGAGATAGCATGAAATATAGATGGAATCAATGGAAGGGAGGTTATCTGTAATTTCTTGTGATCTTGGATGGATCTGTTCCCAAACCATGCTGTGATGCATCACAATAAAATGCTTTCTACAGCACATCTGTGGAAGTTGGGTGAGAGTTGTTGGGAACATGCCAAACTTTTTAAGCCTTCTAAGGAAGTGGTAGATGTTGGTGTGCTTTCTTGGCCTTTACTTCAAAATGGCTAGTCCAGGTCAAGTTGTTGGTGATATTTACTCCTGGGGAAATATGAAGCTTTTGAAGAGCTATAGTTGACTCTTTCATGGCAGAAGGACAAAACCGGGAAGAGCTCTCGCTACTCGCAATGCCATCATGGCCGCTCGGGGAATTTCAATTGAACTCTTGTAATTTTGTCTGGATTATAAAGGTGGGCGGGCCATCAGTCACTGGAAAATCGGTGTTCAAGCTGTAATGTTAAAATCATATGGAGAAAGATAGGACTGGTCTACAGGTTAAGATCCCAACTTGGGGTAAGGCCAATTAAGCAGGAACCTGTAGAGGTCAACTGGGTGAGACAGTTTGCAGGTAAAGGGATGTCTGGAGATTGCAGGTAAAGGGACTAACAAGTGGAAGACATTTAAAAATATGATAACGAGATTCAAGATCAGCATTTTCTTGTTGAGATGAAGGGCAAGACTGGAATGTTAAGGAACCCTGTTTAATAAGTGATATTGAGGTGGTCAGGAAAACGAGGCCTGCATCAGGTTTAGGCAATGGGGATCAGGCAAAATCCTCAATTCATACAACAAATGCAGGGTGTGGCGTCGGGGATGATGCTGGGTTCAGCGGTGACCACATCGACACTCATAGTAAGGTGCACTCACGTGATATATTTTATTTATAGTAATTAAAAAGTCCAGGGCGGCATAGGGGCACTGTCCCTTGCTGTCAGAGTGCATGTGCAATGATGCTGGCGATCTTGGGCTTGTCCTGGCAGCTTAGCCCTGGTCTTTGAGCTCTGAGAGGTGGCAATCTCAGTCTTCTTGCTGCAGTTCACTCTTGCCTGGAGAGGAGGTGCTAATGGCACAGGTTTCTTCCTGGTGGCTCACCTTTGCGCTTGAAAAGGCGACGCTTGCAGTCTCCTGATTATCCTGGCAGCCAGTCTTTGTCTGTGTGTGTGATTGGGCGCAGTCCCTTGGTGTCTGTAAATAGGAAGAGGTCCTGGCATCTTATATATTTCTCATTAGTTTTTTATTGTAGAGAAGATCATGGAACCAAAGGAGTTGTGATGTTTAGGGTGATGGCGGTAGGTATTTTTGAAGTACCGAAAGACTGGAGGTTGTGACAAGTGATGTCCATCAAGGATCTGTGTTGGGCACTCTGAAGAAGGGTCTCGACCTGAAACGTCGCCTATCTCCTTCGCTCCTTAGATGCTGCTGCACCCGCTGAATTTCTCCAGCTTTTTGTGTAACCCTCTGTGTTGGGCATATTGGTTTTTTTCATTGATTTAAACAATATGGATGAGAATGTACAAGATATGTTTCACGTATCTTGTGTTTTATGACTGTTGGCAGACCAATTTCCCTCCTGGGATAAATAAAGTTCTATGTATTGTATCATGTTCCGTAACTTTGCTTATGGCACTGAAGTGTTATAGACAGTGAAGAAGGTTATCAACAATTGCAGTGGGATCTTGATCAGCTGGATAAGAGACAAGCAATTGCTAATGCAATGTAATTCAAATGTGTGTGAGGTGTTATATTTTGGTAAGTCAAACCAGGGCAAGATCATCACACTGAATGGTAGGCCCCTGGGAAGTGTAACAGTGACACACGACACTGTGGTACATTTATATCCATGAAAGTGGCATCACAAGCAGACAATGTCGGGAAGAAGGTATTTGTCATGCCCGGCTAGGAGTTGCGACGCTGTGTTGCAGTTGTACAAGATGTTGGACATGCCACAGTTGGAGTATTGTGAGCCACTTTAGTTACCTTGCTGTAGAGAAAACTCATTAAGATGGAAAGAGTATGGACAATTTACAGGAATTTTGCTGGAACTCTAGGTCTTGCATTATAGGGAGAGGTTGGGGAGACTTAGACTTTATTCCCTGGGATATTGGAGAGGGGGGGGGGGTGATCTTGCAGAGTTTTATAAGTGTTGATATAAACCAAAACATCACTGATCCCTGAGGCGCACCACTAGCCACAGGCCTCCAGTCCAAAAAATAATCTTCCGCTACCAGCCTCTGCTTTTTTCCACAAAGCCAATTCTATATCCAGTCATCTAACTCTCCCTATATCCCTTGTGATCTACTCGCCCAGAGCAGCCTACCGTGCAGAAACTTATCGAAGGATTTCTGTGGTCCATAGAGACAGCATCTACAGCATTACCTTCAATAACTTTGCTTAGTTCTTCAGAATACTCAATCAATTTCGTAAGACACATCTCCCATGAACAAAACCATGTTGACGATCCCTAATCAGCCTCTGTCAATTCAGATGCACATATCTTATTCCTCAGAATCCTATCCAATAACTTGCTGATCACAAATGTTAGGCTCAATTGTTTATAATTCCCAGGCTTTTTTCTTGCAGCCCTTCTTAAATAGAGGCTGGGATACTCTTGATCCCAGCTGCCTGTAACTGGCCCATTTTCTATATATCTTCAACCATCTTTTACCTAACTTTGGCCATCCTCCAGTCTTCTGGCACCTCACCTCATATATTTCAGCCAGTGCTCCTGCAATTTCTTCTTTAGCTTTCCACAATGTCATCAGATATATCTGATCAGGTCCATCCAGGAATTTTATCTACCTTCATATGCCTTAGGACGTTCAGCACGTCCTTGACTGTAATAAGGACTATCCTCAAGACATCTCCATTACCAATCTCAAGTAACCATGTCTTAGTCTGTCTCCACAGCAAAAACAGAGGAGAAATACTCATTGAGGATCTTGCCCATCTCCTGTAACCCTACACAAAGATGACCACTTTGGTTTCTGAGGGGCGCTGTTCTCTCTCTAGTTACCCTCTTTCTCAATGTAATGATAATATCTCTTTAGATTTCCATTAATCTTAGCTGCCAGAGCTATCTCTTGCCCCATTTTTGTCCTCCTGATTTCTTTCTTAAGTATGCTCCTCAGCCCCAAAACTCCTCCAGGGATACTCTTGATCCCAGCTGCCTGTAACTGGCCCATGCAACCATCTTTTACCTAAGCTTAGCCTCAATTTCTCTCATCATCCAAGCTTCCTTGCTCCCAACCATTTTTGCCATTCACTCTAACAGGAACATGCATGCCTTGAACTCTCATCATCACACTTTTAAAAGTATCCAACTTTCCAGACAACTTTACAGTCAAAGTTGGTATTAGACAGGAACTTCAATAGCATTTTCCTTGTCTTGCCATGCAGACTTTTATGTGATCAGTTTCAGCTTGTCAACTGTTCTAAAACATATTCAGCACCACAGAAATCACCTTGAAACAAACTAACAGTGAAAACTGAATTTAGGATCACAGTATCACAGCTTGTAGTATATGTACTGGTAGAGATACTAATCATTATTTCTTATTCTTGTACTTTAGGTGCATGACAGGAATTTTGAAACATAAGCCTCGTATTTTGGTGACCCATCAACTTCAATATCTAAGTGTTGCAAGCCAAATAATCATATTAAAAGAGGTAAATTTCATTTTAGAACCAATTGCCTCTGTGAAAATATATAGAAATTGGGAATCTGATACCCAAATAGCTTAAGTTTTCTTTTTACAATAAGGTTTAGCCAATTACTTAGAATCAAGTTTTTTTTTCGTAATTTGGATCTGACCTGGGTATATTGATATTACTATGACTATAGATTACCTTCAGACCCTGCCAAAGTAATGACTGAAGATATTCCTGCCAGCAAACCTAGTATTATTAGTTACACAACAGCCATTTCATACAATTTTCAGTATCATGAAGAATATGCTTTCTAAATCTTGTAACCATGAGTGGAAGGATCCTAAAAGTTGTTCTTTCTGGTTATTATTCAGGAGTAATTTTTAATGAGTATAATCGTGATATTCACTTCTATGACTTTCCATTTGCAGAAACCAATGGTTAAAATATTGTTGAAGCTAATTATCAAATTCCCATTGTATACTCTGAGTTTCATGATAGGACCAGGACCTCCTAATAGTACTTCTCACTAACACTTCAGAAAATCATATCCTAACATATTGAAAATTAATTTCAGGGCCGAGTGGTTCAGAGGGGAAAATTAAACGAGCTAATAAAATCTGGAATTGATTTTGCTTCTCTATTAAAACAACATGAAGACGATGAACATGCAGATTCTCAATCTGCCACAAAAGTAACAAAGGAACGTACGCTTTCTCAGACCTCAGTTTTGTCATTGGGATCTTCTACGCAATCACATAAAGAGAGCTCAGTTGATTTACCAGTAAGTAAAACTATTCACTTTGTGAAACATCTCTGAAGATCGTGGATATAATTTGACTGCATGTTTCAAAGTAGAAGTCATTCTGGAGCAGAATAGAATAGGTATCAGCAAGTTGGTTAAAATCAACATCTTAGCATGAGTAAGTGTACAATAACTTTTGGAAGAATATTCAGTACAATGTATTGTAACTTCTAATCTAAGACCACGTTTAGCCACTCTAGCATTGCACCATTCCATGCTTCTATATTCATATCCATAGTTTGGTTGGAATATAGAGGGTGGATAGGGAAGATGATGAATTCACGGTGTGTGGGACACCACAACGCTGCAGTTTATTGTTTTAATCAAAATCTTACAACCTTTAAAATCATTCCTTCCTCCTTTTTCTTGCTGTGGACTTTACCTTTGTTGTTTTTTCTCACCCACTTAATCCTCAACTCCTTGGTGCATTGTTCATTTAAGTTCTACTTTCCTAGTTTGACCTTTGTGCCCCTTTTCACTCTTCTGGTTTTTGCTTCTGCATCTCCTTGCCATAGAATCATGGAGACACACACAACATAGAAACAGGCACTACGACCCACATAGTCCGGACAGGCCATCAAGCATCCATGGACATGAATTCTAAACTAATCCCATATTTTACTTTCCTTATATTCTTGTCAGCTACCCCTGATTCTACTGCCCACGTATGCAATGACTGTTTAACCTACTGATCTATAAGTCATTGGCATGCACAAGGGAACTGAGTACGAAATGGGAACCCATGCAGGGGGAAACATGCAAACTACACGTGAACAGCGCCAGAGATCAGAATTGAACCTGGGTCTTTGGAGCTATGAGGCACGAGCTCTACTTGTTGCAGCACTATATCAACCAACTGTGTCAACACTGCTACCCTTGCACCTCCTTTACTTTGATGACTTTGCATTCTCATTCATGTCATCCTCCCCACTTGTTCTTACCCTCAGTTGCCTGGGCTTTCTCTCATCCCTCTTGATTGTTAACCCTGACCTGCAGCATTCCAGAAATATTCTGGATCAGGCTGCTCTGGAAGATGAGATTGCATGGGATCCATGCAGAGCTAGCTGATTCGATACACAATTGATGATGGTAGGAAGCAGAGGATGGTGGTGAAAGGTTGTTTTTTCAGACTGGAGGCCCGTGTCCAGTAGTGTGCCTAAGGGACCTGTGCTGAGCCCATTGTTGTTCTTTCATCTGTATCAACGACTTGAATGAGCATAGTAAGTTTCCAGATGACATAAAAATAAGTGGTATTATAGACTGGGTAAAAGGTTATCACGAATTACAGTGGGATTTTGATCTTGATCAGCTGGCTAGGTAAAGCGAGGAATCGCAAATGAAGTCTGCAAGTTGTTGCATTTTGGGAGGGCAAACCGGGTTAGGAAGTTCAATGTGAATGCGAGGGCTCATGGGAGTGTTGTAGAATGTACCTACAAGTACAATAACAAAGTTCCCTGAAAGAGGCATCACAGGTAGATGTGGGTGAAGAAGGCAGTTGGCACTTGGACATCGTCAGGGCATTGAGTATAAATGTAGATGTAGAATGTCTCAACCCAAAACTTCAGAGATGCTGCAGATGACCCATTGCTCTGGCAGTTTGTGTCCTTTTCGACATAAACAGCTTTTGTCAATATTCCGCACCAGTAACTTTATAGAAAATGTATTTATATAATTGTTTTCATTTGCTAACAGATTCTTAACATAACTAACAAAATTTCTGCAGTATTTAACATTTTAACAATGTCATCTGACTTGCAGACATTCTGTGGTTATAAAAGTTGTAATATAGGGTTTATTGCCATTCTATCATTTTTATACCGCTTGTCTTTCCATCAGGGAGAGTCTGTACTCTCGGCAGTACCGGAGGAGAGTCGCTCTGAAGGGTCAATTGGTTATAAAATCTATAAGAAGTACTTCCTGGCAGGAGCTAATAGCTGTATCCTATTTATTGTCTTCACTCTCAATTTGTTGGCGCAGGTAAATGATATTAATGACCTTGGAAATTCAAATTCAACTTTGTTTGTGGTTTTACTCAAGTACTTCATTTTAAAAACACTGCGTGGCTTGTTTAGCAGAAATGTATTTCTCATCTCTGCACACTCTGTGGTTCTTCAAAGATATGGAGCTACTTCCTAATTTACATTGTGACACAGTGACGCACTGTTGCCTTACGGGTGTTAGAGACCCTGGTTCAATCAGGACTATGGATGCTGACTACACAGAGTCCTGAGATCATGTGGGTTTTCTCCGGCTTAAGTTTAGTTTAGAGATACAGCGCGGAAACAGGCCCTTCGATCCACCGGGTCCGCGCCGACCAGCGATCCCTGCACAGTAACACTATCCTACACCCACTAGGGACAATTTTTTGATTTACCAAGCCAATTAGCCTACAAACCTGTACGTCTTTGGCGTGTGGGAGGAAACTGAAGATCTCAGAGAAAACCCACGCAGATCACAGGGAGAACATAAAACTCCGTACAGACAGCACCCATAGTCAGGATCGAACTGGGTCTCCAGCGCTGCATTCGCTGTAAGGCAGCAACTCTACCGCTGCGCCACCGTGACTGCCCACATTCCAAAGATGTGCAGGTTTGTAGGTTAATTGGCTTCTGTAAATTTTCCCTAGTGTGTAGGATAGAACTGGTGTACGGGTGATCACAGGTTAACTCGGACTCAATGGGCTGAATGGCCTGTTTCCGCACGGTATCTTTAAATTAAACTAATCAGGCACAAATATATGGTCTGGCAAAACCCATCTTTATCGAATACGTTCGCACAGTTTTTGTGTTGTGCCCTTTTCATTAAATAATATTTTCTAATTGAGCATTGGGAAAAGTAAAATTTGTTAACTTGAATTAACAGATTTTCTGGACTAAATCCCATTCTCCCTACTGTACTATCTTATTTAACATATAACAGTACAGCACAGAAATGGGCTTTTTGGCCCACAATTTCTGTGCCAACATGACGGCAAGATTAATCTCTTAACAAATTAACAAAGTTGATATCACGGATAGACAGTTATTTCCCTCAAGGATGTGGTGGTGAGCTGTCATCTTAAACTGCTCCAGTCTTTGTGGTAAGTGTACACCCACAGTGCTTTGAGAATTTGAATTCAGCTCATTATGTAGTCTGGTGTTAAATATAAAATAAAAACTGGCCTCTGCAACAGTGATTGTGAAACAGTTTGGTTGGCCTAAAACCCATCTGGTTCAGTATGCTCCTGCAAAGTAAATCTACTGTCTGATCCAGTATGGCTTATCTGTGACTCAGGACCCACAATGGGGAAAAGTCATTTAACCAAGGATTACAGGAGACATTATAAATAGTCATAAAACTAATGTAGGGGTCTTTAAGGTTGTCAGAACAATCGTAAAACTTCTGGATTAGGAGTGCGTGAGATTGACAACATTTGACCAAAAGTTTGAAATAGTGAGGCAACAAGTATGTTGGCCTTTATTGCCTGGTTGTTTGACCATGAGAGTTAAAGTATCTAACAACAATTATACAGGGTCAAGCTGAGATCACAACATTGCCTACAGTGACATTTCTCCCGGAAGTGGTTTCCTGTGAACCCTAGGTGGAAAAGGTGTTTGATGCCACCTTTCATATCAGATGCATTTCTACTGTTTGTTTACTCATTTTTCATCTGATGAAGTTCAGGATTTCTATTGCCTTTTCAGAACATTAAATTTGACGGTTAACCTGATTATCTCCCCCCATGAACCTCAGAGATGTTTTTAAAATCAGAGTGAAAACTACAGTTTTGTAAACTATGGATAGGGTGGTGGATGAAGTTTCAGTTATAGAGTTTGTTAACAATCATTTTCAATATTGGTGGTAATTAACTTTTTAATCACCATGAACGTTTAAATAGCACATTTTCAATGCTGATTATAGATTTTGTTTAATTTTTCTGCAGGTTTCCTATATCCTTCAAGATTGGTGGCTATCTTACTGGTAAGAATGGTTTTCTTGATTTGTATAATCTATTTTGAATTTTGTGGCGTAATCCTGAATCAGTGCTAGAAAGCTTATTCATAGCATTTGATCCATTTTGAGTAGTTTTTCAAACTGTGTAAAACCAAGAAATAGATAACATGATGGGGTATGTACTCCCTTCTCCTCTAAGTATAATCAATCACTGCTGTGTTTTCTATTCTTGTTTTGTCAATGAACCCTGGTTTCAATTCCAACTGCAAATGCGTTTGTCTATCCATAGAAAGACACAAAGTGCTGGAGAAACTCAGTGGATCATGCAGCAGCCCTGGAGAACATGGATAGGTGACCTTTTGGGTCGGGATCCTTCTTCAGACTGATTGTAGGGTGGGCAGAGGGGCAGAAGAAAGCTAGACGAGAGGAGGGGTAGGACAAAGCGTGGCAGGTAGTACGCGAGCACAGGCGAGGATTTCTTTTGATAAGCTGGCGATTGGACAAAGGCCAGAGATTTTAAAGAAGGTGCCTGACAAAATGATTGAAGTAAATTATGGTCGTGTTGTAAATTGTGAGGCCAGAGGAAAAAATGTAGGTGGAGGGGGAGGTGCAGGGGATAAATAGAAGAGGGGAAACAGGTGAGTCCAGGTGCGGCTTGTGGGGATGGGGAGGTATAAAGGGGGGGGAAGGCAGTTAGAAGTTACCTATAATTGGAGAATTCAACGTTCATGCCTTTGGGTTGTAAGCTCTTGCAAGTGCAATATGAGGTACTGCTCCTCCTGACAACAGAGGAGGCCCAGGACAGAAAGGTCAGTATGGCAATGTGAAGGATAGTTGAAATTGTGAGCAACTGGGAAATCCGGTAGGCTTCGGCGGAGCAAACACGTGTGTTCAGCAAAACAGTTGCCGATTGTACACTTGATCTCTCTGATGTACAGGAGGCCCACATGGGGAACACCAGATGCAGTAGATGAGGTTTGTGGAGGTGTTTGTAAACCCCTGTCACACCTGGAAGGACTACTAGGTGGGATACCTGGATGGAGGCGAGAGAGGAGGTATAGGGACAGGTGGTAAATTTCCTGCGGTTGTAGGGGAAAGTACCTAGGGCGGTCTCTGCAGAAGGTGGAAAAGCGTGAAGATAGGAAGATGTGACTGTGGTGGGATCACGTTGGAAGTGATGGAAATGTAGGAGGATGATGTAGAGGATATGGAGGCTGAGATAGAACAAATAAGGCAAAACTGGATACACAGAATTGAACAAACAGAACTATTATGTCTTACACTGATTATTTAAATGTAAACAGTTTTTTTTAGGAGGATGTTATACTGTTGAAATTGAAACTGGGTTGTGACACGTAAATTAAGTGCATGACGTAGTGAGGTCATATGATCTAGAGAGCGGGAACTGAGAAGCCTGTAGAAGCCATTTTAATAGTTGGAAATATTAAAAGAGAGCTCCGACACAAAGTACTGTCTCCGTTCTTTATCTTGAAGATAGCCTTAAAGGCAACACCACATTTGGAGTATTGCGTGCAGTACCGGTCGCCACACTACAGGTCGGATGTGGAGGCTCTGGACAGGGTGCAGAGGAGTTTTACCAGAATGCTGACTGAATTTGCGGGTTTCAGCTACAAGAAGAGAATGGATAAACCTGGAATGTTTTCACTGGAATGTCAGAGGTTGAGGGGAGGCTTGAGAGAAGTGCATAAAATGATGAGAGGCAATAGACAATAGATGCAGGAGTAAGCCATTTGGCCCTTTGAGCCAGCACCGCCTTTCAATGTGATCATGGCTGACCATCCCCAATCAGTACCCCGTTCCTGCCTTCTCCCCAGCCTAGATAGGATAGGCACTGAACCTTTTTTCCAGAATGGAAATGCCCAACAATAGAGGTCATAACTATAAGGTGAGAGGGAAAAACAGCGCTCTCACTTAACTTTTGCCAGTTGCCAGCCGGGCAACCTTGGCAACTTTTTAGGTTGCCAAATGACAGTTAAGTGGTCATTTAAGACGGCATGCATGACGCGTGTGATCATATGCTCGGCCAAAGTACTTAGTTATCATTTGGAATTATGCTCAATGAAGCATTCACATGTTATTTCTGCTTCAAATAAAGTCACTAACTAAACATATTCACCAATCAAGACATGATATATACCACAATGACATGCAGCAAAATTATAATACAGTATTTCAACTCTTTTTACACGTTGCAATGAATGCAATTTCTGTTATTTCTTTCCACTTTGAAACAAAAATGTGGTTGGATTATTCAACGTATGATCAAACCCTCGGTGAGACCAAGCGCAGGCTTGGCAATCGCTTTGCACAACACTCAGTCTGCAATAACCAACCTGATCTTCCGGTGGCTCAGCACTTCAAGTCCCCCTCCCAATCCGAATCCATCCTTTCTGTCCTGGGCCACCTCCATGGCCAGAGTGAGGCCCACCGCAAATTGGAGGAACAGCACCTCATATTTCATTTGGATAGTTTACACCCCTGCGGTATGAACATTGGCTTCTCCAATTTCAGGTAGTCCTTGCTTTCTCCCTCCTTCCCCTCCCATTCCCAGCTCTCCTACTGCCTCCGCCTCTTCCTTTCTTTTTCCTGCCCCCCCCCCGACATCAGTCTGAAGAAGGGTCTCGACCCGAAACGTCGCCTATTCCTTCACTCCATAGATGCTGCCTCACCCGCTGATTTTCTCCAGCTTTTTTGTCTGCCGCCCATTCACACAAGTTCTGTTATCCCACTTTCCTCACCCACTCTCTACACATTAGGGGCAATTATACAGAGACAAGTTAACCTACAAAGTCAATGCAGAGAGAATGTGCAAATTCAACACAGACAGTGCCCGAGGACAGGATCGAACACAGATCTCAGGCGGGTGAGGCAGCAAGTCTACCAGCTGTGCCACTATATTTTGTTTTCCAACGCACAAAAAGTTATACGTTGATAATTTTGGTTACTAAAAAAAATAAACTATCCATTTTCAGTCTATCTCCCCCTTCACAGCTACTGTATGTTTGAATTCAGTTCAAGACTATGGGGCAGTACATTGGCCATAAAGTTGCTGCCCAAGAGTGCCAGACCCAGAATTGATCCTGAATATGGGTGCTGTCTGTATGGAGTTTGCTCCTTTTCCCTTTGATCGCATGGGTTTTCTCCGGGTACTCTTGTTTCCTTCCACTTTCCAAAGGTGTGCAGGAACCTTTTTCAGACCCAACCCAAAACGTAATACTTTCCTTTTGTCCAGAGATTCTGCCTGACCTGTTGAGTTACTCCAGCTTTTTGTATCTATCTTCGGTTTAAACCAGCACACACGATACTATACGATAGAACTTTATTATCCCAGGAGGGAAAGTGTGTGTGTGTATATATATTTTTTTATAGATATATATATTTTTTTAAAATGTGTATATATATGTGTATATATATATATGTATACACACACATATATATTTATATAGTTATATATTCTTATATAAATAGACACTTTTGTTTTCTCGTTTATAACATTGTTTACAGAGTACTATGTTTACATATTCTGTTGTGCTGCTGCAAGTAAGGATTTCATTGTTCTAACTGGGACGTGAGAGAATAAAACACTCTTGACTTACGTCGCTAATGTGTGGGATAGAACTAGTGTTCGGGTGATTGGTGGACTCGGTGGGCCGAAGGGCCTGTTTCCACGCTCGTATCTTTAAATTAAACTAAAAACACTAAAACCAGAGGGAGTCTAAAGAAGGGTCTCTACCCGAAACGTCACCCAATTTCTTCTATCCAGAGATGCTGGCTGCTCCATGGAGTTCCCCCGCTCAATTAAAGCATGGAATAGTCTTCACCCTACCATAGTTACCCAACCAGACACAACTAAATTTAAGGTAGCTCTTTTTTCCCCAAGAACCCTTTTTTGCTTAAGTCCACCCTCCACCACCTCCAGTTTAAATTACATTTGGAATATTTTTGGAGGACCAGGAAACCAAGAAGCAAGAGTTACTCCAGCTCCAGGGAGTGATTCTGCATTGGGTTTCAGCTGTTGTGGTGAGGCGGCGACCGAACAGCAATGGCGGCCAGATCTCCCATAATGCAAAGGGAGGAAGAAAGTGCTCGGCGCCGACCAGTTACTGTGGCAGTGTGCATGTGCAGAGCGGCAGATGATGTGCTGGCCATGGTAGTACGCATGTGCAAGATGGCCGGCCGTGCCAGCGGATAAGGAGCGGCTGGAGAGCGGAGATCCGGTGGCCCAAACACGGATGGCGGGCGGAGACGGAGTGTGACAGAGAGAGAGAGAGAGAGATAGAGAGGGGGGCGCGCTAAAACGATAGGTGTCCCGGATGCTTGCCAAGCCGGGAAAAATGACATGGCTTTTAGGTTGCCCGGCGGGACTCTAGGTGGCCATTGGCACCTGGGCAACCGTTAATTTCGAGCTATGGGAAAGTTTAATGGGTTTGTGTGGGGCAGGTCTTTTTTACATAGAGAGTGATGGGGACCTGGACCTCGCTGCCAGGGATGGTGGTGGAGGCAGATATGATAGTGGAGTTTGAGTCTTTGGATAGACACATGAAGTGCAGGGAATAGAGCGTAATGGATCATGTAAACGCTCTCTTCATGACATAATTATTAACTTCCTGATATCCCTGGCATCCATGCTTTTCTTCATACAGACGAGAAATATTCCCTCAACACTTTGCCCTACGCCTGTGCTTCCACGCAAAGGCAGCCTCATTGATTTTTAAGGGGCCATCTCTCCTTAGAACATAGAACAGTGGGTGGGTTAACATATGCTGAGGATTTGACGACACTGGGACTCTACTCGCTGGAGCTTAGAAGGATGAGGGGGAAACCTCTTTGAAACTTACCGGATAGTGAAAGACCTGGATAGAGTGAATGTGGCGAGGATGCTTCCACTAGTGGGAGAGTCAAGGACCAGAGGTCATAGCCTCAGAATTAAAGAATGTTCCTTTAGGAAGGAGATGAAGAGGAATTTCTTTAGTCAGAGGGTGGCGAATCTGTGGAATCCATTGCCACAGAGAGCTGTGGAGGCCGTCAATAGATATATTTAAGGCAGATAGATTTTTGATTAGTACGGGTGTCGGGGATTATGGGGAGAAGGCAGAGGAATGGGGTTAGGAGGGAGAGATAGATCAGCCATGATTGAATGGCAGAGTAAACGTGATGTACGAATGGCCTAATTCTGCTCCCATCACTTTTGAACAGTACAGCACAGTTTAACTTGGCAGATGTTCGGCACAAACATTCTTCTTCTTGCGTATGGCGTGCACAGCCTAAAGTTGTGGGGCAACTTGTTCTATTTGACCTTATTTGATTGTGCATGCCGGGTTGATTGCATTCGTCGAAACAGGGCGGACCACGTGAAGGTTGCAATCTCCCACCCCACATCCACATCCCGCCCCGCACAAACATTGTGGGCCAAAGAGCCCATTCCTATACTGTTAATGTGAGTAGAAATGGAAGACATTTCGAGTAAAAATGGAAGATGGTTCAAAAAGTAAAGAAAACTTAGTACACCAAAAGAGGCTGTTCTGCCCATTTTGTCTGTGTTGGCTAATAAAAAATGACTCGGTTTAATCCCACCTTCCAACACTTGGCCGATGGTCTTGGAGAACACAACTTTTCAGCTATACTTCTTTTTAACTACATAAAAGTGCAAAGGATTTTTGCTTCGACACCCTTTCTGGCAGTGAGTTATAAACCCAACCACACTGTCATAGTCATACAGTGTCTGAAGAAGGGTTTCGGCCCGAAACGTTGCCTATTTCCTTCGCTCCATAGATACTGCCGCACCAGCTGAGTTTCTCCAGCACTCTTGTCTACCCAGTACAATAAGAGGCCCTTTGCTCAATCGGCCCATGCCGACCAAGATGCCACTCTAAGCAGGTTGCATTTACCTGCATTTGACCCATATTCCTCTAAACCTTTCCTGTCCTTGTACCTGTCCGAATGTCTTTTAAAAGATATTATTACACCTGCCATAGCTACTTCAACTGGCAGTTCATTCCATAAACCTACCATCATCTGGGAGGAAAAAGTTGCCTCTTCGATTGTCACAGTGCCTGCTGATCCGTCTGCTGACCACTGAGGGCAGCATAGATTGTGTTCAATTATGTTTTAAATATTTTCACCTGTATGTCATTGTCAATTACTTATTAAGTTCCCTATTTAAATTCTGATGTTGTCTCTGTTTTTGCTCAGCCTTGGATTTTGCTCATACTGAGCTTTGTATTCTAGTAAAAAGCCTTCCCCCCCCCCCCCCAAAACTTCCTCTTGACTTCTGTATCGTCTCTGCGCTTGGTCTACTCAGCTCTTACACAGATTCTTATTAAATGTTTCTCCTCTCACCTTAAACCTATGCCGTCTAGTTTTATTCACCACTATCATTTCACTGCTCATTCTTCCACACCAATAAATAGTCTCGGCCTGCCAAAACTCTCCGTACAATTCAGTTCCTTGAGTCCTGACAACATCCTTGTAAATCTTTTCTGTACTCTTTCCAGCTTAGTGGCATCTTTGCTATAACTAGGTGACCAAAATTGAACACAATGCTCCAAGTGCCTGTCTTGTACAACTGCAGCATTATACCATGACTCATATACTCAATGCTTTGATGAAGGCCAGAGTTCCAAAAACTTTCTGTTTTAATTTTTTTCCTTTTTCTCCTATACTTCTGATTATTTTTAATGTATACCTTCTGATTTTTGAAACTCTGATAAGTTGTTCATCTTTGCTTATCTGTGCCCCTCATAACACAGATGTAAACAATAGACAATAGGTGCAGGACTAGGCAATTTGGCCCTTAGAGCCAGCACCGTCATTCAATGTGATCATGGCTGATCATCCCCAATCAGTACCCAGTTCCTGCCTTCTCCCCATATCCCCTGATTCCACTATTTTTAAGAGCCCTATCTAGCTCTCTCTTGAAAGCATCCAGAGAACCTGCCGCCGCCGCCCTCTGAGGCAAAGAATTCCACAGACTCACCACTCTCTGTTTCCTCGTCTCCGTTCTAAATGGCTTACTCCTTATTCTTAAACTGTGGCCCCTGGTTCTGGACTCCCCCAACATCGGGAACATGTTTCCTGCCTTTAGCGTGTCCAAGCCCTTAATAATCTTATATGTTTCAATGAGATCCCTCTCATCCTTCTAAACTCCAGAGTGTACAAGCCCAGCAGCTCCATTCTCTCAGCATATGACGGTCCCACCATCCCGGGAATTAACCTTGTAAACCTACGCTGCACACCCTCAATAGCAAGAATGTCCTTCCTCAATTTAGGGGACCAAAACTGCACACAATACTCCAGGTGTGGTCTCACTAGGGCTCTGTACAACTGCAGAAGGACCTCTTTGCTCCTATATTCGATTCCTCTTGCTATAAAGGCCAACATGACATTCGCTTTCTTCACTGCCTGCTGTACCTGCATGCTTACTTTTATAGACTGATGTACAAGGACCCCCAGATCCCGTTGTACTTCCCCTTTTCCCAACTTGACGCCATTTAGATAGTAATCTGCCTTCCTGTTTTTGCAACCAAACCTCACATTTATCTGCATTAAACTTCATCTGCCATGCATCTGCCCACTCCCCCAACCAGTCCAAGTCACCCTGCATTCTCAGAGCATCCTCCTCACAGTTCACACTGCCACCCAGTTTTGTGTAGTCTGCAAATTTTCTGATGTTACTTTGAATCCCTTCATCCAAATCATTGATGTATATTGTACATAGCTGCGTCCCAGCACCGAGCCTTATGGTACCCCACTAGTCACTGCCTGCCATTCTGAAAAGGACGCGCTAATCCCTACTCTTTGTTTCCTGTTTGCTAACCACTTCTCTATCCATGTCAGCACTCTACCCCCTATACCATGTGCCCTAATTTTGTTCAGTTAACCTCAGTTAAGTGTGTTCTCAACCTTATGTTCGAAAGAAGTGTTGCATGCAATTCAGGTCGCCCCAAGACAAGAGGGATGTGGAGGCCTTGGGAAGGGTGCAGAGCAGGTTTACCAGAATGATGCCTGGATTAGAGGGTATCAGTTACAAGGAAAAATTGGCAGATTTGTTTTTTCTGGAATACCGGAGTTTGAGGGGAGACCTGATAGTTGTATATAACATTATGTGAAGCACAGATAACTGGATAGTCGGAGCCCTTTTCCCTATTATCAAAATATCAAATACTAGAAGGCATAGCATTCGGTTGAAAGGGACAAAGTTTAAAGGAAAGGTATGGAGCAAGTTGTTTACACTGAGGGCGATGGGTGCCTGAAATGCGCTGCCAGAGGTGGTGGAGGTAGATACAACAGGAGTACTCCATATTTGCATACTGAATCCTACCAACCCCAACCTATCATCCCCTGAAGTTGTGTACAATGTCCCTTACTTTATTACTATTCCTTCTTTTAATGGTCCCAACACTATTCACCACTGTCCCTACCCCAAGCCGTCAGCGTTGATCCTCCCCATCTTGGCCAATCTACCTACCTGATCTTCCCAGAGCCTTCATATACAAACCTGGTTTCTCAATCTGACCTGCTTTTCCCTGTAGAAAATCCTGTTTAATTTTGTATTCAAAGCCTATTCAAATATGTCCTATCCCTTAGGCCTTGCATGTGATAGAACTTTGCTGCTGACATACCATCTGATAAAACCTCCAGCTGTGCAGTCTCACTTTAATGCACTTTAAAGGGCCTGTCCCACCAGCATGCGGTGAGCGCGACCTAACGTGGTCGCTTGAGCCGTCCGGCCTCGCGGGGCCGGTCCCACTTCAATCACCGGAGCCGTATGGAGTTGTGCGGAGCTGGTCCCGACATCGCGCGGGGCTCCGAATTACGCGCGGCAACGGCCTGGCGGCCCGCAGACGCCTCGACTCATTACGCACCGCCTCTCTATGTGCCTCCGTGACCCTCTCTATGTGCCTCCGTGACCCTCTCTATGTGCCTCCGTGACCCTCTCTATGTGCCTCCGTGACCCTCTCTATGTGCCTCCGTGACCCTCTCTATGTGCCTCCGTGACCCTCTCTATGTGCCTCCGTGACCCTCTCTATATGTGCCTCCGTGACCCTCTCTATATGTGCCTCCGTGACCCTCTCTATATGTGCCTCCGTGACCCTCTCTATATGTGCCTCCGTGACCCTCTCTGTGTGTGCCTCCGTACCCCTCTCTGTGTGCGCCTCCGTGCCCCTCTCTGTGTCTGCCTCCGTGTCCCGCTCTGTGTCTGCCTCCGTGTCCCGCTCTGTGTGTGCCTCCTTGTCCCTCTCTCTGTGTGCCTCCGTGACCCTCTCTGTGTGTGCCTCCGTGACCCTCTCTGTGTGTGCCTCCGTGACCCTCTCTGTGTGTGCCTCCGTGACCCTCTCTGTGTGTGCCTCTGTGACCCTCTCTGTGTGTGCCTCCGTGGCCCTCTCCGTGTGCCTCCATGACCCTCTCTCTGTGTGCCTCCGTGTCTCTCTCTCTCTCTGTCCCTCTCTGTCCTTGCGAACCTACCGCGGACTTCGCTCCAACTTTGCACCACTTCGCGCCACTCACCCGACCTCCGTGCGGCCCCTGCTGCCGGTTTGGTCGCGCTCGCCGCATGCAGCCGCATGCTGGTGGGACCGGCCCTGTACGGGGATCACTTGACCTCCGCGCGGCCCCCGCTTCCAGTTTGGTCGCGCTCACTGCATGGAGTCACATGCTGGTGGGACAGGCCCTTAAGGCACTTAAGAATTTCTAAGCTCAAGAATTCGTAGCCTCTAAGTTTGATTGATTTAGCAATTAACATCCTACTTCCTCTTTGTAAATATCTTTTGAGTTCTTCAATGTTTGGAAACTTCCAAAACCACACGTAACCATGCTTATCTCTGTCTGTGTCATTACAACTTAGAATCCTGCAACATCCATTTGAACATGTGTGTTGAAGTACCTTTCTATATGGAGACACTAGCGCTTCATGGTTATGATTTGGGGGATTAGGGAAGGCAGCAAATACAATCATTGTCAACAATTTTCATTTCTCAGGAATTTATGTAGAAGGATAATTCACAAAGTTTTGTATAGCCCATGCACTTACAACTTATTAGAAAAAAATGTCCATACAATATTTGTATACAATCATTTTTCACCCAGAGAGTTGTGAATCTGTGGAAATTTCTGCCACAGAAGGCAGTGGAGGCCAATTCACTGGATGTATTCAAGAGAGAGTTGGATTTAGCTCTTAGGGCTAACGGAATCAAGGGATATGGGGAGAAAGCAGGAACAGGGGGGGTACTGATTCTGGATGATCAGCCATGAAGGGCCAAATGGCCTACTCCTGCACCTATTTTCTATGTTTCATGTTTGTATACAATCAGTAGAATCATTCAGGATCCAGACTGAAAACTTCAGTGTTGAGGAAGAGAACTCAGTACTACACAAAGATTTCGAAGCAACTCGGGAGAGCAGTGGTGTTGTCACAAAAAGTTGTTTTATATCAAGTTTTGCCTAGTTGCTAAAGTACAACAATGCAGTGTTGTCGTTATGTCTTATAGGGCTACAAACCAAGAAACGTTGAACACCACACAAGGAACTGGTCCAAATAATATAACCCAGCAACTGGATATTGACTTTTATTTAGGAACATATGCAGGTATATAGAGAAGGTGGTGAGTGGGTGTTTCTTTTAGTATTTCTTTATCTGGAGGACAAACAGATTCCATCACATCATCTCTGTGCATGAAAAAAGTCAAAGTTCCCTCTTATCCCTGAACTGTTCTACCTTCCTCCTCTCCATGCAGGAATAATCTTAAGTTCTGTAAACTTTCAGAGCAAAAAAACAAAATATTGAGTAAAAGATGTATGTGAAGGAAATTATCTCAACAACCTAGGTAAAATGATAGAATTTCAATACTTTGAGAAAACATGCAATTGTTATTGTATTGCGCAATAAATGTAAAGGACAAAGTTTTGTTTCTTTCACATGATCTTTTATGTCAACCTGAACCACCTGCGATGATTACATGCCCCATATGAGAAATGGAGCCATGAACAATAGCTGCATTGAACAGTACAGCACAGCCAATTCACAATTTTAAACTCCTTTAGTCTCACACCTTCTGTTTTAATCTCTGGACTTTGTTCCATCCATCTGATTTTCAAACCCCCCTTCCTCACCTGTGTTCACCTATTACCTGCTATGCTTTGTCCTGCCTCTCCTCTTCCCCTTCCTCCCACCTCCCAACAATAAGTTCGAAGAAGGGTCCCAAAGCAGAACGTTGCCTATCCACGTGTAAGAAGGAATTCAACTACTGGTTTACCCACAAAGATAGACACAAAATGCTGGAGTAACTCAGCGGGTCAGGCAGCATTTCTGACACGAGGCAGCGATAAGCATGGTTACTTGGGGTTTTGGAAGTTTCCAAACTTGAAGAAACCAAAAGATATTTAAAAAGAGTGTTCCCCTCTCTCTCCTTTGTATCCACCTCTGGTCCTCCCATTTATGTTCCCTTTCTGATACACATGCCTCCCTCTGCCCTCACTCCAGCCCTCCATTACTCATTTTCATCCCCGTCTACCATTGTATCCATCCACCTGCTATCTGTACACAGTTACCCGCCGGATCCATCCACCATTTTGGTTCATCTGCTCTTCATTGCTTCCTGAAATGGTTCTCATTATCATCTTCCTGACTTATCATAGGGTCGTAGATCCTAGAAACAAGCCCTTCGGCCCAAATTGCCCTTGCCGACCAAGCTGCCCCATTTACACTAGTCCCACCTGCCCATGTTTGGCCTATATCCCCCTAAACCTTCCTATCCATATTCCTGTCCAAATCTGGTCCACATGAAGATCTGGATAAATGAAGACGTACCAGGAGACTTTAGAGACTCAGCAATCGTTACCATCTACAAAAGGAAAGGCGATCGATCTGACTGCAGAAACTACAGTGGCATTTCTCTATTAGCAACAGCAGGCAAGGTCCTCTCCCGCATCATGAACAACCGACTCAAGCCTTTAGCCAAGAAGATCCTTCCAGAGACACAAGCTGGCTTTAGACCATCACGTGGAACAGCCGACATGATCTTCACAATGCGTCAACTACGCAAAAATGTTGTGAACAACTTCAACCTTTGTATATGGCATTCATCGACCTCACTAAGGCCTTCGACTCTGTATCAAGGGAACTCTTATGGGACGTCTTATCCACCTATGGATGTCCTGAAAAGTACATTTGAATCCTGAGACTCCTCCACGATGACATGCTTGCCACAGTCATGGCCAGCAACAGCAACTGTGAGCCGTTTCAAGTCAGATCAGGAGTGAAACAGGGATGTATGATTGCCCCAACACTGTTCACCATCTGCATTGCGACAACCATCCACAGCATCCAGGACGACCTACCCCCAGGAATTGAAATAGTCTACAGAACAGATGGCAGACTTTTCAATCTTGCCCCTCTCAAGTCCAAAACTAAGACATCTATGAGCTCCCTCATCGAGTTCCAATACGCAGACGATAACTGTTTTGCAGCTCTCTCAGAAAATCATCTGCAACAGATCCTGACTGCCTTCAACAGTGAATACATGAAACTTCTCAACTCCAAGAAGACTCGGGTTATCTACCAATCGTCACCAACTGAGACAAATCGGAAAGAACCATCAATTCAACTTGGTGAAGCAACCCTGGAAAATGTGGATCACTTTCCGTACCTTGGAAGTCACCTCTCCTCCAATGTTAACCATGATGACGAGATCCAACATTGTCTTAAATGTGCTGGAACAGCTTTTGGACGTCATCGAACGAGAGTCTTTCAAAACCATGACATCTGAACAGACACCAAAATGTTAGTGTACAAGGTACTGGTGATTCCAACACTCCTGTATGCATCAGAAACCTGGACAGCATACCATCGCCAACTGAAAACACTTGAAAAGTTCCATCAACTATGTTTTCGAAGCATCTTAAATATCAACTGTGAAGACAGAAGAACCAATATCAGCGTGTTAAATGAAGCAAAAACATCCAGCATCGAATCCTTTGTCATCAAGAACCAACTAAGATGGGTCGATCATGTTGTTCAGATGGAAGATGAGCGTCTACCAAAGCAAACCATCTACTCCCAGCTTAAAGAGGGCAAACGTAAAAGAGGCAGACAAAAGAAGAGATTCAAAGACGCCTAAATAGCCACATGAAGAAATGTGAAATCGACATCGACAATTGGGAAACCAATGCCAAGGACAGGAAACTCTGGCGAACCATCATCCAAGAAGGAACAGCGACCTTCGAAGCCAAGAGATGCGCAGAATTAGAAGAAAACTGAAAGAGAGGCAGCAACAACCAAAACCCGATTTGCCATCTGGAATTACCTGTCCTGAATGCCGAAGAACTTTCAAAGCCAGGATTGGACTCATGAGTCACCTGAGAGTCCATAAAAACAACAGAACATAGTACATCATCCTCGACCTCGAGGGATAGCCACGACAACGACCTGTCTAAATATATTTTAAATATTGTTATAGTACATGCCTCAACTACGCTCTCTGGCAGCATTCCATATACTCACCACCCACTGAGTGGAAAAAGCTGCCCATCACGTTCCTATTAAATTGTTTCCCTCTCACCGAAAACCTGTGTACTGTGCTTCTTGATTCCCCTACTCTGGGTAAAAGACTCTGTGCATCTACCTCCTCATGATTTTATACACCTTTATAAGATTACCCTTCATCCTTCTGCACTCCAAGGAATAAAGTCCTAGACTGCTCAACGTCTCCCGAAAGCTCAGATCCTCGTCCTGGCAACATCCTCGGAAATCTCTCTGCATTTACCAATGTCTTGTACAACTGTAACATAACATTTAGGATGGCACAGTGGTGCAGTGGTAGAGTTGCTGCTTTGCATCACCAGAGACCAGGGTTCGATCCTGACTACAGGTGTTGTCTGTGTCAAGTTGTGCAAGCCCAGAGCCGTCAAATGCTCATCACATGTTCACCCAATCGTCCCCGGGGCTATTCTCTTAAATCTCCTTTGGACCCTCTCCAACACATCTCTCATAAGAAATGGGGCCCAAAAAAACAATACTTCAAATGTGTTTTGACTAGTGCCCTATAAAGCCTCAAACCTCCATCTCTTTTGTATATTCTAGACCTCTTGAAATTAGTGCTAATATTGCATTTGCCTTCCTTACTACCGATTCAACCAGCAAATTAACCATGTGGGAATCCTGCACCAGCACTCCAAAGTCCCTTTGTACCTCTGATTTCTGAATGCTCTTCCCAGTTAGAAAATAGTCTACGCCTTTATTCCTATTACCAAAGTGCATGACCGCACTCTTTGCTACATAGTATTCTATCTGCCATTTCTTTGCCCACTCTCTCAATCTGTCCAAGTCGCATTGCAGACTTCCTGTTTCCTATACCCTACATGCCCCTCCACCTATCTTTGTATCATCCCCAAAGGATAGGATATGTATCCTTGGATGTTCAGCTCAACTCTGATCCTTTTTCAACCACTCCACTGTAATGCACAAAATCTCATACATACCAATCTAATTGCGATAAAACCCCATCTACCTTGTTCCGTATTCTGCGTGCATTCAAATATAACACCTTTAGCTCAGTATTCACTGCCCCTGTTCTCAAATTGATCCCCATTTTGTCTGACAGACTCTAGCCCCTTTTAAAATGATCTGTCCTATTATTTCATCTGAAGAGTTCAGTAACCCCTCCAGCACTCTCCTTCCCTTTATCTTCATCCATAGATTTCCAATTAGTTTAATCCCCCACCCCCTCACTATTTAGTTTAAAGCCCTATCTATTCTTCTCATAATTTTATATACTTCTATCCTCTTCCCTCAACCTCTGACATTCCAGAGAAAATAATCCAAGTCTATCCGTCCTCTCCCCGTAGCTGAAACCCTCTAATCCTGGAAACCTCCTCTGCACCTTCTCCAAAGCTTCCACAATGTTTTGGTAATGGGGCGACCAGAACAGCTCACAATACTCCAAATGCAGCCTAACCAAAGTCCTATATGCATCATGACATCCTGGAATAAGTGTAGTAGAACTACTGTATGAGTGATTGTTGGTCAGCGCGGACTTGGTGGGCTGAAGGGCCTATGACCATGCTGATCTCTAAATTAAACTAAATATTCCCAACTTCTATACTCCATACCCTGACTGATGAAGGCTAATGTACCAAAGTGTTCTTGACTACCGTATCTACCCGTGGCGCCACTTTAAAGGAACTATGTATCTGCACTCCTTGCTCCTTCTGGTCCATAACATTCCCCAGAGCCCTGCCATTCACTGTGAAGGTCCTGCCTTGGTTCGACTTCCAAAATGCAATACCTTGCCTTGTACATTCTCATCCAAATTGTTGATGGAAACCACATGCAGCAATGGGCCCACCGCAGACTCTTGAGGCATACCACTAGTCACAGGCCTCCAGTACGAAAAACAACCTTTCACCATCACCTTCTGCATCCTTCCTTGAAGCCAATTTTCTATCCAGTCAGCTAGCTCCAATGGAGCTTAATGTTCTAGAGCAGCGTACCATGCAGAACATCAGATGCCTTGATGGAATCCATATAGACAACGTTTATGGCTCTGCTCTCGCCAATCCTTTTCATCAATTTAGTTGGATCCTCATAAAAATCAATCAAATTTGTGAGGCATGATCTCCCATGCTGACTATTATTTATCAACCCCTGCCTATCTAAATGCATTTCTATCTTATCCTTCAGAATACTCTTCAATAACTTGCCTACCACAGATGTTAGGCTCACTGATCTATAGTTCCCAAGTTTTTCCTTACAGCCCCTTGTAAATAAAAGCACCTCATCAGCCACCCTCCATTCTTTTGGCATCTCAATTGTATCTAATGATGATTCATTTATCTCAGCTTGGGTGCCTGTAATTTCTTCTCTAGCTGCCCCTGGTTTCCTCTGATATATCAGATTCCAGCATTTATAGCCTTTGTGTTCTCCTTTATCACCCTCTAGCTAGTCTTCACCTTCATTCTCTACTCCACCCATGTGGCTCATCTGCCACTTTTTCATCTCCTGCTTTCTATTCCCCATCTGTTTCCGTCGCCCTACGCCATCCCCCTCTCTCTCCCTTACCTGGTACCTTTGCCCATCTTCCCTCGCCCATCCCACTGACCTCTTTATAATGGCTATCTTCCATCTTCACTCTCAATTTTGATACAAGAATGCGACCCGAAAATTCAACAATGCCTTTCATCCACAGATGCTGCTTGACCCGTAATTTCTTTCATTCTGGCTAAATTTTCATGTAAAATCTATGCAGCCAATGGATTTATGCCACCTGAATCAGAAGCTAATTCAGTGGACAGATTTCACTAACTTTGCAAAGAACTCTGGAAACCTTTGTGCTCCTCCTTTAGACTCGATGAGAAGACGAGTAGTGGAAAGCCATTATCCTGTTGACGTCAATGAGGTTTGCTGAAGGTCAGGTCTTTAAGCCCCATTCATGGGTCCTGAACCTTTATACTGTTATGTAGGGAAAAAAACAGCTGCTTGAATGGGTTTTATTCAGACCATCTGGCCTATTGGAAGAAAATCCTGTGAAGTCCACCAAATTTTGAATTCAAAGATAAATGTGTTTCACATTTGTTTCAAATGTGTTTCAGAAAAATGCAGATTTGTAATTTAGTTTCTTATTTACTACAAATATGAATATATAAAATTATTACTTTAAAATCAATTGCTGTGCATAACTGATTTTTTTTTTATCACTGCAGGTTTAACAATAGCTGTGATAATATTTGGAATTGCCAGAAGTTTGATCATTTTCAAAGTATTGGTTAATGCATCGCAGGAATTACATAACAAAATGTTTACATCCATAATACGAGCACCAGTTTTATTCTTTGACAGAAATCCTATAGGTAACTTTTTAAGTTCCCGTTATTTTTCTTTTGGACAGAGGAAAGATATTGGTGTATATTGAATTCTGTTCAGCATTCTGTTTCAAAAATGTCAGTACATCATTGCAAAAAAAAAACTGTGATTGTGTTTGGCATTATGTTTAACTACCACAAGGGGATGGTGTTCTCTATGTTTTGTAGCTGTTGCAATAGGTTACTTTATGTATGTACATTGCTATTCATTTGAGTTATTTAAGCTTTATCAACAGACGGGTTGACCTGATCAATACAATTATTAATGATTTAAGTGTAAAAAATACTGATAGTGGATAGTCTTATAAAGAATTAAGGTCCACTGTATAATTTAAAGTAGAAACCAAAGCTTGAATTGTACTGTTCCAAAACCTGAATATGTGGTCTTTGAGCTGTTCCTTACTGTGGATGCGCTTTTATATATGACCATGATATAATAGTACATGAAGAAACCCTATATGCTGCTATCACACCTGTCAAACTGAATTTGTTTGCAATTAAACTTAGCTACCTTGTCTTTTTAAATGCGACTTACTTGGAATATATCAAATAATTAAATCAGAGTTTAGAAAAAATAAGTGAACTCTGCTCCAATTAAGTCAATAGTTTGACTCATTCCCTTTATCAGAAATCTCAGCACTAGCATTTCTTAATGTTGATAACTGGTTGCAACCACAAAGTTTGTTTTAATCACGATAAAGCACAGAAGGAACTCTGAACTCGAAATGGGGACCAACAGTATTCAGCATTATGTCGCCTGGTAATTTTTAGTTTATTATGTTGGGAATATAACTTCAAGTACTCCTGGAAGATTTAGTTGTTTTAAACCCTTTGCTTCCCATACATAATAATTCTGGATGAGAAAGGATTAATAGGGAAGGCATGGTAATTCAGAAAATTCCAGCTTTGAATTTTAAAAGCCAAGAAGGACTCCATGATGGTTCCACAAGATAAACCTCTGATTATCTAACCCATTGAAAAAATCCTGGGTTCAACAGTCAGTGCTGATTTAATGAGTTTGAACCAAAAGTTCAACTTTCTTATGTTATAGAGGGACCTTTTGATGGAGATATGGTGGTGAGGCATGTGAGAATGAGAGCATCTTCAAATGTCCCTTGATGTTGAATAGCCTGTTATCAATCGCTTTCAGGCCAATTGCTTGGCTAGGGAATGAGAAGAATTAGGATACATCACCAAACAAATAAAATGGCAGACAAAAAGATAAACAATTTATAAGGATTATAAAATTACATTTTAGTCTTGCATAAATTAGGACTGGAATGTTTGAAGGAAAAAGCAAATCTTAAGCATGAAAGATGAAATTGCGTTCATAGGGAAAGTCACCTGAATAACGTAGAACATAGAATACAGTACTGGAATAAACCCTCAGCCCACAATGACCATGCCAAACATGACACCGGGTTAAACTAACCTCCTCTGCCTGCACGTGCTCTATATCCTTCCATTCCCTGCAAATCCATGTGCCTATCCAAAAGCCTCTTAACTGCCTCCTCCATCACCTCTGGATGCTCCAGAGAAAACAATCCATGTTAGTCCAACCTCTCTTTATAGCGAATATTTTGAATTCAGGTAAACCACTTCTGCACCCTCGTCAGAGCCTCCCATCCTTCCTGTAATGGGGTGACCAGACTGCACATAATTCTCCAAAAGCAGCCTAACCAAAACCCTATAAAGCTGCAACATGATTTCTTGACTCTTATACAGAGTGCCCTGACCAATCAAGGCAAGGATACCATATGCCTTCATTACCACTCTATTTGTTTTGCCACTTTCAGGGAGCTATGGGCATGCATCCCTGTGTATATCAAAGCCGTTAAGGGCCCTGTTATTAACTATTCCCTCTCATTCGACTTCCCAAAATGCAAAACCTCACACTCAGAAGAAACTCCATTTGCCATTTGTCAGCCCATTTCTTTAGCTGATCTATATCCCACTGTATACTTTGGCAACCTCTTGATCTAGGCTGCAGTAGGATGTTTAGTGGCAGAGATCTTGCAGGGAACATTGTCTGCACAAAAAACCTGAACTTAGAAAATGGGTCGGATCAGTGTCTCAAAAAATATCACTTCAATGATAAGGGCATAGAAGGCATATAGCACAAGGCAAAAAGGTGGACTTTGTCAAGCATCGGGATGTATACAGTAAATAACCTGGATTCATATAACATGTGGACGAGGGAAAGCAAATGAAAAAGTAAAAGGAAAACAAAGAGAAGTTCCAAAGATGTATTTTAAAGTCTAACCAGAAAAATGTTTAAAGTAAACTTCTGTCTTAACTAATCGCACCTGCTTGCACATGGCCTATATTCCTTCATCCCTTGCCTGTTCACGTGTCTGTCGAACTGCCTATTAAAGGTCTGAAGAAGGTCCCCACACGCAAACTCACCTATCCATGTTCTGAGATTTTGCCTGACCTGCTAATTTACTCCAGCAGTTGTTGTCTTTTTTTTAACAACCAGCATCTGAGTTCCCTGTTTCTGCTTTTTAAACATTGCAATCATATCATCTTCCACCACCATCCCTGGCAGCATGCTTCTGACATCTTACCAAACTACATTGTGCATCTCCTTTAAACTTTTCCCCTCTCATAAAGCTATGCTCAGTCAACCATGCTGACATCCCTACTCAGACCCAGACTATTCCTTGCAGTCCTTCTTAAATGGAGGAACAACATTAGTCACCCTCCAGTCATCTGACACCTCACCCGTGTCTCACGATGATTCATCCATCTCAGCCAGGGTTCCTGCAGTTTCTTCTGTAGCTTTGAACAGTGTCCTGGGATATATCTAAGGTAGACATAAATGCTGAAGAAACTCAGCGGGTGAGGCAGCATCTATGGAGCGAAGGAATGGGTGATGTTTCGGGTCGAGACCCTTCTTCAGATACCTGAGATATATCTGATTGGTCTGGTGTTCAATACTCGCAACTATACCACATTGGCAATTCTCTTTTGAACCCACATCAAAGGTTTTATTTTGAAACCATGCCCCAATCTTTCACAATCTATGCTGCCAATAATAATATTTAGCACCTCGTGAATTTAGCTAATTTCAGGGCCTCTTCACTATGGCCATCCTGCAAATTATAGCAGTCCAAAAGTAATGACTAGGCACAAAATGCTGGAGTAACTCAGTGGGAAAGGCAGTATCTCTGGATAGAAGGAATATGTGATGTTTTAGGTTGAGACCCTTCCTTAGACTTCCTTGAGTCTCCCTGTTACTCCAGCATTGTGTGTCTATCTTCGGTGTAAACCAGCATCTGCTGTTCCTTCCTGCACATTAATGATTTCAGATGATGGATCCGAGACACCTCATTTGACTTTTGAATGTTTAAGGTATTGAATGCTTTTCAACTCTTTCTAATTATCTTTCATCTTAATATGGGTGTTGGTACATATTGGATATTTTCTATTATATATTGTGACTCATATAGTGCTGCATTTTGACCCAGTAAATGCATGCTAAGTCCTTTATCATTTTACAATCGTGGTTGGAGTAGGTGTGATTGGGCTTGTTTGACTTTTAAACAAACATATTGCTTTTACACAGCTTATCTGTTATCAGGGCGTGATGCTGAACAATAGATTTAAGGGAGGTGTACTTGAACTGTAAATATCGTGGAGCATACTGATACATATATCAGTGTTAGGTTATTATCAGTGACTTCGATAAAACCAATTCCAGTGAAATAATATTTTTAAATTTTCGCTGATTGCTGCACCTCGAACTTTCACTCATCAGCATTGATCGTTCTTGATAGTTATTCATAGACATAGAACAGTACAGGATAGGAACTGGCCCTTCATCCCACAATGTTTGTGCTGAACATGACGCCAAGTTAAACTGGTCTTCTCAGCCCGTACATGATCCATATTGCTCCATTCACTGCATGACCGTGGGCTTATTTAAAAGCCTTTTAAATGCCACTACATATCTGCCTCTACCACCAGCCGTGCCAGTGCGTTCTAGGACCCCACCACTCTGTGTAAAAAAAATTTGCCTCGCACATCTCCATTAAACTTCCCCCTCACCTGAGAGCTAGTGTTGGACATTTCCACCCTGGGGAAAAAGGTTCTTCTACTGTCTACCCTATCCAAATCTATTTCATAATTTTATATACTTCAAGTCAGTCTGAATAGTAGCGAGTTCAAATGACAAAGTGATTTAAAACACAAGCAAATCAAAACAAAATCTAATCTAACCCCCCCCCCCCAACCCCCGCTGACCACGTAGTAATTTAGTTGGACTTCAGAGGTCCCGAGAACTGCAGAGGCCCGCTTCCTGTTCGTAGTCAGTCCCGTCCTCTCCCCCTCCTCCCCCCATTCCTCTTCCCCCACTCTCTCGCTGAGTTACTCCAGCTTCTCCAGTGTAAACCAGCATCTGCAGTTCCTTCCTGCACATTTTGCCAGAAGATGACATTTTGTAAACCTGAATACGTTTAGGAGATATAATAAGAACTAAAAGAAGTGGAATGATATGACTGGAGAAGTATTGTAAGCATAGGTATGTTTAAAGATTTTGCAGTGACTTATTTTCAATTCCTTCAGGTCGGATCTTGAATCGTTTCTCCAAAGATGTTGGCCACCTGGATGACCTGCTGCCCTATACGTTCATGGACTTCTTGCAGGTAATTCAGTAATCAGAGGTTATGAATTGTATGTTGCTGATTATTTTATAGGCCATCGAATATTCTACTTGCGGAATCATTGGGATATTGCTTTCCACCCAAAAACCTCTAACAAAGCTAAACAATGACTTAACGGAAGTGTCTGCACATCTGGCGAGGGCTTGGTGGTAATTTTGTGAAACAGCAAAGCAACAGTAGAAGTTTAGAACAAAAAATAATTGCTGTGTGGGAGTGGATTCAGATCTTTAGTGTCATTTCTTGTTCATACCTGCAGAAGAGTAGGTTTGCTGATAGTAAGAAACATTCCTTCAGAATGGGTAAAATTATGATATTTTCAAGTTTATTTTCAAATAAAAGAGTATACACATTAAAGTATGATATCACAATCTCCATCTGATAATAATAGTCTTAGAGCTGCACAGCACAGAAATAGGCCCTTCAACCCACATTGTCTATGCCAGAAATAGACACAAATTGCTAGAGTAACTCGGGGTCACGCAGCATCTCTGGAGAGGAATAGGTGACATTTTGGGTCAAACCCTTCATCAGACTCAATGCCAGTCTAATTTAATGATTTCAGTGCAGAATAGCTGTATTTCATTTGACTGCCATTAAGTGAAAAAAAACGTTGAAATATATGGTTGTAAACCACTTTGACCATATAAAAAAAAGTTGGCAACTCCATTTGCTACGTTTATTTGATACCATGAATAGTTAATCTCAACCGTATGAAAACTATCCAACTTGCTGAAAACCATATTTAGTTGGTGGGTCCACACTTGGAGTACTATCTAGAGAGAGTGTTTTATTGTTATGTGTCCCAGGTAGAACAATGAAATTCTTACTTGCTGCAGCACAACAGAATATGGAAACATAGCACACTGTAAACAATTGGATAAACAAGAGAACAAAATATTCAGTGTGTTATATATATATATATATATATATATATATATATATATATATATATATATATATATATATATACACACACACACATATATGTATATATATATGTGTGTGTATATATATGTGTGTGTGTGTATATATATACACGTGTGTGTGTATATATATACACATATATGTGTGTGTGTGTGTGTATACATGTATGTATATATACACACACACCCACATATATATATGCACACATACATATATATATATATATATATATATATATATATATATATATATATATATATATATATACACACACACACATTTATTTATTTGCCTCTGCACTCCACAATTTGAGATTTTTAATACAAAAAAATCTCATGTTAAAGTGCACATTGTCAAATTTTAATAAAGGCCATTTTTATACATTTTGGTTTCACCGTGTAGAAATTACAGCAGTGCCTATTCATAGTCCCCTCCTTTTCGGGGCTCCATAATGTTTAGGACAGAGCAATGTCATGTAAATGAAAGTAGTCATGTTTAGTATTTTGTTGCATATCCTTTACATGCAATGACTGCTTGAAGTCTGCGATTCATGGACATCACCAGTTGCTGGGTGGCTTCTCTGGTGATGCTCTGCCAGGCCTGTATTGCAGCCATCTTTAGCTTATGTTTGTTTTTGGGGCTAGTCCCCTTCAGTTTTCTCTACAGCATAGAAAAGCCATGCTCAATTGGGTTCAAATCGGGTGATTGACTTGGCCACTCAAGAATTGACCATTTTTTAGCTTTGAAAAAGTTCTTTGATGCTTTAGCAGTATTTTTGGGATCATTCTCTTGCTGTAGAATGAACTGCCAGCCAATGAGTTTTGAGGCATTTGTTTGAACTTGAGCAGATAGGATGTGTCTATGCACTTCAGAATTTATTATGCTACTTCCATCAGCAGTTGTATCATCAATGACGATAAGTGAGCCAGTACCTTCAGCAGCCATACATGCCCAGGCTATAACACCCCCACCACCGAATTTCACAGATGAGGTGGTATGCTTTGGATCTTGGGCAGTTCCTTTTCTCTCCATACTTTGCTCTTGCCATCACTCTGATACAAGTTAATCTTCGTCTCATCATTCCACAAGACCTTTTTCCAGAACTGCGGTTGCCCTTTTAAGTACTTCTTGGCAAACTGTAACCTGCCCGTCCTATTTTTGTGGCTAACCAGTTGTTTGCATCTTGCAATGTAGCCTCTGTATTTCTGTTCATGAAGTCTTCTGCAGACAGTGGTCATTGACAAATCCACACCTGACTCATGAAGAGTGTTTCTGGTCTGTTGGACAGGTGTTTGGAGATTTTTCTTTATTATAGAGAGAATTCTTCTGTCATCAACTGTGGGGGTCTTCCTTGGCCTGCCAGTCCCTTTGTGATTAGTAAGCTCACCAGTGCACTCTTTCTTCTTAATGATGTTCCAAACAGTTGATTTTGGTAAGCCTAAGGTTTGGCTGATGTCTGTAACGGTTGCCAAACATCCACTCCATCCTCCAGCTTTGAGGTGATCCCTTTTGGCCTTTTTGATTGCCATGTCAAGGTCGTATCTGAATTTCTTGTAGACTTCTGCGTCACCAGACCTGAATGCCCGGGATCTGGTCTTAAGAAGAATGCGGATCTCCTGGGTTTATCCAAGGTTTCTGGTTAGGAAACACTTGGATGTTTTTTGTAGGAACACAGTCCTCCACACATTTCATTATGAAGTCAGTAACGAGTCCGTTGCCGAGTCCTTGAACATTGCCCAGTCTACAGACTCCAAGCTGTCCCGGAGTTGTTCCTCTGCTTCCCCAGACCAGCTCTGTGCAGTCCTCACCTCTGGGGGTGCGCTCTTCAGTTGCTGCCCGTATGCAGGAAGAAGCAGCATTGCTGAATGGTTGGATTTCCCGAAGTGAGGGTGAGGAGTAGAGTGATAGGCATCCTTGACAGTCATATAGCAGTAATCAAGGGTGTTTAATCCTCTGCAGGGCTCGAAAATAACGGTTGCCCGGTTGCCAATGGCCACCTAAAGTCCCGCCGGGCAACCTAAAAGCCGTGTCATTTTGCCCGGCTTCGCAAGCGAAGGAAAGCTTGGCTGATGTGGACAGTGGACGGCCTGATGCAAACACTGCTGGCGTTTCTCAGAGAGCTCCTGCCTTATCCTTGTTCCCTGCCTTGCCCTGTGGAGTTGCTGCGTGTTTGTGAACCAGTGGCTCAGGCAGCACATTGGCGCTCATCACCGCTGCAAATTGTTCTGTTGCTGTTGTTCCTTTGAAGGGCCTGTCCCACTTTGCTATTTTGATGGAGATTGCGGAGCGTCAGTGATGAAAAAAATCGTCCCTAGCGTGTGTGGTTGCCGAATGTCAGTTTAGGTGGTCATTTAAGGCGGCTTGCATGACACGTGCGATAATCTGCTCGGACGAAGTGCGTAGTTACGCTCCTGAGACAGATGCTGCAGCTGGGTCTTCTCCAGTGTCAGGCCTCCTTGCCCTCATCCCTCCTGCATGCGACTAGCTGATGGCTGGCCGGGCATCAAAGGCCGTGATGTTACTGGCATGCAGCATGATGAGGAACTAGTCTGTCACCTGGTCGTCCTGGAGGGAACTTCTGATGGTGCTCTTCAGCTGCTTCAGCCGGCTGAAGCCTCGCTCAGCCTCAGCTGCACTTGCCGGTATGGCGAGGTCAAGCAGATATTTACAATAGAATAGAATAATAGACAATAGGTGCAGGAGTAGGCCATTCGGCCCTTCGAGCCAGCACCGCCATTCAATGTGATCATGGCTGATCATCCCCGTTCCTGCCTTCTCCCCATATCCCCTGACTCCGCTATTTTTAAGAGCCCTATCTAGCTCTCTCTTGAAAGCATCCAGAGAACCTGCCTCCACCACCCCCTGAGGCAGAGAATTCCACGGACTCAGCACTCTCTGTGAGAAAAAGTGTTTCCTCGTCTCAGTTCTAAATGGCTGACTCCTTATTCTTAAACTGTGGCCCCTGGTTCTGGACTCCCCCGACATCGAGAACAGGTTTTCCGCCTCTAGCGTGTCCAAACCCTTAACGATCTTAAATGATTCAATGAGATATCCTCTCATCTTTCTAAACTCCAGAGTGTACAAACCCAGCTGCTCCATTCTCTCAGCATATGACAGTCCCACCATCCCGGGAATTAACCTTGAAAACCTACGCTGCACTCCCTCAATAACTAGAATGTCCTTCCTCAAATTATGGGACCAAAACTGCACATAATAATCCAGGTGTGGTCCCACTAGGGTTCTGTACAACTGCAGAAGGACCTCTTTGCTCCTATATTCGATTCTTCTTGCTATAAAGGCCAACATGCCATTCGCTTTCTTCACTGCCTGCTGCACCTGCATGCTTACTTTCATAGACTGATGTACAAGGACCCCCAGATCCCATTGTATTTCCCCTTTTCCCAACTTGACGCCATTTAGTTTGCCTTCCTGTTTTTGCAACCAAAGTGGATAACCTCACATTTATCCACATTAAACTTCATCTGCCATGCATCTGCCCACTCCCCCAATCTGTCCAAGTCACCCTGCATTCTCATAGCATCCTCCTCACAGTTCACACTGCCACCCAGCTTTGTGTCATCTGCAAATTTGCTAATCTTACTTTGAATCCCTTCATCAAAATCATTGATGTATATTGTAAATAGCCGTGGCCCCAGCACCGAGCCTTGCGGTACCCCACTAGTCACTGCCTGCCATTCTGAAAGGGACCTGTTAATCCCTACTCTTTGTTTCCTGTCTGCCAACCATTTATCTATCCATGTCAGGTAGCTCATCTGGTGGGCCATGTTGGGTAGCTTTTCTGGTGCGGGACTTCAGGAACACCAGGCTGTATCACAACAACCCTTTCAGCAACATGGCTGACCGTCGACCACATTTCCGGACACCATGGATGCCTCCCCGGTGTTTCCATGTACAGTACTTACTGTTCCTGCCATCCTCCACCAGGTTGGGGATTCCCCTGTGATCGGGAATTTCCTTACAGTCGGCAGCTCCATTGCTGCCGGTAGATTGCAATAGCACTAATACGTTTAAATGCATAAGCAGCTTGTCGGTTACAGCGCTGGTTTCTGCTGTGTGTAATTATCATTAAGTTGAAATGAGTGCAGAAGATATGCACCAGGAAGAGGTGATTAGGGTGAGAGGGGAGATGTTTAAGAGGGACCACAGGTACATCTTTTTCTACTAAGAGGGTAGTCTATATCCTGAAAGAATCTGCCAGAGGCAGCTATAAAAGCAGATATAATTCAGATTTTTAAAATACATTTAAATAGGTTTTTCTGAAAACATGTTAAATTTAATAGCTTTTACCAACGTTTTACTTATTTAAATGTTTTAGTTCAGTTTAGAATATAGAACTGAGAACAGTACAGCACAAGAAAAGGCCCTTTGGTCCACATTGTTTGTGCCGAACATGATGCCTAGCTGAACTGATCTCTTCTGCCAGCACATGATCCACATCCCTCTATTCCCTGCATTTCTATGTGCCCATTCAAAAGCTGCGTAATCACCACTGCCTCCACCACCACCCATGATAATATGTACCAGGCTTCGCCACACTCTGTAAAAAACCTTCCTTCACACAGCTCCATTAAAACTTTCCCCTTGTCCCCTATAAGAATACCCTTTAATGTTGGAAGTTTAATTTAATATATGATTCTTTGATTCTTTTATTTGTTTATTTATATTAATATTTTTTAATCTCTCAGAATGTCAGGGATATTCAGAAGCATTGGAAAACTTTGACAGTGAGCAGCCACGATAGGCATTGCTGATTATCATAGTTTTCAGTTTTTTTGTGGCTATAGCATTCCCAATTCACCTGATTGTGCCTTCAAAGACCTGCTATTGCTAAGGCCTTATTATCCTATTCCAGAACCATTTCTGCCACAATATCAGTCGTCGATCAGTAGTGGGTCAAACAAGAAACTGTAAATATAGATAGCAAGATCCATTTGGAAAAGTCCAGGCTACTGTTATTAGAACTTAGAATGGGCACAGGAACAGGCTCTTCCAAAATATTTTAATTCAAAACATTTTCCACACTTATGGTTTTTCCAACTGGAGTCATAAACAGCACAAGCGCAGTTCTTTCCCCCCAACTAGCCCATGCCGACCAAGATGCCCCATCTACAGTCTGCCCACATTTAGCCTATATCCCTCTAAACCTTCCTATCCAGTTACCTGTCCAAATATCTTTTAAATGCTGTGGTAGTGCCTGCCTCAACCACCTCCTGGCACCTCATTCCATATACCAAACACCCCTTGTGTGGAAAAAGTTGTCCCTTCGGTTCCTATTAAATCTTTCCCCTCTCACCTTAAACCTATGTCGTCTGATTCATGATTCCCCTACTCTGGATAAACGACTGTACATTTACCCAATCTATTCTCTTCATGATGTTATACACCTCTATAAGATCACCCTTCCTCCTCCTGCGCTCCCAGGAATAAACTGCTAGCCTGCCCAACCTCGTCCTACAGCACAGGCCCTCAAGTCCTGCCAGCATCCTCATGAATCTTCTCTGCACTCTTTTCAGCTTAACAACATCTTTCCGAGTACAAACTGAGCAAAACTGAACACAATACTCCAAATGCAGCCTCATCAACGTCTTGTGCAACTGTAAGCTAACATCCCAACTCCGATACTCAGTACCCTGACTGATGAAGTCCAATGTATCGAAAGCGTTCTTGACCACCCTATCTAACCGTGACCCCTCTTTCAAGGAACAATGTAGCTGCACTCCTAGATCCCTCTTCTCTACAACACTACCCAGTCACTGTGAAGGCCATATCCTGATTTGAATTCACACTTACCTACATTAAACCCCATTAACCATTCCTCAGCCCACTTGCCCAACTGTTCAGGATCCTTCTGTAATTTCTGATAACCATCTTCGCTATCTACGATACCACCCATTTACTTCCTTCATGTTTAATTGTTCAAGCAAGTTGGAAGTAATTAATGTATTCTAAATTCTTATTTTTGACTAGGTTCCCCCTGGAAATGTTATTAAAATGAACTTGTTGCAACACAGGGATTGGGAATCAAATCATCAGTGTTCATAAGTGTTATATAGTGAGAGCAGGGTTTAGCAGCAAAACATTAAAAATATTACATTTTATTTGTGCTGTTTTAATACTTTGTGATATTTTTAAACAATGATAAATCCCATTGTTATTAATAGCCAAATGTAGTTTTATTATCTAACACATGGTACCATAGGTTTAAAGTATATTCTTGTTTCTCAAGTGAATAATATTGCAGCTGTTCTTTGGAGAAAGCCAGCGATTTATAGAGGTAAAAGTGAATTGCAGCACCCTTCTACTTAAAAATCAGCAGCTTGACTGAGTTTAAATAACTAACTTTTCATATCTTTTCACTAAGCACAAAGGCTCAATCCTGCAACTGCTTGAACCACCAGTGTAGGTAGAATCTGAGACCACCACTGAATCTGTCATTCCCTGCCAACCACACAAAAAACTCATTGACTGTAGCTTTATGAAGTGAAAATGCTGAATAAGGGGTTGAAGTGATAGAAGCATCCATTGTCAGTAGTCTGAATGACTAACAGCTGCATCTGGATGTGATAGTCAAAAGGTTCTAAGGCAGGGATAATGGTATGGGTCAGTCATTTTCATTAGTGAAAAGAAGTGGAATTGTCTTCCCTTGTTTCAGTAGCTCTGACCCTTACAGTTTTTTTTGTTTGGCGGTGTTAAGGAAGGTGTCTGGAAGGAATTCTTGCGGATTTATTGTAAGCTGTTAAAGACTGAATCATGAAAACGTGAAGTTAGAGACAAATTCTTCAATTCCCACTCACAATTAAAATCTGAAACTCTAATCAAAGCAAAACGTTTTGTTTTGTTTATGCCTTTTATCCCTATTTGTTCAAGAGGCAGTTCATTGTGTATTTACTGTTTATACAGTTAATTGTTAGAAGAATGTTTATGTTAGGTTTAAAAGTGACTGTTCATATCTACATAACAAAAACATTGTAATTTACTCTAATTTCTCATTTTTAGACATCAAGGAAAAGTTAGCATCATTAAAAATTATGGCTTAAAGATTAAAATCTCGACATAAAAAACAGGAATGTACCCATTAGTTTGGTTGTTCACACAATTGAAAATTTGTAGTTGCATTTTGCTCAATCTTGAAAATTATCAAGCATAATGTTTTATTTGGAATGTTTGTATATAAAAGCTTCATTTTCACTTTCAAGAGCAATGTCCATTAGGTTACATTTTTGCTTGTTTACTTCATTGTCTATGAGCTATGGGAGGAATCAGACATTCCGTGATCTTGACAAGATATCTTGTACAGCAAGCAATTTAATCACACCAACCAGCAGTGTAGTCACCCTTTCATCACTGCGAGACTGGATACTTTTGCAGTGTTGTTTCTGACCAGTAAAATAGTTTGTTACAAAGTCAGCATCTGTAACAAACTTATTTTGAACATAGGAATATTCCTCGATATTAATTTGAAAAAAATGTTGTAGATAAAATTTAAATTAAATTGAATTAAATCCAGTTTTATTTTTTTATTAGCCTGCATTGTGAATGAAGAAGCTGAAATAAGTTAATAAAAATAATGGAAGAATTTTCATTGATCTTCGAAGAAGTAGGCTCATGTGGAGTAGGACTGCATAGCCTTTTCTGACTGAAACTGTTATGGCTTTACGTGCAGCATAGTATTAACACAATGCAGTATCCACTTTCAAAGGTGAGATGAATTTGAGAAAAAAAACAAAATTACATGATTTATTATTGGATAATGGACAATAGAAGAAACACCTTGTTATAACGGACCATCGGCAGGGGAAATAGAATCCATTATTGCCAATTGTCCATTATAGCCAAATAAGGAATTATCATTGTATGTAGTTGAACCAAAGAACTGAGATCATTGTTAATACACAAAAGAAAGACAAAGTGCTGGAGTAACTCAGCGGGTCGAGAACATGGTTTGGTGATGTCGGGTCCCTTCTTCAGACTGATTCTATCTGCTGAGTTACTCTCGCACGATGTGTTGTTTCACCTTAAAACTACGCGCCGATGCTGCTAGTCTGCATCACAAGCCTTTCTTCACCGGTTCACGCGGCTGTTGTTGCGGCTAATGTCATTGTCCCTGGGGGTAGTGCTTTCTTTGGGGTGCTGCCAATAAAAGGACACGCTTTGGTCACCATGGGGCTCCCTCCTCATCTGCTGCCATCAGGTGATGTATGTCAGCGACTCTGTCGGAGAATGAGGAGGAGGTGGCGGGGTGGTGGGGAGATGCCGAGTAGTCAGAACAACGGGAGGAGGAGGCGGTGATGGTCGAGAGGGGAGTGGACAAAACCACCGCTGACAGCAAGAAGCTGTCCTGTCAGTGGCAACAGCCTTAAGAAAGCATTATCCCCTGGGGCTACAACATGAACCGCAACAACAACCGCGTCACTGGACCGTGTGGTGGACAAAAAAGGGCTTGCTGGTGGACCGTACGAGTCGGAGGTTGGGACGGAAACCGGGGCTCTATACGGCTGGGGAGATGGTACAAGCTAGGGTGGCTTTGGCAGGTCCGTTTGCAATATCCAAAATCAGTCTTAAAGGAGTCCATTATATCACATGAATATCGATATAATTTTCTTAAAGGAGTCCATTATATCACTTGAATATCGATATAATTTTCCTGTACCCAGCAGCACTGTACTTTTGTGTAATGTAGTGATAGTTCTACAGGACCTACACAATGTTATGCAGACAGTTCTGTGCCTGCCAACAGTGCTACCCTGTGTTAAAATGTGATTATTTTGTGCTCATCAGTATGAACAGAGTATTACTCAGCCACAGACTAGTGCTTTTCATCAGATTCCTTCGGGCTACGTTTTGCAACACTTTATGACCAAGCCTCCAGATTGGGGCCCTTGCCAAGTCCTGGCATCAAGTGGGGTTTAGGCCCACCGTCAGACAGAACCAGAATTCTCCATGCGGTTGGTCAGGCTATAATATTTGAAGGAAAGTTAAGTTCTGCCCTCAATTCTGCAGCCACAGCAACTGCAACATTCCTACAGTTCTCCACATGATTTTCTTATGATGTCACATGTTTATTTTGTTAAAGGAGTAGTACTGGTACATAGCCAGCTGAGTTGGCAAGCAAGTTGGATTTAGTTCTTAGGGCTAATAAAATCAAAGAATATGGGGAAAAAGCAGGAACGGGGTACTGATTTTGGATGATCATTGCTAGATCATAGGATGATTTATGCTAGCCTTTATAAATCAGAGCATTGAGTATAGAAGCTGGGATGTAATGTTAAAATTGTACAAGGCGTTGGTGAGACCAAATCTGGAGTATGGTGTACAATTTTGGTCGCCCAATTATAGGAAGGATGTCAACAAAATAGAGAGGGTACAGAGGAGATTTACTAGAATGTTGCCTGGGTTTCAACAGCTAAGTTACAGAGATAGGTTGAATAAGTTAGGTCTTTATTCTCTGGAGCACAGAAGGTTAAGGGGGGACTTGATAGAGGTCTTTAAAATGATGAGAGGGATAGACAGAGTTAATGTGGACAAGCTTTTCCCTTTGAGAATAGGGAAGATTCAAACAAGAGGACATGACTTTAGAATTAAGGGACAGAGGTTTAGGGGTAACATGAGGGGGAACTTCTTTACTCAGAGAGTGGTAGCGGTGTGGAATGAGCTTCCAGTGGAAGTGGTGGCGGCAGGTTCGTTGGTATCATTTAAAAATAAATTGGATAGGCATATGGATGAGAAGGGTATGGAGGGTTATGGTATGAGTGCAGGCAGGTGGGACTAAGGGAAAAAAGTTGTTCGGCACGGATTTGAAGGGCCGAGATGGCCTGTTTCCGTGCTGTAATTGTTATATGGTTATATGGTTATATGATCAGCCATGATCATATTGAATGGCGGTGCTGGCTCGAGGGGCCAAATGTCCTACTCCTGTATTGTATTGACATAAATAGGCATCATGGTCAGCATGGAGGAGATGAGCCAAGAGAGCTAGTTTCTGTGTTAAATAATGATTTTATGTAAAGTAAGATGAGGGGATGGGGTAGAGGGTAGCAGAGAAATAGCAGAGAGTAGCAGAGCAATAAAAATATTACTTTTATCTCTAACAGGTCTTTTAATTTTTACTTTAAAATATATTTTTTACATACCGACTCGGTGAACAGAATCCATTCACTTGTTGATTATGGCAAATTGATTGCTCCAATAATTGTAGGACTTAAATGTTTCAGCATTTCCATAATGTTCAGCACTCAGTTGCAGATAACGTAGATAGAAACCTCCTTGTCTTGAAATGAAGGGAATAAATGTTAGTTCAAATTGAAGATTTCTGGACTGGAGTATTACCGTAATAGAAACATAGAAAAATAGGTGCAGATGTATGCCATTCGGCCCTTCGAGCCATTCAATATGATCATGGCTGATCATCTAAAATCAGTACCCCGTTTCTGCTTTTTTCCCCGTATGATCCTTGATCCCTCTTGATTCCTTTCGCCCTCAGAGCTAAATCTAACTCTCTCTTGTAAACATCCAGTGAATTGGCCTCCACTGCCTTCTGTGGCAGAGAATTCCACAGATTCACAACTCTCTGGGTAACATTTCTTTTCTTCATCTCAGTCCTAAATGGCTTACCCATTATTCTTAAACTGTGACCCCTGGTTCTGGACTCCCACAACAACGTGGAAATTTTTTCCTGCATCTAGCCTGTCCAATCCTTTAAGAATTTTATATGTTTCTATAAGATCCCTTCTCATCCTTCTAAATTCCAGTGAATACACGCCCGGTCGACCCGTTCTTTCATCATAAGGAGAGATAAATTCATGATCGATTGGCCAGGTGGGCTGAGGAATGGTTGATGGTAATTAATACAGAGAAATGTGAGGTGTTGCATTTTTGGACGTCTAACAAGGGCAGGACATACACAGTGAATGGTAGGCTTCTGGGGACTGTTGTGGAGCAGCGGGATCTAGAAGTGCAGGTGCATGGTTTCTTGAAGATTGAGTCGCAGGTAGATAAGGTGGTCAAAAGCATTTTTGAAATATTGGCATTCATCAGTCAGAGTACTGCGTATAGAAGTTGGGAGGACATGTTGCAGTTGTATAAGACGTTGGTGAGACAGCTTTTAGAATATTGTGTTCAGTTCTGGGCACCATGTTATGGGAAAGATATTGTCAAGCTGGAAAGGGTTCAGAGAAGATTTACGAGGATGTTGTCAGGACAAGGGTCTGAGCTACAGGGTGTGATTGAGTAGGTTGGGTCCCTATTCCTTGGAGCGCAGGAGGATGAGGGGCGATCTTATAGAGGTGTATGAAATCATGAGAGGAATAAATCCGGTAGATGCACAGAATCTCTTGCCCAGAGTAGGGGAATCGAGGACCAGAGGACATAGGTTCAAGGTGAAGGAGAAAAGATTTAATAGGAATTTTTCACATAATAGGTGTGGGTGTATGGAACAAGTTGCCAGAGGAGGTAGTTGAGGCTAGGACTATCCCAACATTTAAGAAACAGTTAGGCAGGTGCATGAACAGTTAGACAGGTGCAGTTAGACAGGTGCAAGTTTGGAGGGAAATGGACCAAACGCAGGCAGGTGGGACTAGTTTAGCTGGGGCATGTTGGCCGGTTTGGGCAAATTTAGCCGAAGGGCCTGTTTCCACACTGTATCACTCTATGACACTATGAGAGACTGGATAGGCTGGGATTGTTTTCCCTGCAAAGGAGGAAGTAATTGGGGTATATAAAGTAATGAGGGAAACAGTCAGGGCAGTTAGTAAAAATCTTTTTTCTTCTGTAAGGATATCTAAGACAAAATGGCATAGCTTTTAAGGAGAGAAATAGGTAATGAGAGGATTTGAGGAGGATTTTTTTTCACATGGAGGTTATTTTGAGTCTGGAACAATCTGCTTTAAGATTTGCTGGAAGCAGAAAGTCTCAAAATATTTAAGAGGCATCTCGATAAGTAATTGAATCGTGAAGACATAAGGCAATGCAGGTAAATTGTATTAGTGTAGTTTGGTACAACGAGCTACATTAATATGGTGGACATTTTTTCTGCACAGTATGATTGTATGATTTCATAACTATGTAAGTAGAGCGATATATTCAAAACTGTAGAAGGATCTTCACCAGAAACATCACCTAATTTTTTTTCTCCAGAGATGCTGCCTGACCCCCTGAGTTACTCCTGCATATTGTGTCTATCTTTGATATATAATCAAAAACTTATCACTTTTATCCATGTTAACAGATTGCAAATATGTCCTTATTCTTGAGGATCTCTAATAATCTACGATGGATTCCATCCAGGCAGAATTCAACTGTATTGTTAATTAATAACTGAAATAGTAGTTTAAAATGTGATAACAGTACTTGTTTTTTTTGTTTTAAGACTTTTCTGCAGATCTTGGGCGTGATAGCTGTGGCAGTGTCTGTCATTCCTTGGATACTTATTCCAATCGCTCCACTTGTCATTGTGTTCTTTTTCCTTCGTCGCTATTTCTTGGAAACATCACGTGATATTAAACGCATGGAGACAACTAGTGAGTATGATGCAGAAAATTGCATTACAAGTCTTTTAAATATGTTGAGGACAGTTGTTATGATACGGTAAGGAAGAAGAAGAAAATATGGATCGAAAGACGACAATTAGAGTATTGTGTTTAGTTTTGGTCACTCTGTTATAAGAAAGATGTTGTTAAGCTGGAAAGGGTGCAGAAAAGATTTACAAGGATGTTGCCAGGATTCAAGTGTGTGTTATTGGGAGAAGTTGAGTAAGCTAGGGCTATTTCTTCAAGTGCAGGAGGATGAGGGATGATCTTATGGAGGTGTACAAGATCATGAGAGGAAAAGATAGGGTAAGTGCACAGAGTCTCTTACCCAGTATAGGGGAATTGAGAATCGAAGGGTGAAAGACTAAATAAGAACCTGGGGGGCAAATTTTTTGCACAAAGATTAGTCGGTACATGGAACGAGCTGCCAGAGGAAGTAGTTAAGGCAGGTACTGTCACAACGTTTAAGAGACATTTAGACAGGTACATGGATAGGATAGGTTTAGAGGGATATGGGTCAAACACAGGCAGGTGGGATTAGTGTAGATGAGATTTGTTGGTTGGCGTGGGCAACTTGGACCGAACCTGTTTTAACTATGACTCGATGTGAGAGTGATAGGACAAGTTAGAGTAGCAATGTTACAAAATTTTGAGATTTAAAAAATCAAGTCTGCAATTTATCCCATCAGATAAAGCATAAAAAGAAGTGTAATTTGACACCTAATTTACTTTCATATCTTCAGTATTGAGAAAGTTATGGCCATTTTCATACTCGGAAATTAGCATCTTGCTCCCCATTGCCTTTCAATTGACTTAACTCAAAAGCTGTGATCTGGAAAAGTTAAAAGCCCATAACTTTCTTAAAAATTAAGAGAATTCAGTGAAATTTTCAGTTATTATAGATTGAAGCATTCTGAAACAAATATTAAACAATCTTACTTGGATGACCTGAAATTAAAGCATATAATTAGTTAGTTATCTAATTGTAGCTAATTACAAAATTCAATGAGTAGATCTAAACATCTATCCATTTCTTAAGAAAAGATAAACTTTTTTTAAATTGCCTAAAGGGCCTGTCACACTAGCGCGCGATTAGACGCGATAAGCGCGACAAATTCGGACGCGGGGGTCGCGTGGGGGTCAGGCGATCCCGGTGCGAGTGAAGGGCCTGTCACACTAGCGCGCGATTACACGCGCGACGTCCGAAGGAAGGACGTTATTTTTCATCACGTGACGATGCGCATGAGCATGCGCGTTGCACGACGTCGGGCAGTGACGTCATCACGCAACGCCAAGCTGAAGACGCACAACGTCAAAACGTCATCACGTTCCGCGCGACAGGATTTTGCCGCGCGTAATTTTTAAGCAGTGTCGGTTTTTGGACACTACGCGCGATGTCGACACCAGCTCCACACGAGTCCGCGGAACTCCACCAGACTCCGGCGATCGCAGTGGGACAGGGTCACGCGAGGCCGGACGACTAAAGCGACCACGGTAGGTCGCGCTTATCGCGTCTAATCGCGCGCTAGTGTGACAGGCCCTTAAGTGTCCAAATAACATTCACACAATAATCCACAATATAACATAATTTTTAAATCTCATTTTCATGAATTTCTTGGCCAAATGGAAGGAATTTAGTGTTTGATTCCTGTAAATTAATGGCCATTTAAATCAACTAACGAGTGGGTTTTAGTGGAATGCGGTGGATTAGAACGTTGCGGTTAGCGGTGAAGTCGGGAGGAAAAATATTGCTTGTTCATACATTTTTTGGGACCCCATTTCGCAACATAAAAATATTATTAAAGCCTCCCGAAAAACCAACTTTTAATATAAAAATAAACTATTTACCTTTTTTTCTCCCCTACGGAAAATCCTTCCAGTTGTCTGCGCTCACGGCTTTTGAAGGTGATTTATAAATTACTCTAGTTAACAAATAATTTAGAGTAATTTAAAAATACCTTCATTGATGAAATGTCGGAGTGATTTTTCTTCCGCAACAAAATCGCCCGACATTCATCGATTATCCCAGTCTGTCGATAAACGGCACTTTAAGCCCGTCCCCCTCTGAAAGGCGCCAAAGTCGCGCACACGGGGAGCGGCAGAACTGCAGCGCCGCTAAAGGTAAGTTTTGCAACATACCTAGTTAGAGGTGAAGTAGACAAATCCAGTGCTTTCTAAATTCCAATGATTTCTCCCTGTTGCTGTTGGTAATGCTGTGCTTTGTTGGAGATAATATTCCATTTAATCAATTATTCCCTCCTGTATAACCTTAAATCCAATCTCCAAAGGTGAAATGTGTGTTTTGATCTCCAGCTTTTAGTCAATGTTAAATGTCTTTCAGTATATTCTGATGAAATTTAGCCTCAGTAGTACAATAATCTTTTTATAAAAGTACTTATTGAGAGAATCACAACATGGAAGTAGGTCCTTCACTCAAACTTGTCAAAGTCTGCAAAAGGCACCTACCTGAGTTCACCCCATTTGTCAGTGTTTGCCCCATATCCCATCCAGATATCTGTCTAAATTACTTTTAAATGTTGTAATTGTACCCGCTTGTACCAAGTCAAAAATCTATTTGCTGTAATGTTAGATCATGTCTTTCAATTAGATAAGATCTTTTTCCATATAGTAATGATGTTGTCAAGCTGGAAAGGGTTCAGAGAAAATTCATGAGAATGTTGCCAGGACTCGAGGGCCTGAGCTATAGGAAAATGTTCAGCAGTCTAGGACTCTATTCCTTGGAGCGCTGGAGGATCAAAGGGCTATCTCATAGAGGTGTAGAAAATCATGAGAGAAATAGATTGGTTACTCCTGGCCAGAGTAATGGAATCGAGGTTCAAGGTGAGGGGGGGGAAGATTTAATTGGAACCACTAGGAGTTAAGGGCCTGTCCCACCAGCATGCAACTCTATTCGATGAATGCGATCAAAGTGGAAGCGGGGGCTTCGCGGAGGTCGCGTGATCCCCTGTACAGGGCCATTCCCACCAGCATGCGCCTGCATGTGCAACCAAACCAGCAGTAGGGGCCGCGCGGAGGTCGGGTGAGTGGCGCAAAGTGAGGCGAACTTGGAGCGAAGTCCAAGGTAAGTTTGCCAGGACAGAGAGGGGCACACAGAGAGGGGCACAGAGGCATACACACACAGAGGGCCACGGAGCCACACACATAGAGGGTCACGGAGGCACTTACAAATAGGTTCACGGAGGCACGATGTCGGGGCGGTGTGTAAACGAAGAAGGGACTGCGAGCCGACAAGCCGTTGCCGCGCGGAATTTTTGGACATATCAGTTTTTCGGAGCCCCGCGCGGTGTCGGGACGAACTCAGGACGAACTCCGCACAATTCCGCACGGCTCCGGCGATCGAAGTGGGACCGGCCCCGCGACGCCTGACGGCTCAAGCGACCACGTTAGGTCGCGCTAATCGCATAGAGTTGCATGCTGGTGGGACAGGCCCTTAACTTTTTCACACAAAGAGTGGTGAGTGTATGGAACGATTTGCCGGCAGAAATAGTTGAGGCAGGTAGTATCAGAATGTTTAAGAAGGATTTAGACAGGTACATGGATAGGATGCTGTAAGGCTCTGACTATATGCAAATATTCATCTGGCCAGTGTTTCTTTGATTTTCATTTGCACATGTGAGGTCCATAGAGTGTGGATAAAGCCTGCTGCTCTGCTTCCGTGTCTCTCTTCGACTGGTTTCTGGAGTGAACTCTGTTTTCTGATGGCCTGCATTTGTAAACGATAACGATCTAAGTGCTTTTGTGGTTCATGCCTGCATTTGTGGCCTCAGTATCCCGTGCAGTTTCGGTCTACTCATTCAGTTTCCACAAGTTACCCACCAACTCTACCCCTGTTCATTTGACAGCTTCCCCTTTCCGCCCCCGCCACCATCTTTTCAGTCTGTCCTTCAGCCCAAATAGTTAAAATTAACAATTATGACCCTAAACCTGAAGGCCTAACCTCAGGTTCCAAAACCAACCTCCTATGCATCATATCAATTTATGCCAGGCCATCTATCACTGCTGTGACCATGTCATTATGAGTCTGAAAGGACATACAATCTTTTGCATGTTAAACTGACAGGATGATTTATTATAGAGAATGCACCTGCAGAACAGACCTTTAAACTCTGCGGTGGCAATTTTTTAGCTTAAAATATTGTACAACTTTTGTAACATTCTTATCCAGAAAAAATTGTCTTCTTTCAGCATGACATTTGCATTTCGCCATTAAGCCTTTCATTAGTCCTTCAAGCTCTACGGTATCCTTTCTGAAGTTTCCTGCTGGCCCCGAAGAACACTCTCATGAATCAGGAAGACCTGCTTAGAGTTAATTATACACTTTTTTTTATGTGCACTTGCTTTGTGGCTAAAACATTATAATTTGCAATCTGTTTCTTTTCTCTTTATGCAATTGATGGTTTGATGGTATTCATGTATGATGCAATTTGCTTGGATAGCACACAAATATTTTTAAACTGCATCTTGGTACACGTGAAAATAATAAATCAATTCCAATACTATGCTCTGACCAACGTTAGGGCTGAAACAAACATTGATGAGAGCTCTTTGAGCCGCCGCTAAGCTACTGAACCCCAGTCTTCTTCTCCACCAATCCTAGCCAAATCTCTACTTATACCATGAGCACAAAGCATCTGACATCTATGCATTCTTCAATGACAAACCCTACCTTATCTCCATGTGAAACATCGCACCTGAACAAACGAAAGGAGTCAGAAATGTTTCTACAAGAATGATAAATGAACATGGTTGGAAAATTGTAATGCAAAGTAATGCTGTTTAATTATGACAAACGTTATGCCAACCCATGATTTTTTAATCTATGAAAGGATAATGTAATTAATTAATAAAGGCCCTGGGCTCAAGCTTTCATTGTAAATGTAACAATGTTTAAAATTACTGCTGCTGCAAAAAGTGGTATATACATTTATTTTCTAATTCAGGTCGAAGTCCAGCCTTTTCCCATCTATCTTCATCCCTTCAAGGACTTTGGACTATTCGTGCCACAAGGACAGAAAAAACGTTTCAGGCAAAATTTGATGAACATCAAGATCTTCATTCAGGTGAAATGATTATATAATGTTCAGATGCTGCATTTTATGGAGGGAGGGAGTGACTGAGAGCAGGGGCGGGAGAGGGAGGGGGGATTGGGGGAGGGGAGGAGGAGAGGGGAAAGAACCTAGGGAGGGGGGGAAGGCGGAAGGGAGGGATGGGATAGGAGGAGGAAGGGCGAGTGGGGGGGTGAGGGGAAGGGGGGGATCAGTGGTGTCATAACGGGAACCCATCAGCCGCGTCAGGAGGGGGGATGGAGGGGAGTGTGGAAGGAGGGGGGGGGAAAGGAGAGTGGGGGGGATGGGGGAAGGAAATAGAGCCCCAGCCTGCTCAACATCTCCCTTTTGCTCAGACCTTCGAGTCCTGAGAACATCCTCGTAAATCTTCTCTATACCCTTTTCAACTTAACATCTTTCCTTTAATATGGCGTCCAGAAATTAACACAATACCCGAATTGCGGCCTCACCAACATCTTATGCAACTGCAACATGACCTCACAACGTCTATACTCAATACCCTGACTGATTAAGGCAAATGTGCCAAAAGCTTATTTGACCACCCTATCTACCTGTGATGCCACCTTCAAGGACCTATGTACCTGCACTCCTAGATTCCTCTGTTCAACAGCACTCCCAGAGCCTTACCATGCAATGTGTAGGTCCTACCCATGTTAGACTTTAAAAAATGCAACAGCTCACATTTCTCTGTATTAAATTCCATCGACCATTCCTCAACCTAACTGACCAATCGAACAAGATCGTGCTGCAATTTTTCTGCTATCTGCAATAGCACCCACTTTTGTATCACCTGCAAACTTGCTAATCCTGCCATGTACGTTCTCATCCAAATGATTGATATAGATGACAAACAGTAATGGGCCCAGCACCAAACCCTGAGACATGCCACTAGTCACAGGCTTCCAGTCCGAGAAGCAACCTTCTACCATCACCCTCTGCTTCCTATCATGGCCAACTTTCTCCTTGGATTCTATGCAATCTAACCTTCCAAAGCATCATACCATGTGGAACCTTGTCGAATGCTTTGCTGAAATCCATATAGACAACATCAGCAGCTCTGCCCTCAACAACCTTTTTGGTCACAGCACCTCTTTGACCATAAATACTGACTGCTCTCACGATAATTCCTTTGGGTGCCCCAAGTCCATAAGTCCTGCTGCCACAGTAAAAACAGAGGAGAAATAGTTAATGAGGACTTTGCCCATCTCATGTGGCTCCAACCAGAGTTGACCGCTTTGATTCCCGAGAGGTCCCACAAAATGATACAGTATAGTTTTGTACTAGGTACATTCTAGATGTTGTGGAAAATCTTTTTAAGGCACTAATGGGACAGAAGCTGTACACTTCTGTAAACCAATGGACATCTTCACACATTGCTCAAAATGATTGGAAGCATGCTTGTTTGAAGTAAGGACCAATCAAGTAACAACAAGATGTTTCAGGCTATGTTCTCAGGCTGTTAAATTCATCTCATTTGGGATGACATAAGCTTTCTGTACACTATTAATAGATCCAAATGGTGATCCAACTCTACCAGCTCTTTGTTTTATTGCTAGGTGCTTATAGCTGAACGTGTAACTGGTAATTTCACGTGGAAAGCTAGCAACATTTAATGAATGTTATGTTTGGAGATTCTAATAACATTAATAGAAACATTTAAATTGCCTTAATGAATCCGATCCCAGAATAAAACATTGTGCCCCAAATTGTTTTGACAAAATGTGAAAGAATATTGAATTGATTTTATAAATCTTTTATTTCACTTTTGCTCTGCAGAAACATGGTTCCTTTTCCTGTCCACTTCACGGTGGCTTGCTGTTCGGTTGGATGCACTTTGTGCTGTTTTTGTCACATCGGTTGCTTTTAGTTCTATTGTAATTGCGAACCGTGAGTAGGAATTCAAGCCTTTTCCTCAAATTATAATCTGTATTGTGATTCATGGATGTAGTTATTAATCAATGTAGTTATTAAAATTTCCTTTTAATTTTTCCCAAGGAAATTTACCATTTCATCAGTTTTCTGTTAAAATGCTCTTATTTTTTGCTTTGCATTACTTAGCGAGGATGTTAAATATAGAATACGTGGATTAATCAAGTATATCTATAATTGATGTAACCATCAGTGTTATTAAATGGTGAGGTTTTAATGGTTTGGTATATTGCCAGTCTGCTCAATTGAACAGTTTTTCTGTTTTAAGAAACCAAGATCAAGTGTAATCAATTGTGCAGAATGGCACCAAGGCTAAAATCTTTACAGAACCGGGACTCGGGAACAGTCAGTTATCCAATGATAAAGTTGTCCACACACAGAAATGTGCGCTGCAGCCCATCATGCCCACGCTGAACTTTTTGCCCATTACATTTACATTAATCCCAGAGACCGTTCCCTCCGCAACTCCCTGGTAAACTCGTCCCTTCCCACCCAAACCACCCCTCCCCTGCAACCGCAGGAGATGCAACACCTGTCCCGATACCTCCCTCCTCGACACTGTCCAAGGACCCTGACAGTTTTTTCAGGTGAGGCAGAGGTTCACTTGCATCTCCTCCAACCTCATCTACTATATCCGCTGTTCCAGGTGTGGACCCCTGTATATCTGCGAGACCAAACGCAGGCTCGGCAATTGACTTCTTTAACTTCAAGTAGCCCTTGCTTTCCCTCTCTCTCCATCCCCTCCTCTTCCCAATTCTCCAAACAGTCCTACTGTCTCCGACTACATTTTATCTCTGTACCGTCCACTCACTTGACATCTATCTGAAGAAGGGTCTCGACCTGAAACGTCACCCATTCCTTCTCTCCAGTGATGCTGTCTGTCCTGCTGAGTTACTCCAGCATTTTGTGTCTGCCTTCATAGATACATACCCTTCTAATTCCTTGCCTAATTAAGTGCCTGTATATGTGTCGCTTAATTCAGGTAATTGTATTTAATTCCAGCACCACTTCTACCAGAGATACCGAGCCTGAGATGCATATGCTATATTTTAAGTTTATGATCAGGTACACAGCAAGGTATTAATGCAACATTTTCTGCCTGAGAAAAGTATTTAAAGAGGTTTGATTTTATTCACCCACGCTCTTGTTTATTCTGAGATTAGATTTTGCATTAAGATTTATGTGGGAAAATGGATGAGCTATTCTTAGAACAGTAGTCAGATCTACAATTTAAATTGAATGTTTTATGTGTATACTTCCAAACTTTATTTGTACAAACTATGTGCCCAAAAGTATTTAATTAGAAATGGCTTTGAGACGATGGAAGAGTATATAGCAAATAACAATACATTTATACAAAACGGGGTGTTCCTTATATAAAGAGATCGCCAGTTACTCCAATAGATAGCTCAAGAGGTAATTACTCTTGCAGTCAGAAACCAAGCAGAACAGTGTCTGCCCGAGTCTTCCTTGAATGAACGGTGGCAAAACAAACAAAAACAACCTGAAAATGTTACTACTCCTTAAATGCAAAATGTGAAAGTATATGGTCATTGATGCAATATTTGAACCTGAAACCAATTTAAGTGAACTGTTCCAATTTAACGGAAAATCATGGTTTATTATTCAGAGAATGGATTTTACAACTTCCAGCAGAAACTGAAGTAAGCACACATAAGACACCCGTTAGTTTAGGAGACAGGAGATTCTGCGACAGAAAATGAGACTACAGGATGATCCCACAGGGATAAACAATGCCAGCTGCATATACTTGCCTCCTCCTCTTTTTATCCAGGCGTCCATACTCCAGGATTCCTTGCCCTTCACTCTACAAGAATATTCATGCCTTGAACTATCACCACCACTCTTTTAAAAACATTCCACATGCTGAACATCCTACATATAACCTATTCTGTTCATGTGCAACACATCACACTTGTACAGTGCACCTCGGCCACTGAAGAGATCCCAATGATTCAAAAATCCATGTCCCCTTCCTCAGCCATGCATTCACCTGTCCTGACTTCCTCTTCCTATCCTCCTAACACGTGGCACTGTGAGCAATCCAGGGAGTACGACCCTCGCGATCCTGCAAATTAGCCTTTGCTAATTCCCTGTATTCACTCTGCAGGATCTCATCTCTTTTCCTACCCATGTCATTTGTGCCAACATGCACAACAACCTGTGGCTCTTCGCCTCCCCCTTGAGAATATTCTGCAGCTCCTCCAAAACATCTGGACTTTAACACCAGAAAACAACATACCATCCCGGAGTCTCATTTGCTGCCACAAAATCCCCTGTCCCCTAAACTAACAGGTCTCCTATCACTATTGCAGTGCTCTTTCCCAGTGTGCGTTAGAGCCAGGCTCAATACGACAGACCTAACTTCTGCTGCTACTCTCCCCTGCCTGGTCATTCCTCCCAACGGTATTCGAAAGGTCACACCTGTTGCTGCGAGGAATAACCACTTGATCATCCATCTACTGTCTGCCTGTACCCAAGGCATGACCACCTCACTGCTACTCCTATCTATGAAATCCTCAATCTATTGGACATTCAATTGCTGTGGTCTATAAAGAGCTGCAGATGGATGCAACCCCAACAGGTATTGTGCTCAGGGATACTGAAAGTCTCGCTGTCCTCCTACATATTGCAAGAGGAACATACCATTGCCTTTGTTGCCATCTCTATTGCACTAGGTGAAAGAAATAAATAAAAACACACACTGTACTTTATCCCGCCCTCAAACTCTCCGCCGAAGTCTCTTAAGCATAAGCCTCGTACTTAGCCTCCTCAAAGCAGGTAGCCCTCACAAAGCCTCACACAATACAGCTGCTCCCAACGGGCCGCTCCGCTAGTGTCTGCTTTCCTGTTTATACACCCACTGGGACACTTAATGTGTTTTTATTTTCTTGCAGAACTGGATGCAGGGCAGGTTGGTTTAGCTCTATCTTATTCCATCACGCTAATGGGCATGTTCCAGTGGGGAGTACGACAAAGCACTGAAGTTGAAAACCTGGTAAGTGTTCTTAAATTATTTTATGCAACAAGTGAGAAGAATCTCCCTCATTACACGACTGAGATAGTGTTTCTATTTTGTCACAATCCAGGTATAAATTGCACCCGATCTGAAAATATTTTCAGTTGAGTTTCTCCTCAAATCATATGCACTACACAAAGTGCAGACCCTGTCATGAATCTTTATTAGATATATTAGAAAAAAACGGTGCATTGATTAAAAGAGCTCATCAAAATGCTAAATACTTCATCAGTGTTAATCTAGTAACTTGATTTTAAATTATGGGAAAGTAGCAATGTTACAAAATTTTGAGATTTTAAATATCAAGTCTGCAATTTATCCCATCAGATAAAGCATAAAAAGAAGTTTAATTTGACACCTAATTCACTTTCATATCTTCAGTATTAAGAAAGTTATGGCCATTTTCATACTCGGAAATTAGCATCTTGTTACCCATTGCCTTTCAATTGACTTAACTCAAAAGTTGTGATCTGGAACAGTTAAAAGCCCATAACTTTCTTAAAAATTAAGAGAACTCAATGAAATTATCAGTTATTATAGATTGAAGCATTCTGAAACAAATATGAAACAATCTTACTTGGATGACCTGAAATTAAAGCATATAATTAGTTAGTTATCTAATTGTAGCTAATTACAAAATTCAATGAGTAGATCTAAACATCTATCCATTTCTTAAGAAAAGATAATCTTTTTTAAAATTGCCTAAGTGTCCAAATAACATTCACACAATAATCCACAATATAACATAATTTTTTAATCTCATTTTCATGAATTTCTGGGCCAAATGGAAGGAATTTAATGTTTGATTCCCGTAAATTAATGACCATTTAAATCAACTAGCGAGTGGGTTTTAGTGGAATGCGGTGGATTAGAACGTTGCGGTTAGCGGTGAAGTCGGGAGGAAAAATACTGTTTGTTCATACATTTTTTTGGGCCCCATTTCGCAACATGAAAATGTTATTAAAGCCTCCCGAAAAACCAACTTTTAATATAAAAATAAACTACCTTTTTTTCCTCCCCTACGCAAAATCCTTCCGGTTGTCGGTGCTCACGGCTTTTAAAGGTGATTTTTAAATTACTCTAGTTAATAAATAATTTAGAGTAATTTAAAAATACCTTCATTCATGAAATGTCGGAGCAATTTTTCTTCCGCAATGAAATCGCCCGACTTGGATCGATTTTCCCTGTCTGTGGAAAAACGGCACTTTAAGCCCGCCCCCCTCTGAAAGGCGCTAAAATCATGCATACGGGGAGCGGCAGAACTGCAGCGCTGGTCAAGGTAAGTTTTGTAACATACCTAGGGAAAGGACTTTCAAAAATTATTCAGAACTGCTTAAATTAATGCCAATATATTAATCTTGGTAATTTTAATTCTTTAATTATATGTAAAAAATTAAACATTTGCATATTGCATTTTTGGATCGAAAATAACCAGTTACATATCTAGTTCCTCTGGTGAATGTAATTAGCAGAAACACTAAATAGTCAATTCAACCTTGGACGCATTTTGTTGACAAGTTTGGGTCCTTCTGTGATGTTTCTTGATCTAGGATCAAGGAGCTGAATATAATTTGAATAAGCCAGTTCGGTATTTCGAAAAATGCAAAGAATCATGGGATTTTTCAAAGGTCATTCGAGAATAAAAAAGGTGAATGGGGTGCCTGGTAGCGGAGGAGAGCAGAGTGTAACAGCGAGAGAGTGGGGGCAGATACGAGTAGGAGATAGGGAGAGACGGTGAGAGGTGGGGGAGAGAGGTTTCAGTTAGACAACCACTGGTAAAGCCATGGCTCGTTGCTTCTAGAAAATATCCTCAATCGAGAGAATGCAACTTCAGAACCCCCATCGTCTCGACCACGTTGGAAATTTCCGCATGCGCAAGGAACAAATGACCTAAAGTTTGCTTTGAGTGAACTGAGTGTTCTCCAAAACGCCGGTGTACGGCGAGGACATTAAGACCACTCAATTCACTCAACGCAAACTTTAGGTCATTTGCTCCTTGCGCCCGTGGAAATCCCTGCTCCCATCCATCCTAACCACGGTGCAAAAGTCTAATGTGTAGGAAGTCTGAAGGAGGGTCTTCTACCCAGAGGTCCGCAGACAGGAATATCGGCCCAGGCCTGTAGCCAGCGAGGAGGGGAGATGCCAGCCCCAGCTCGATTCTGCCTGTCCCGCCGGCGCTTTTCCACGCCGCCTGCGGGCCTGAGCTGCCGATTCGGGGGCACACTCGGGAGGAGAAGGGGACGGCCCAGCGGCGGCTAGTTAGGGACGAGATGCAGGTCTGCACCCATGCAGCGGAATGGCCACCAAAAGTGTTATCCCGAATGACCCATCACCTATGCATGTGCAGTCGGAATACCGAACTGGCTTATTCTTTGCACATTTTATTTTATACAGATCGTTCTTAAAAGAAATGCAATCGCACCCCAAAATATTTCAGATTTTATTCACTGAAAATCTTTTCAACCTCACTTTTTACCCTTTGCCTAACATCTGACAACAGGTCTACCACAACAACATCCTCAATAATACTGCTGATAACTGGTTACAGGCAACCCCCAAATCACAGGTAGGGTGGGAACAGGGGTGTTGCGTTTCTGAAAAATCTAATTTCCACCATAATTCTGGTGGTTATCAGAAGTCATTTTGGGAATTTTATCACCACCACATATCTGATATCTGATGTTTCTACAACTCAGGTGAAAAGTAACTTTCCAATTGATACAGCACAAGAGGAAGCCAATTTTCCAAATGGTTTGGTACAACTATACATGTAATCATCATGGCTCTGTAACCTTTTACCTTTCAAGATGTTCAGCAAATGGGAAATAATCTCCTTGAAATATCAAGCTTTCTAAAGAACTGGATTCACAATGCTTTTTGTTTAGTTTAGAGATACAGCATGGAAACAGGCCTTTAGGTCCACCAAGCCCGTGACAATAGACAATCTAAAGCCGACCAGCAATCACCCATACACTAGTTGTATCCTACACACTAGGGACAATTTACGGAAGCCAATTAACCTACAAACCTACACATATTTGGAATGTGGGAGGAAACTGGAACACTAAGAGAAAGCCCACACAGTTACAGAGAACATACAAATTTTGTACAGACAGCACCTGTAGTTAGAATCGAACCCAGGTTTCTGGCACTGTAAGGCGGCAACTCTACCTTTACGCCACTGTGCTGCCCAGACTTGGTTGTATGGATTAAGAACTGGCTTACTTATATAAAACAGAGGATTGTGGTGGAAGACAAACAGTCTGGCTGGAGGTCTGTGATTAATGGAGTTCCGCAGGGATCTCTGCTGTTTCCTGCACTTAGGGAGGTTGAATGTAAGGATAAAGTATAGTTAATGGCAAGACCATTAACAGAATTGATGTGCAGAGGAATCTTGAGTCAAGGTTCATAGCGCACTAAAGGTGGCAGCACAAGTAGATAGGGTGGTAAAGAATGTGCATGGTATGCTTCCCTTTATTGCTAGGGCCATTGAATAGAAGAATGAGAACGTTTTGACGCAGATCTATAGGACTTTGGGTCGGCCAAATCTGGTGTATTGCATGCAGTTCTGGTTGCCCCATTCCATGTGGCTTTGGAGAGGGTACACAAGAAATTTACCTGAATGCTGCCTGGATTAGGGGGTTTCAGCTACAGTGAGAGGTTGGATAGACTTGGATTGTTTTCTCTGGAAAGTCAGAGGTTGAAAGGTGTCTTGATAGAAGTATATAAAATTATGAGTAATGTAGATAGGGTAGACAGTCAGAATCTTTTTCCCAGGATGGAAATGTCAACGCTGGAGGGCATATCTAAAAGGTGATGGGGGGGAAAATTTAATTGAAAAGTGCAGTGCAAGTTTTTTTATTAGAGAGTGGTGGAGGCCTAGAATGCATTGCCAGGGATGCTCGTGGAAGCAGATACAATAATGCTGTTTAAGAGACTTTTAGATAGGCACATGGAAGTGCCGGGAATAGAGGGATATGGATTCTGTACAGGCAGATAAGATCAATTTAGCAGGCATCATGTTCAACACAAATATTGTGGGTAGAAGGTTCTGTTCCTGTGCTGTACTGTTCTATTTTCTTCGTAAACCAAAAGTGCGGAAACTGGGAATGTATTTACATCCAGAAATAGGGGTCAAAACCTCAAGGGGCTACATGCGTATAACTGAGAAGAAAATATATTTCATTCAAATGAATATTTAGCATTCACTATTTAACATAGAAACACAGAAACATAGAAATTAGGTGCAGGAGTAGGCCATTCGGCCCTTCGAGCCTGCACCGCTATTCAATATGATCATGGCTGATCATCCAACTCAGTATCCCGTACCTGCCTTCTCTCCATACCCTCTGATCCCCTTAGCCACAAGGGCCACATCTAACTCCCTCTTAAATATAGACAATGAACTGACCTCAACTACCCTCTGTGGCAGAGAGTTCCAGAGACTCACCACTCTCTGTGTGAAAAAAGTATTTCTCATCTCGGTCTTAAAGGACTTCCCCCTTATCCTTAAGCTGTGGCCCCTTGTCCTGGATGTCACCAACATCGGGAACAATCTTCCTACATCTATCCTGTCCAACCCCTTAAGAATCTTGTAAGTTTCTATAAGATCCCCTCTCAATCTCCTAAATTCTAGAGAGTATAAACTGAGTCTATCCAGTCTTTCTTCATAAGACAGTCCTTACATCCCAGGAATCAGTCTGGTAAACCTTCTCTGCACTCCCTCTATGGCAATAATGTCCTTCCTCAGATTTGGAGACCACAACTGTACGCAATACTCCAGGTGTGGTCTCACCAAGACCCTGTACAACTGAAGTAGAACCTCCCTGCTCGTATACTCAAATCCTTTTGCTATGAAAGCTATCATACCATTCGCTTTCTTCACTGCCTGCTGCACCTGCATGCCTACTTTCAATGAATGGTGTACCATGACACCCAGGTCTCGCTGCATCTCCCCTTTTCCTAATCGGCCACCATTTAGATAATAGTCTGCATTCCTGTTTTTGACACCAAAGTGGAGAACCTCACATTTATCCACATTATACTGCATCTGCCAAACATTTGCCCACTCACCCAGCCTATCCAAGTCACCTTGCAGTCTTCTAGCATCCTCCTCACAGCTAACATTACCCCCAGCTTAGTGTCATCCGCAAACTTGGAGATATTGCCTTCCCTCATTGGATTCCCTCATCCAGATCATTAATATATATTGTAAATAGCTGGGGTCCCAGCACTGAACCTTGCAGTACCCCACTAGTCACTGCCTGCCATTGTGAAAAGGACCTGTTTACTCCTACTCTTTGCTTCCTGTTTGCCAGACAGTTCTCTATCCACATCAATACTGAACCCCCAATGCCGTATGCTTTAAGTTTGTATACTAATCTCTTATGCAGGACCTTGTCGAAAGCCTTCTGGAAGTCCAGATACACCACATCCACTGGGTGAATGTATTAAGGGGGTTGAATGTACTCAAAACATGGAATTGTTGATTAAATGAGATATATGAATTATCGTTAGAAATGAGTAACATGCTAGAAGATTAAAACGTGGCTAATGTGACTCTACAGCCACACCCCGACTTACGTAAAGGTTACGTTCTGTAATTCTTTACGCGACAGATTTTATACAAAACGACACAAAGCGCTGGAGAAACTCAGCGGGTCAGGCAGCATCTCTGGAGAACATGGATAAGTGACATTTCAGGTTGGAACCGTTCTTCAGACTGATTCTTTTAGACTGGAGGGTGATCTGCTATGTGGGCTTCTTGGTAGATGACCTTTGCTTTGGAGATGTTAAGCAGTGTTTTCTTTCAAATGCTTCAATTGTTACTGACCTTTTTGCCAGCTCCCAATGAAAAAACGTCTCAGAAGTTGGGATGTTATGTTACAGTTGTACAATACATTGCTACACTTAGATTATTATGTTGAGTTTTGGTCACCCTCCTATAGAAAGGATGTCTTTAAACTGGACAAAGTGCAAAGAAGATTTACCAGGAATTGACAGGACTTGAGGGCCTGAGCAATAGGGAGAGGTTGGACAGGCTAAGACTTTATTCCTTGGAGCACAGCGGGATGAGGGGTGATCTTATAGTGGTGCATAAGATCACGAGGGGAATAAATAGGTGCACAGTCCTTTACCCAATGTTGGGAATTAATAATCAGAGGACATAGGTTTAGGATGATAGGGAAAATATTTAATAAGAATTTAAAGGGCAACCTTTTCACTGCCGCTTGGCCTGTCCCCGCCCTGCCCATCCGCCTACCTACCTACCTGCTTGCCTGCCTGCTCACTGCCGCCGCAGGAGCGGGGAGGGGGGGGGGGGGGGGGGGATGGAGTCGGTGTTCGTCACGGTGAGCACCATGAGTTTTGATGAGCTGGTGGAGAATATCTCCGAGAAGGCCGTGAGGTGATTCACCGCAACAGTGAAGGAGACGGACCTGGGGGGACGGGTAGACTGGACCGCTATTGCTGCAGAGGGTGGGCGGGGGAGGGGGATGAATGATGAGGGAGAAAGAGACGGGACCAGGGCCTCCACTGGACCTCCACTGAAACGCTGCCGGTGGTGGGGGAGACAAGTTACTGTGAGGAGGGGACAGAGGAGGTTGTGAGTGAGGCGGGACAGGTCGCCGCCAGCGGGGCAGGAAGGGGCGTCATCCCAGCCGTGACATTGACTGACAGGAGAAGAGACCAATCTGCGTGGCGCTGACTGAAGGAATCTGCACATGCGCGGTTTTTAAGATTTTTAAACCTCGATAACTTTTACCAAATACCACCGATCGGAACGAAACGTGTTGCACTTGCAGCACAGGAGAACCGTGAGTGACTTGGTGAAAAGTTGTTGCGCTATCGCGTACCGTTCTTGAGCAATTAGAAAAAACCCGCAAACCGGAAGAGCTCAAGATCAGAGTTTTAGTTATGTATAGATAGATAGATGGGCCAAATGTAGGTAGGTGGAACTACCTAAGATGAGGCATCTTGGTCGACATAGGTTTGGCCGAAGGGCCTCTTGCCATGCTGAATGACTCTGGTTACCACTCATCCGTTGGTAAACAAGCCCCGTCCTTGGCTGTTGGTGAAATGAGCTTGGGTTTTTGAGCGCTGTATCATTTTGACAGCACAAGAGAATTCATGTATGTCGTGAATATCACCCAATTTGTTGATCTCCTCCCCACTTTCAATCTGTCCTTTCTGTCATAACATTATTTTTTTACTTCATTCTTCATGTGCCAATGGAGCTGATTTTTTCCCTTGATGCAATTTCCAGTCAGAGAAAGAAAGCCTTGTGTTCATTTGCTGCTGGTATTAGTGGTGGCCAGGTGTCTCTTCACGGGTACTAATTATGTTAGATTTTAGGGCACTTTGGAGATCTGTGGAAGCTCCACACATTCTGCTGTTTGAGCTTGGTAAATTACTGTGAGGTGCTAATCTGAGGAGAACATTCTTGGCACGATCTGGCTCTACTAGTCAGTGGAAATATTAGAGCATATGTGGGAGTCATTATCATAGTCCTTGGCACCTGTCAAGGCATGCACAGCTAATGGGGATATTTTTGCAATCTGTTACATGGATGATGATCCCTTTAGTGTCAACAGTGCCACCACCAAACAAAGATTTTTAAAAATGCTGCATATTTTTTACAGAGTTATACAGAATAACTACGAATGTAGGAGCTTATTTTTATGCAAGATGGTTTCTTTAAATTAACTGGCTTCAGTAAAGTATTTTGCGAAAGAAAGTGTCAGCCAGCCAGACTGCTAGATTCCTCATGGCAATTTTAAATGTTGTCTTGTCCTTGCAGATGACATCAGTGGAAAGAGTAATGGACTACACTGAACTTGAGAGCGAGGCACCGTGGGAATCTTACAAGCCCCCACCAAGTGACTGGCCAACCTGCGGCACTGTGATATTTGAAAATGTCAGCTTTGGCTACAGTCCTGATTGTGAGCCTGTTCTTAAGGACCTGAACCTCACAATCAGATCAAAAGAAAAGGTAAGAAAAGCAGTTACAGTTGATCATTAATTGTTTCGAGTAAATATCACCAGCAATTTGTCCTGGACCAGCCAAATGGAAGCAAAGGTCAAGAAAGCACACCGACACCTCTACTTCCTTAGAAGGGTTAAGAAGTTTGGCATGTCACCAACAGCCCTCAGCAATTTCCACTGTACAGTGCAGGAAGCATTTTATCAGGATGCATCACAGGATGGTTTTGGAACGGCTTCATCCAAAGCAGCAAGAAATTGCAGAGGGTTGCGGACATAGCCCAGACCATAACGTAAACCAACATCCCTTCCGTTGACTCCATCTAGACTTGACGCTGCCTCAACAAGGCCACCAGCAAATTAAAGGACAGGTACTACCCTGGTCATTCGCACTTCTCCCCCCTCCCATCAGGCAAGAGGTACAGACGTTTGAAACTGCATACCTCCAGATTCAGGGACTGTTTCCCCCAGCTACTATCGGCCAACTGAACCATTCTACCAATAACTAGCGAGCAGTCCTGACCTACCATCTACCTCATTGGAGACCCTCGGTCTGTGGATGGTTTAATTGGACACTGTGGACGGCTTGATTGTAATCATGCACTATCTTTTCACTGACTGGATAGCTCGCAACAAAAAAGTGTTTTGCTGAACCTCGATGCAGATGACAATTAACCAAACTATCAACACAGTGCTCATCCATTTACTGAAAGATGGCCCACTTGCTATCCATGCTTGCCTGTTTCTGCAATGTCCAAGATTCTCAGCAGATGGCTGGACGTACACCTCTCGCAACAGTAGTACACGACTGGGATCATGGCCATTTGGAAATCATGGAAATGGAACCAAGTGTCTGTCTGGCCAGGAGCAGGGGCAGAATAGGGTTGGGAATATGGTATATTGTGGAAAGCAGGAGTCAAAGCATTGCTATGATTTGGAACTTAGGGCTGGTGCATGTCTCAGAGTAGAGGCAGCCGAGTGTTATAAGAGCTGAAGGAAAGAGTGTTGGATAGGTAGGAAGAGATCACATTCCAGATACCTAAGACGCTCTATATAAAAATCTAAGAACTGGAACAGTACAGCACTGGAAACTTGCTATGGAACTCTCCTTTAAACTTTCCACCTCTCACCTGAAAGCCATGCCCTCCAGTATTTGACATTTCTACACTGAAAAAAAGACTCTGACTACGTACTCCATCACTCATAATTGTATTTACTTCCAGCAAGTTGCCCTGCAGTCTCCAATGCTCCAGAGAACAAGCTTTCAGTTTACGATATCTATGCCAATTATGATGCCAATTTGAATTGCACATCTGTCTGCACATAGTCTATATCCCTCAAGCATCTGCCTGCTCATGTGCCTGCTTAAATGTCTCTAAAACATTGCAATAGTATCTACCTCCACCATTCTCCGTCAGTATTGTCCTGGCACCTACACTCTGTGTAAAAATCTTGTCGTGTAAATCTCCTTTAAACCTTCCCTCACTCTGAAGCTATGCCCTCTTGTGTTTGTCATTTCCACCCAGGGAAAAAAAGATCTATCTATCTAACCTCTCATAATGTTATAACTTCTGTCAGGACACACCTCAGCCTGTTTGAAAATATAATAGTATTTTAGCAAATTGTCAATCCCCCTCTCTTACCCAGTAGTGCATTTTGTAAACAATAAAATGTAATATGACACTGGATATTTTGATTTCTAATTGACTTTTATGTGATTTTTAAAACATTTAATTTATTCGTTTCTGACTTCTATGTAGTTAATATATAATGATGAATAATTGAAGTTGAATTCATTGCAGGTTGGGCTTGTTGGAAGAACAGGTGCTGGAAAGAGTTCACTTATCTCAGCCTTGTTTCGTCTCGCTGAACCAGAAGGGAAGATTATGATTGATGGCATTCTGACCTCAGAACTAGGTTTACAAGTTCTGCGAAACAGCATGTCTATCATTCCTCAGGTACAGTATATACTGATGTAAAATACATTTACCCAGAATCATTAGCCTAATTTGGGGAGGGGATGTGTAGTTTTGCTAGGTGACCCTATTATTGTTAACAATGTTCAACAGCAGTGAAACAGTAATGTTTCATTACTGTTAAACATTGTTAATCTACACTTGGAACAATTAATGCTATCTGTAAATTTAAGCAGTAGATTTACATCTAAACTAAACACTTAACTTTTAATCTGAGAACTGTTCACAAAGGAAAAGGTCATGGAAGATTTAGGGAGGGTGGCGTTGACAGCCTGGGGAAGATCAGTATTAAGAAGTGGAGGTGTAAGATAAATTGAAGCTCAACAAGGGTGGATAAACCCCCAGGGCTAGATTGAGATCTATGCCAGGATGTTATGGGAAATAAGAGAGGGGATTACCAGGGCTCTGATGTAGATTTTTGCTTCTTCGTTCGCCACAGGAAAGACATCAGAGCACTGGAAAATAGCTTATGTTGTTAAGTTTATTTCAGAAGGGCAATAGGAATAAGCCAGGTAACCACTGACCAGTGAGCCTTGCATCAGTGAGCCTCTTGCATATGGACTCAGTGGGCTGTTCTCTACTGACCAGGGTGTTTGTACTTATGTATGGGGGTCATCTTGCTGAGCTGTGTGTAAAAAAATGTATTTCACTGTACCTGGACAATAAAGAAACCATTGAACCATTGTGATGGGTAATTATGGAAGAAAGTCCCATGGGATAGATTTTATGTACATTTGGAAAGATTAGGCCTCATGCGGGATAGCCAGCACGGCTTTGTGCGAGGGAAATTCCATCTCACTCATTTGATCTGATATTTTTGAAGAGGTGACTCAAGATTGTTGAAGGCGAGGCAGATAACTCTTTTCTGGAGCATATTTTAAGGCTGAACTACTTCTACTTCAGCATAGTAGAAGTATGCCATCATCAATATACTTAGTGTGGTTGATGTAGTCTGCATGGATATCACTGAGACTTGACAAGATACCACATATGAAAAGGACAATGACCTGGGCGAAAGCCCATGGGATCTAACAAAAGTTGGCAAATTGGATCCAACATTGGCTTGATAATAGGAAACGGACAGTGATAGTGCATTGGTGCCTCGCTGATTATTACATATTTTTCTGATTTGCAGGTGAATTAATATTAAATTCACTATCGCGCTAAAGTTGGTTGTGGTGTTGACTATGAGGAGGGTACTGTTAGTTACCTGTTAGAGCCCAAGATAATATTCATGAGTTGGTAAGAGCAATTGCTGATGGACTTCAACACTGATAAATGAGATGATATATTTTGGGGGGGACTAATAAACCCGAGACATACATAATAATTGACAAATAATGAATCCTGAATAATTGAAGACCTTTGTCTACGAATTCAAAGATCACCGAAGTTAGCAACACGGACAGACACAGTGGTGAAGAAGGGATATGGGATACTTGTTAGCCATTATTAAGAGTTGATTTTATTATAGGTGTAAGGAAGTCTTCTTGGAATCTGTATGGCTTTTGTGAGACTTCATCCAAGGTTTTTGTTTCATTCTTTCAAGGCCTTTGTGGGCTGAGCTAGCATTTAGTGGCACATCCCTAATTTTCCTTCAGAGGTTGGTGGTGAGCTGGTCAGGCAGCATCTCCGGAGAACATAGAGAGGTGACATTTCAGGTTGGGACCCTTATTCTGATTGGGACAGTCAGTGTCTGAAGAGGGGTCCTGACCTGAAACGTCTCTTATCCTTATTCTCTAAAGTTGCAGCCTGACCTGTTGAGTTACTGCAGCGTTTGGTATCTTCCAATCAATTTGACCAAGTTTCTGTCTAATACCGTCAGTTGTTCTTGCCCCAATTTAGAATCTTAGCTCATGGGCCCGCCCTGTCATTATCCATAATTATTGTAAAGGCTCTGCAAAGAATTGAGGTAGAATTGTCGTTAAATACAAGCAAGCTGCTGGAAGACTAGAGGGAGACAAATGGTGAGCCTCTATTCAAGAAGGGGTGCAGTGAAAAAGCTGGGATCTACAGGCCAGTGGGCTTAAGGCCTTGGTCAGAAAGTTACTTGAAGTTACGGAATGTTAAGAGAATATTCTGAGGGATTGGATACACATACACTTAGATCAGTGGTTCTTAACCTGGGGGATGAGACCCCCGTGGCGGCTATTTGGGGTTTTCCCGGGGACATGAAGGGGTCATAAATAACATATCCAATTGTTGAGCCCATGTTTAGGAACCTAACAAAGGTACATACCACATTCAGTATTTTGTTCGTACGTATGCCAGAAAGGTTAAGAACCACTGACTTAGATAGACAAGGACTGATTAGGGATAGTTAGCGTGGTTTTGTACGTGGGGGGTCGTGTCTTACAAACCTGATTGTGTTTTTTGAGGATGACCAAAAAAGTTGATGAAGGCAGAGCTGTAGATGGCGTATATATGGATTTTAGTAATGCATTTGATAAGGTTCCGCATGGTAGGTTGCTCTGGAAGTTTAGATCATGGATTTACGGATAGATAGCTGAATGGTTAGAAAATTGACTTCATGGAAGTAAGCCGAGGGGGATGGTGAAAGGTTGCTTTTTGGACAGGAAGCCTGTGACTAGTGGTGTGCATCAGGGTTCAGTGCTGGGTCCATTGCTGTTGTCATCTGTATCAATGATTTGGATGAGAACATATCAGGCCATGGTTAACAAGTTTGCAGATGACACAGGAGAGGATGGTATTGTAGATAGTGAAGATGGTTGTCAAAAATTGCAGCAGGATCTTGGATGGCTGGCCACATGGGCTGACGAATGTTTGATGGAATTTAATACAAAGAAATGTGAGGTTTTATGAGCACTAACATGGGCAGGACCTACACAGGAACGGTACGGCTCTGAGGAGTGTTGTAGAGCAGAGGGATCTAGAAGTATAGGCACATAGTTTGTTGGAAGTGGCATCATAGGTAGATAGGATGGTCAAAAAGGCTTTTGGCACATTGGCCTTTATCAGTCAAAGCATTGAGTAAAGTTGGGAGGTTATGTTGCAGTTGTATGAGACATTGGTGAGGTTGCATTTGGAGTATTGTGTCCGTTTTTGGGCTCCATGTTATAGGAAAGTTGTTGTGAAGCTGGAAAGGGTGCAGAGAAGATTTACGAGGATGTTGCCAGGAGTGTGGGGCATGAGCTATGGGGAGATGTTGAGGCTAGGACTGTATTCCTTGGAACGCAGGAGGATGAGGGGTGATCTTATAGAGGTGTATAAAATCATGAGATGAATAGATCGGTTAGACGCACAGAGGTTCTTGCCCAGTGTAGGAGAATCGAGAACCAGAGGACATAGGTTTAAGGTGAAGGGGGAAAAATTTAATAGAAATCTGAGGGGTAACTTTTTCACACAAAGGGCGGTAGGTGTATGGAACGAGCTGCCAGACAAGGTATTTGATGCATGTACTATTGCAGTGATTAAAAAACATTTTGACAGTTACATGTTCAAGAAGGAACTGCAGATGCTGGAAAATCGAAGGTAGACAAAAATGCTGGAGAAACTTAGCGGGTGAGGCAGCATCTATGGAGCGAAGGAAATAGACAGGTACATGGATAGGACAGGTTTAGAAGGACATGGGCCAAACACAAGCAAGTGGGACTAGTGAAGATGGGACATGTTGGCCGGTGTGGCAAGTTGAGTCACTCTGGAAGACGCTATGGCAATCTGTACTGCTACATATATTTTTTAGTTTGTTTGACCACATTGAGTTTCAAGAATTACAAATAACAAACATTAAGAGGACAAAAATGAACAGAAACTTAGAGCATAAATATAAATGGAAATGTGAAGTGATGTGAAAATACGAAAAGTAAGGAGATACAAAAAAATGAAAGGGTGCAATTTTGATAGGGGTACAAGATTAGAGTTGAAGATAGACACAAAATGCTGGAGTAACTCAGCGGGACAGGCAGCATCTCTGGAGAGAAGGAATGGGTGACGTATTGGGTCGAGACCCTTCTTCAGACATTCATCAATCTTTCCTACACAAGATTAGAGTGGTATGCTGGTTTCTAAAGGTGGAAGGACAAATTCAGAAAATATTTTAAAATAGCAGAAGGAAAGTTTGATTTTGTAAAGTACAAAAGTTAACATGCTTTGGAAAAGTACAACTGAAGTACGTTTCAGGTATGTAACCGCATATAGGGAAGAATGTCAAGAGGATGCAACATAATTTTATTGAATGGAATGAAGATTATGGAGCTTCGATTAAGAGGAGAAGTCGGTGCAGTTTACGTTAGGACATGCAATTTTAAGAAGAGAAATAGTATGGTTATTCAGTTATGATGGCTTTTGGTAGAATAAATAAGGAGAAGTGGTTTAAAATAGCAAAAAGAACAATAATTTAGGGTATGCGATTATTGGCAAAGGAGCAATTACTGGAAGAAAAACAAAGCTGGAAAGAGTGCAGAGATTTACAAGGATATTGTCAGGACCTGAGGCCCTGAACTATAGGGAGAGGTTGGACAGACTCGGACTGTATTCCTTGGAACTTAGGAGGGTGAGAGGTGATCGTATGGAAGTGTATCATGAGGGGAATAATTAGAGTAGGTGCAAGGAGTCTTTTACCAGACTTGGGGAATCAAGTACCAGAGAACCTAGGTTTAAGGTAAGATTTAATAGGAATCTGAGCAATTCTTTTCACAGAACGTGATGAGTATATGGAATGAGCTGCGTGAGGAGGTCGTTGAGGCAGAAAATGAAACAACATTTATAAGACACCTCGACAGAAGCAAGGATGAGAATGTTTTAGTGGGATACTAGACCAAGTGGGACCCGTTCTCCCTCCCTCACCTCTACCTTCCTCTCCCTTCCCCAACCCACAGTCACTCCCTCCCTCCATAATACCTCTCCCCTCCCTATCCCCCTCCTCTCCCTCTATCTCCCTGCTCCCCCACTCCTCACCTCTCCCCATCCCACTCCCCCACTAAGCACAATGTTGATATAACATTTCTCTTCCTCCCCTCCCCCACTCCCTCCTTACACCAATAACAAATCTCTCATTGCACTGGGAGCCCTGTCTCCCCTTCCCCACTCCAAGTCATGTCAACTTTATTTGTCACATACACATACAAGATGTACAGTGTTACATTTGTTACAACAATGTAAAAAATCTCTCATTGCACTGGGTGTCTTTAACAGGCTGGGCAAGTTTTAAAGTGAAGGTTTGATTTTTTTTAAATGAAGTTAATTTTTTAAAGCTTAAAATGTGAATAATGTAAAATATAATATCAATCTGAATGGAACGCTGCTGTGTGTTTTAAAACAGACTTTTTTAATGTAAATGAGATCCCATTGTGATGTCATTGTGGGGTGGAACATTGCTGACGGGCAGTTTATGTAAATGAGATTCCATTGTGATGTCATAGCTGCTAACTGCCAGTGCAAGTTCAAGTGATTTTTCTCAAACTGGATTTTGTAAAGTTTAAAATGTGAATAACTTGTATAATGTACCATCAATCTGAACAAAACTTGATACACCACACACGCGGACAATGATGAGTAAGGTGGGCCAAAAAATCTATCGCTATCCTGTAGTTTTGGTGTAGTTCCAGGAACACAGCCCGCACAGACAGACAGACACACATACAGACAGACATAGAAACAAACAAGATGAGAGTTTTAGTAATATATATAGACGGGCCAAATGCAGCTAGGCAAGGCAACTTGGTTGGCATGTGCAACCTGGGCCGCAGGGCCTGTTTCCATGCTCTATGACTCAATGAGAAAGAGCTGCAATAACTCAACGGCCCAGGCAACATCTCTGGAGAATATGGATACAAAATGTTTTGGGTCGAACCCCTGTTTCAATGGTTCAATGGTACTTTATTGTCACGTGTGCACTGCACTGTGAAATTATTTTTCATTGATCTCACATGCACGAGGTGAATATTTTGAGGCTATTTACAAAACGTCCAAAGTCCAGTCCACACGCTCAATGTACTGGAGTGGTTCCCAATCCAGGTAAGCCCCAGGCTGCTGCAAGACCTCCTCCGTCGCCCTCAACCAGTTTGGCCCAGGAACCGACCACTCTTTCCTCGCCCAACCACTTTTGTGTCCTGGGGCCGCCTCCTGCAGCCGACCTTGAAGGCGCTGGAGGCAATACCCTGCTCCATCTCCTACCAGCCAAATCCTTGTGTCTGATTTTGCCAGCTTCTCCCACCTCCTCGACTCTGCAGTGTTCGGGGTCAAGCTCAGTGGATTCCAACCTTTCCCCCTGAAGGCAGCGGCCCACCAGGTCTTTCTTCATGGTGGCGAGCCAGGCCTGTTGCCATGCATGGTTGTGGATGGCCGGTTGGGTTTTCCTTCTTCCCGCTCAGCGGAGCATCCCGGGAGCCTTCAGACTTGGCTTGAGTCTGAAGAAGTGTCCCGACCTGAAACTTCATCTTTTCAGGTTCTCCAGTGATGCTGCCTGCCCAGCTGAGTCACTCCAGCACTTTGTGTCTTTTTTGTAATCTATCATCTTCAGGTCCTTGTATCTACATAAGCAATAAGAACTATTTAGATGGCTCTTTCAATGGTTCAAGGTGCATATCATAAAGGAACATATAAACATGGATATGCATCTCCCAAACTATCCACAAGGTTTAGCCTGGAAGCCTTCTCAGCAACAGGTTAGAATATGTTAGATAAGCAAATTACAGTACTCCTGTATGTGTACCACCAAGCAGACCTGAAAGACAATTTTCTGATATTTCATTTTTGTATAGATAGTGGAGTGATGATTTCCATCCTGTACCAGGTGGAAAAAATAGAAATGAAAATATAACACCTCTCTTCCATCTATAGCTTTAACATTAATGAATAAGTTTAACTTAAATCCCTTATAACTGCAGAATTAAGTTTATAATACTTAAAATTATACACAAAGTAGCAGAGATATGAATTCATCTGAAGGGTCTGATATCACTGGTTGCATTTTTTAGTTTAATTGGATGTCACCCTTCCTGCCTGTAGAAATGGACAAAATGGGAATAGTTTAATTGGGTACGAAGTGGATTCAATGAGCTGATGCGCCTGTTTCCGGGAGTGTGACACATGACAAATATTCAGCTTAATGGATTCAAAGAAAGTACAGAAATATAACCTTTTTTGTTATTAGGATCCTGTTCTATTCACTGGCACTATGAGAAAGAATCTAGATCCTTTTGATGAACATACTGATGAAGCACTGTGGAATGCATTGGAAGAGGTAAGAGTTTGAATGGAAAACCAGAACTTGCTTTTGAACCTCAATGCTAATCAAAATAAAAACATTTTAAATAAAAATCCCTCTTCTCCAGTATTGAAGACTTTGAGTGACAACACTTTTCAATTTTAGGCAGCTGTGGAAAGGATGAAACTATCTTTGTTAAATTAGTGGAAAATGCAAGTTTCTTTATGTTTCTATGCATGATTCGCTTCATAGGTGCAGCTAAAGGAGGTAGTCGAAGAATTGCCACATAAATTAATGGCAGAACTAGCTGAAGCCGGTTCCAATTTCAGCGTTGGACAAAGACAATTAGTGTGTCTTGCCCGAGCAGTGCTCAGAAAAAGTAAAATACTTATCATCGACGAAGCAACAGCAAATGTGGATGCTAGGTAATGATGTGTTCTTTCATTGCAATAACTTAATAAGTGATCAGACATTGATATTGTACAATCGCTGGAATTGCTGCAATGACACTATATATCAACATTGTCTTCAAACTAGGCATGATATTAATTTCTAATTAAAATCATGGCCATATGTTTAAAAGTCCTTTTATATATATAACCATATAACAATTACAGCACGGAAACAGGCCCTCTCGGCCCTTCCAGTCCGTGCCGACCATTTATTTTCCCCTAGTCCCATCTACCTGCACTCAGACCATACCCCTCCATTCCCTTCCCGTCCATATACCTATCCACTTTACTTTTAAATGTTAAAATCGATCCTGCCTCCACCACTTCTGCTGGAAGCTCATTCCACACAGCCACCACTCTCTGGGTAAAGAAGTTCCCCCTCGTGTTACCCCTAAACTTCTGTCCCTTAATTCTCATGTCAGGCCCTCTTGTTTGAATCTTCCCTACCCTCAATGGGAAAAGCTTATCCACGTCAACTCCCTTTCATCATTTTATGTCTATCCCTTTCATCATTTTAAAGACCTCAATCAAGTCCCCTCTTAACCTTGTGCGCTCCAAAGAATAAAGACCTAACTTGTTCAACCTTTCTCTGTAACTTAGTTGCTGGAACCCAGGCAACATTCTAGTAAATCTCCTCAGTACTCTCTCTAATTTGTTGACATCCTTCCTATAATTGGGCGACCAAAATTGTACTCCAGAATTGGCCTTACCAATGCCTTGTACAATTTTAACATTACTTCCCTACTCCTATATTCAATGCTCTGATTTATAAAGGCCAGCACACCTTGTATTGTCATTCAAATTGGATAATGCCATCCAGATGACATTATTTTAAATTATAGCTAACATACAGCATGAAAATAAGCCCTTCATTCCACGCCACCCACTAACCATCCGTTTGCACTAATCCTACAAAAGTGATAGGAGTAGAATTAGACCATTCGGCCCGTCAAGTTTAGTCTGCCATTCAATCATGGCTGATCTATCTCCCTCCTAACCCCATTCTCCTGCCTTCTCCCCATAACCTCTGACATCTGTACTAATCAAAAATCCATCTCTGCCTTAAAAATATCCACTGACATCCTCCAAAGCCTTCTGTGGCAAAGAATTCCACAGATTCACCACCCTCTGACTAAGTAAATGTCTCCTAATTTCCTTCCTAAAGAACATCTTTTAATTCTGAAGCTATGTCGTCTAGTCCTAGTCTCTCCCACTAGTGGAAACATCCTTTCCACTTCCACTCTATCCAAGCCTTTCACTATTCTATATGTTTCAATTAGGTCCCCACTCATTCTTCTAATCTCCAGTGAGTACACGCCCAGTAGTTGAGGTTAGTTATCTAAAATTGGAGAATTCAATGTTCCTACCAATGCAAGGGATTTTGTTTAGCCCACAATGTCTGCGCTGAACATAATGCCAAGAACTGCCTTATATCTGCCTTAACCACTACCTCCAGCAGCACATTGTAGCGCATACATCTTCCGTGTAACAAAAACATTTGCCCCGCAAAACCCTTAAAAACTTTGCCCTCTCATCTTAATAAGTTAATAAGTCATAGGAATAGAATTAGGCCATTTTGCCCATCAAGTCTGTTCTGCCATTCAATCAGTGGCTGATCTATCTTACCTTATCAATCCCATTCTCCTGGCTTCTCCTGATAAACCCTAACACCCTTACTGATAAAGAATCTGTCAATCTCCGCCTTAAAAATATATATTGATGGCCTCCACGGTCGTCTGTGGCAGTGAATTCCACAGATTCACTATCCTTTGACGAAAGAAATTGAGGAATTTATTTTCTCATCTCCTTTCTAATGGTACGTCCTCTTATTCTGAGGCAATGGCCGCTGATCCTAAACTCACCCACTAGTGGAAACATCCGCTCCACATCCACTGTATCCAGCTCTTTCACTATTCGGTAAGATTCAATTAGGCCGTTGCCCCCCCCCCCCCCCCCCCACTCCTCATCCTTCTTAGACCTCATATTAAAGCAATTCCGTCTAGTATTTGATTTTTTTCCATACTGGAAAAGAGGTCCTGACTTATTACCCTATCTAGCCGCTCCTTTGGTGTGCCAGAGAAAACAATCCATTCTGTTCAACCTCTCACTGTAGTTAATACCCACTAATCCAGGCATAATTCTGGTAAACCTCCTCTGCATCCTTGCCAAAGCCTCCACATTCTTCACATAATGGGGCAGTCTCACACTAGGAAACCAACAGAAATATGAATAAACGATAGAACTTCACAAAATATATGAATCCACCAGGAAATGGTGCCTTGCTGAAACGTGAGATCTACACGTGAAATACATTTTTATATGATTAAGGCTCAAATCCATCAATTTATTCTGTGTTTTTATGTTTCTACTATGATTCCACGAGGCATGGATACTGGGTTGTAGATTGCTATGAAATGTTTCTGGGGTGCAGAATGCCTTGAAAAGATTCTATGATGATGACGCTAAGAAGTCCAGTACATGATTGGCATTCGGATACTTTCGTTTGATCGAAAAACTTAATGTTTTTTTCTATTTTAAAGAACGGATAAGCTAATTCAGCAGACAATTCGCGAGAAATTTGAACAGTGCACAGTACTGACAATTGCACATCGACTTAACACCATAATCGACAGTGACAGAATTTTGGTAAGTACAAGCTGTTTTGAAGCACCTGTTATGTTTGAGTATGTCTTGTGAGGAAAAACTAAATTGCCAGGTCACACATTTAGATTTAAATGAAATGAAATTGATAATACTTGGCATTTACTATTTTTATGTGTTGAGTTCCGTGCACCATATTACAAGAAGGATGTTGGTAAATTGGAAAGGATACAGAGAAGATTTAAGTGGATGTTAGCACAACTCGAGGGTCTGAGCAACAGGGAGATGTTGAGCAAGCTGGGACTCTATTCCTTGGAGCGTAAGAGGATGAGGGGTGATCTTATAGAGGTATATAAAATCATGAGAGGAATAGATTGGATCAAGACACAGAGTGTTTTGCCCAGAGTAGGGGAATGGAGAACCAGAGGACATACTGTAGGTTTAAGGTGAAGGGGAAACGATTTAATAGGAATCTGATGGGTAATCTTTCCACACAAACAATGGTGTGTGTATGGAAAGAGCTGCCAGAGGAGGTAGTTGAGGCAGGGACTATTGCAACTTTTAAGAAACCGTTAGACAGGTATATGGATAGGACAGATTTGGAGGGATATGGGCCAAACGCAGGCAGGTGGGACTAGTGTAGAAGGGACAGTGGGCAAGTTGGGCCAAAGGGCCTATTTCTATGTAATGAATAAGGGATTTTGATCATATGAGAACTAATGTTTAAGAAGGAACTGCAGATGCTGGAAAATCGAAGGTATACAAAAATGCTGGAGAAACTCAGCGGGTGAGGCAGCATCTATGTAGGGAAGGAAATAGGCAATGTTTCATGTCGAGACCCATCTTCAGACTGATGTGAGGGTGGGGGTGGGGGGCGGGAAGAGGGGGGAGGTAAAGCGACAAGTGTAGCATTTCCTGCGGTTGCAAGGGAAAGTGCCTGGAGAGGGGGTGGTTCGGGTGGGAAGGGACAAATTGACCAGGGAGCTACGGAGGGAGTGATCTCTGCAGAAAGCAGACAGGGGAGGAGATGGGAAGATGTGGCAAGTGGTGGGATCACGTTGGAGGTAGCAAAAATGTCGGAGGAGATGAGACTCTCACCAGGGTCTCTTCTATACCCCGTGACTGCTCTCACTCCTCATCCCCCCCACTCGTAACAAGGGCAGAGTCTCCCTTGTTCCTACCCTCCACCCTACCAGCCGTCACATACACAAATAGTCCTCCGACATTTTTGTCACCTCCAATGTGATCCCACCACTTGCCACTTGTCGATTTACCTCCCCCCTTGACTCCATTCAAGGATCTAAGCAGTCTTTCCAGGTGCGGCAGAGGTTCACCTGCACCTCCTACAACCTCATCTATTGTATCCGCTGCTCTAGCTGTCAGCTGCTCTACATCTGTGAGACCAAGCGTAGGCTTGCCGATCGTTTCGCCGAACACATCCGCCTCGGTTCGCAATAACCAACCTGATCTCCAAGTCGCTCAGCACTTCAACTCCCCCTCCCATTCCGAATCCGGCCTTTCTGTCTTGGGCCTCCTCCATGGCCAGAGTGAGGACCACCAGAAATTGGAGGAGCAGGCGCCTCATATTTCGCTTGGGCAGTTTGCACCCCAGAGGTATGAACATTGACTTCTCTAAGTTCAGGTAGTCCCTACTTTCTCCTCCCCTTCTCAGCTCTCCCTCAGCCCACTGGCTCCACCTTTTCCTTTCTTCTTCCCGCACCCCCACCCTCACATCAGTCTGAAGAAGGGTCTCGACCCAAAACGTTCGCTCCAAGGATGCTGCCTCATCCGCTGAGTTTCTCCAGCATTTTTGCCTACCTGAGAAATAATGTTGTTGCTTCACCTAGGATGTGCATTGACATTGCCAGGACAGCATACTTATCCCCCATTTGAAAGTTGGTAGAAAGAAATGCCAAGTCGTCTGGAAAATTTTGCATGTTTACTCATGCTGCTTAGTGTTTTGAGATATCTATCTTTAATGAATCAGAATATGTACCCTAATTTATTTTCATGTTTAAAAATTAGTTTGTTTAATAATACTTGGGCTTTTTAATCTCTAGGTTTTACATTGTCTCTATCTTTGAAATTTAATTATGGGGAAGCACAGGGGAATGAAACTAAAAGGAGGAAGTTTATGCAATTAGCTACTTTTCATGCCACTTTGACTTGATATTTTTAAATATGCAGTCTTATGAATAGTGGATTTCGGAGATATTGAATGAAAGCTGCGTGTTGAATGTAAGTACAACAGAGCACTTAAAGTTTATTTTGCACTTCTGCTCAGTTGTCTGGGCGATGCTATTTCTGTTCTTCCTGCAAACTGTCTCAATAGCAGCATTATTATACTGTAGCTGCCATAAAAATGAATTTACACATGCTGAATTTCCAGAGGTTTTTTTTTAAGTGAGTGGAGAATTAAAGTGACGACAGCAAGTATACTAACATATTGTGGCTGTAAATGGGATGCAACTAATTTATGAATAAATAGCACATCATGGATTTGTGGAGTCACATAGGTACATGGAAACAAGTGCTTTGGGCAACTCATTCATGCCAACCAAGTTGTCTACCTGAGCTTAGTCCAGTTGCTTGTATTTGTCCCAAATCCCTCTAAACTTTGTACCCGTCGAAATAACTTTTAAATGTTACAATTTTACCCACTAACAGCACTCCCTCTGGCAGCCTGTTTCATATACCCATCACCTTCAGTGTGTGCCCAGAGGTCTCCTTTAAATATATCCCCTCTCTTAAACCTATTCCCACCAGTTTTTTATTTCACTTCCCTAGAAAACAAAATTGTGGTTATCCGCCTTATGATTTTATAAACCTATCAGATCACTCCTCAGTCTCCTTCGCTCCAAGGAAAACAATCCCGACCTATCCAATCATTTCTTATAACACTATAAGACATAGGAGCAAAATTAGGCTATTCAGTCCATCAAGTCTACTCTGCCATTCAACCATGGCTGATATATTTTTCTCTCTAAACACCATTCTGCTGCTTTCTCCTCGTAATCTTTGATGTCCATTGTAATAAGGAAGCTATCAATTTCTATTTTTCATTTACCCAATGTTTTGACCTCTACTGCCATATGTGGCAATGAATTCCACAGATTCACCACTCCCTGGCTAAATAATTTCCTCTTCATCTCCATTCTAAAGGTACACTTTTTTATTCTGAGGCTGTGCAGGACACTCTCATTACTGGACCCACCCGACCAGTCCAGACAACATTGTTCTGAATCATGTGATAGGAGCAGAATTAGGCCATTCAGCCCATCAAATCTACTACACCATTCAATCAAGACTGATTTATCTCTCCCTCCGAATCCCATTCTCATGCGTTCTCCCCATAACCTCTGACACCTGTACTAATCAAGAATCTATCTATCTTTTAAATATATCCACTGACATGGCCTCCACAGCCTTCAATGAGGGTCATAGAGCTATTCACGATGGAAACGGACCCTTTCGGCCCATTGTGTCCATGTCGACACAGATGGTATTCTAGGTTTTCCTATTTGCCTGCATTTAGCTCATATCCTTCTAAATCACAAGCAAAAAAACAAGTTTCTTCCCATCAACCACCAGGCACTTGAAGCACACAATGCTAACCAAAACTCGAACTGAACCAAACTACGACAGACTTTATATAAGCCTGCACTATTGTGGTATGGATACCAAAAATAACTGATAATTTATTGAACTGTAGAAACACTAGAAACTGCAGATGTTGGAATCTTGACCAAAATGAAATACAGGAGGACTGCAGCAGGCCAGGTGGCTTAGTTGGTGGTAAATCGATAGACAACATTTCTGGTCATTACCTTTTTCAGACTGATGGAGCAGGAGAGAGCAAATTGGAAAAGAGAGATAAGGGAGGGGCAAAACCAGACAGTTGATAGGTAGATACAGTACAAGTGAGGGAGAGAGTGGTGATTGTTGGATTACTGGAGAATGTGACAAAGATGAAATGGAGATAAAACAGTGTCTGATAAGGAAAGGTGTACAATGTAAAGGGATATGAGCGGGATGGGGGAAAGTGCGGCACAGAGGTGTATAGACCCCAGCTTCATGACCTTGGTAGCTGTTTGCATAGAGTATGCCCGTTCTCCCTGTGACACCGTGGGCTTCCTCCAGGTGCTCAGGCGTGCGGTTGTGTAGGTTAATTGGTTTCTGTAAATTGCCCCTAGTGTGCAGGATGAAAAAATGGGATGACATAGAACTAGTTTGAACAGATGATCGATGGTCGGAGTGGACCATCATGGATGATCGATGGTTGGGGTGGACTCGGTGGGCCGAGGGGCCTGTTTCCTGCTTTGTCTCTAAAACTGCAACTAAACTAAACCTAAGATGGAAATGGGGAACCTGGAGGGGACTGGCTGGGAGATGAGCGGAAGAAGGAGGGGAAAGAAACAGGGTGTCAGGGCTGGTGGGAGAAACGTGTGCTCACTGGGGATGAGTGTGAGAAAAGGGGGGGGGAGGTGGTTAATTGTCGGGTTTTATTGATATTGTATTCATTAGGAGTAATTAGTAATTCCTTCATTGTCACATGTACTAGATACAGTGATATGCATTACTTTACATATAATCTAGTAAAATCATGCTATACAATTGTACATAAGTAAAAGAGTGCAATGAATGCAGTGTAAAACATTGTAGATTTCTTCTGAGGTATTGCACTAAGAGTTGCTATGTTTCTGGCACTTGGCGTGGAAGGAGTTAGCCTGGACTGGCAATGCTGTCAGTATATTGTGCTGTTGTAGGCTGTGCCCTATCTACATGTTTGTCTGACCTGTCAGGGCCAGAAGCATTGTTTGATCTCTGCGATCCCCTGGCTGCTGCAGGGCGTCCATTGGCTTCCACCAACACCCTCAACCCTCAACCTATCACCACCACAACTCACCTTCTTCTCGCCTCTCTGATTCAGTGTGCAGTGGTGCTTTCATAGCTGACAACTTTTTGAGTGCTTCCAAGGACGCTGAAGTGAACACACAGCCCGTTCACAGGCACCTATCTTCCCCTCAGTCTGCCACTGCCGTCATCTTGAATACTACTTGTATTTAGTCACTTCAATGGGAGGTCAAATAAGAGAATGATGAAGAAAATATCCAAATTAATCCTGGGGACAGTATGGGAATGGGAAGGAGTAAAATGGATATCAACCAGGAACTCCAGCAGACCTTGGTGGATTGCACATAAGTATTCAGCGAAATGGTTCCCCCGATATAAATGAGGGTGCATTGAGAACCCTGACTGGAATAGAGGAGGTTGGAAGAGGTGCATGTGAACCTTTGTCTAACCTGGAAGAGCTGTTGGGGTCCCTGGATGGAAATGGAGAGGCAGTCTAGGAACTTGCATTACATATTCTGGGATTGCAAGGGAAAGTGCCCAGCGAGAGGGCAGATTGGGTGAGAAGGGATGAACAGACCAAGGTGTTGTGGAGAGAGTGGTCTCCACTGAAAGGTGAAAGATGTGGAGACTAAGATGTGACTGGTGGTGGGTTCACATTTACCCTGGCATAAATATCGGAAGTCGGAAGCAGGATCCTCAGAGTTAGAATGAAGGGCATCCTGTTAGGCAGGGCAGGTGAGCGTAAGGAAGCTTGGATAACGAGGGAAATTGAGGCTTTGGTCAAGAGTAAGAGGGCATGGGGCAGGTATAAGCAGCTAGAAACAAGTGTATCCCTGGATGGGGCTTTGGGAACTGAGGAGCAAGCCAAAAAATGAAATCAGATGGACAAAAAGGGGACAGGTGATGGCTCTGGCTAATAACATTAAGGATTATCCCAAAATATTTTATAAGTACATAGTATGAGGATGTTGCCAGGACATGAAGGTCTGTGCTATGGGGAGAGGTAAAGCAAGTTAGGACTCTATTCCTTGGAGTGCAGGAGGATGAGGGATGGTCTTATGAAGGTGTATAAAGCCATGGGAGGAAAGATCAGGTTGACACACAGGGTCTCTTGCCCAGAGTAGGGGAATCGAGAACTAGACGACATGGGTTTAAGGTAAGGGGAAAAAGATTTAATAAAAATCCGATGGGGTAACGTTTTCATGCAAAGGGTGGTAGGTGTATGGAATGAGCTGCCAGAGGAGGTAGTTGAGGCAGGTACTATCGCAACGTTTAAGAAACATTTAGACAGGTACATGGGTAGGACAGGTTTTGAGGGATATGGGTCAATCGCAGGTAGGTGGGACTGGTGTAGATGCGATATCTTGGCCAATGTGGGCAAGTTGGACCGAGGAGCCTGTTTCCACGCTGTAAGACTCTATGACTATGAGATAAAGGGGATAAGAGTAACCAGAGAAAGAATGGGACCCTTCAACAATCGAAGCAGGCAACTCTGTGGGAACCACAGGAGATGGATAATGCCCTCAATTAGTATTTTCCCTCTGTTTTTACTGTGGAGAAAGACATGAGGACTGAGGAACTTGGAGCAGTCAATAAAGGTGTTTTGAGAACAGGCAGTATTACAGTCGAGGACGTGCTCAATGGCCTGACTTGTATGAAAGTAGACAAATGTCTCAGGTCTGATCAGATATATCTGAGGACACTGACGGAAGCTGCAGAGGAAATTGCAGGTGCCCTGGCTCAGATTTATGAGTCTACCCACTGATCTTATAGTGGTGGGTAGGATCATGAGAGGAATAGATAGGGTAAATGCACCAGAGTAGGGGAATCGAGAACTATAGAACATAGGTTTAAGGTGAGAGGGGAAAGTGTTAATAGGAACCTGAGAGGCAACTTTTTTACACAAAGGTTGGTAGGTATATGGAATGAGCTGCCGGAGAAGGTATTTGAAGCAGGTACTATTACAATGTTTAAGAAATATTTACACAGGTAATTTGATAGGATAGGATTAGAGGGATATGGGCCAAACACAGACAGGTGGGACTTGTATAGATGGGACATATTGGTCGGCATGGGCAAGTTGGCCGGAAGGGCCTTTTTCCACACAGTATGATTTTATGGATCTCTATGACTCTTAATCTTATTGTCTCAGTGGACAAACCCTGCACAATGTCCTCTCTGAGTGCTGCCTGATTAGTATTGTAAGTCCTCCATTTCCTTTGCCTCCATCTCGATTCTGTCTGAAACATCGAAATCCGGAAACATTGAGCTGCCAGCCGTGTCCCTCTTGCAACAACGTTTCCACAATGGACACAACAACATAGTCTCAAGCATCAATCCAGGTTTCATCTGCCTTCTCCACGATTCTCCTTGCGTTGAAATAAACATACTAATACCCATCAGCGTCATCACATTCCTTCACCGCTCCCTGCCTATCCTTCCTATGAGACTTACGTAACCTAACTACCTTCCCATCACTCCTTCCAATTTCTGACCTACTTCTCTGATTTCTAGAGAAATAATTACAAATACATGGTGGCCAATTGTTGAAAGCGTACAGAGTATAACATACAATGTAATTATTATAAAGTTTTAGAAAATACGGTTTAAAAAAAAAAGGAAATGGCTATTTAAAAATAAATAATGGATGTAAGATACTACTGGAGTCTCTGTTTGAATCTATACTAAGCAAGGACACAGAAATATAAGGTTAGCAAAATTGTGAAATCATCAACTCATTAGATTGTATTGCCATGTTCCCATCCGGGCTAAATACGAGCTATCTTTATATCCTTCACCCAAGGATCCATGCGAGATATCCAGATTGTAGAGAACAAGGTGTAAATCAGACAGACTTAGTCGTTTCTGAATGAATTGTAAAAAGAAAATAAACAAATAGTAAATAAATGAAAGATCAATCAAATAGGAATGTCTCTTTCAATATCTCTCTTCCTGTAGGGTGGCCCAATGTTGCAGCAGTTAGTGCTACTGTCACAAAGCTCCCAGACTCAGGTTTGATTACATTCTTGGCAAGTTCTCTCTCCAACCTGTTTAAGAAGGAACTGCAGATGCTGGAAAATCGAAGGTAGATAAAAATGCTGGAGAAACTCAACGGGTGTGGCAGCATCTATGGAGCAAAGGAAATCGGCAACGTTTCGGGGCGAAACCTTTTCGGGTCTGAAGAAGGGTTTCGGCCGGAAATGTTGCTTATTTCCTTTGCTCCATAGATGCTGTCGCACCTGCTGAGTTTCTCCAGCATTTTTATCTACCTCTCTCTCCAACCTAATCGGTTTTGCCTCAGTGTTGCGGTTTCCTTTCGAATCCCACACAGGTTACAGGGATATGTATGGTGGAATGGAACAAAAGACAATGCTATGAGATTGAACATAAACTCATTAGCCTAAGAGGCCATCTATTTGTAAGAAAATATGTTTTTCATTTGTCTTACAGGCTGGCCTTGCAAGAAATTGCCATCTGGCCTAGCAAGCAGAAAGGGCTCTCTCCCAAGCTCAAGCTTAACAAGGCTGTGTCTTCCTCCTGATGGGCATTGGGGCAATCCAGCCCTGTATAGAAGGCACAGAGGAGGAAGACTAGAATCTTCCTGGTATGCAAGTCCCTTTCAGCCCCTCATCCCCCTTCTTGAAATAACTGTCTAAATGTATTTGCACGTCTGCAGACCATTTTCACGTCTATATGCACATTTGGGCCAGCTGCCATCCACACACCCAGACCATAGCAGTTCATAGATAAGTCATCAGCTTCCATAAAGGCTCTGAGAGTAATTCAACAACTTTTTCCTCTGTTGTTATAGCTAAGGAGTATATAGCTCTTTGGTGGGTTTTGGTTATTGGACTTGGTTGGGATTGGAGGTGTTAACATCAGATCTACAGCCCATTATCTAGGTAGTCCCATGAGTGCTCCTTTGGCATTATTGAGTATGAAACTGCTGCCTTCTTTCAGGATGTCAACATTTCTACTGGAAATCCATCATTGCCCAGGGATGCAAGCAGAAGCCTCCACGTGGTGCATCCCGGGCAATGCTGACCACAGGAACTGTACCACAGTGACTGACTGAAGTAGCCAATTCTGCAACCACCGACCGTCAAACGTCACTGACCAACTGGAAGGACGTGATATAGAAGATGGCCAGGCACGAGGAAGAAGAATCATTGCCCAATTCCCGGAGTGCAAGTCTTCCAGCAGTCTGAGGCAGCCACAATTGAAATATCGTGTCACAGACATCGACCAATCTGATCAAGCTAGAAGGGTAGCACGAGGAGAAGTTTCTGGCTATATGACAGTAATTAATATCTCATTTGATGCATTACATATTTTTATGTGCAAATTAACTTCTTCATGTTCAAACTGATAAGTGTTAAGAATCCAAAGGTCATCACTGGTTGAGTTGATGGTGCAGTGTATTGAGATATGAACTTTAATCGTTTTATCAATTGTTTACGATCAATGAAAGCATTGGCAGTTTGCACAGACCTCAGTTCATTGAAACATAGCTGCTGAAGCATTTTCTATTCCCTTTCGTAAAGAAGAAAGCATTGTTCTTGTTTTGAAGGAAAGCTGTACTATGTTTGCCCACTATATATTATTTCTTTAGAATTACAATGCCTCATACCAAAGTGAAAATGTGTAGAGTTAACATAATCCAAATGATGAATGTTGGTAATGACCAAAGTAAATTTGGCAGCTAATCTCATTGCAGATACATTGATAGATGAAGCTGAAATCAGATTCTGCATTCATGACCACCAGTGCAATCTAGAGTGCAAAATACAAACAATTCGCAAGCCTTTTCCCTATTTGCTATGATGTATAAGGAGGCCATGTTGGCCCATCGAATCTATGTCAGTTGACAGAGTAATCTCATTCACTCACTAATTTTCCCTTTAATATATTCTCCTCACATTGCCATTAACTCCCAATGAATAACACTCACCTAATTTACTTGCCAATGAATCTGTCCGCATAATCACTTTTGGAATGTGGAGGGAAACCAGAACAGGAAACTGACACAATCACAAGGGGAAACATTCAAACTCCACATAGACAATACTGAAGGTCAGGATCAAACCTGTTTCATGGAAGCTGCAAAGCAGCAGCTCTGCCAACTGTACTACTGTTCAATTTTACAATGAAGGCATAGAAGGATATGGTCTTAATGCAGGCTAATGGGATTAGTGTAAATGGAAAAAGCTTTGGCCTGGATGAGGTGGCTGAAGGGCTTGTTCTTCTGCTATATTATTCTATGACTATATGAGGTAGATGCAAACTATAGGTTTTATTTGTAAGTTTGTTGTAGGATCGCAATATCTTGTTGAGATACATGGTTGTGTACAGAACTGGGCAAATGGATACTCTGGTGAAGTTCAATGGTTTGCGACTTAATGTGGAAGGAAGTGCCTGCCTTCTACACTGTTTCCCATGATCCTCATCCACTGGCACCTGCTCATTTTCATCTCTAACTTATTTTTATTGAAGATCTTCAGGTAATGGATTGGCTCTCCTGTTGAATGCAGTGAACAATAACAAGCCATGAAACTCTCTGATAGTTAAGAGCATAGAACAGTACAGCACAGGAACAGACACTTTGGCCCACGATGCCTGTACTGAACATGCTGCCAGGATAAACTAATCTCATCTGCCTGCACATGATCCATATTCCTCCATTCTCTGCATATCCATGGCTTTTCGATAAGCCTCTAAAATGCCACTCTCGTATCTGCCTCCATCGCCACCCTGGCAGCATGTTCCAGGCACCCATCGCCCTGTGTAAACATCTTGCCCTGCACATTTGCTTTAAACTTTGCTCCTGTCACACTGAAGCTAATCTTTAACATTTCTAATCTGGGGAAAAAAGTTCTGAGTGTCAACCTATTTAGTCCTCTCATGAATGTATATACCTCTAGCAGGTCTTCCCTCAACCTCCGATGGCTTGAAAAAACCCTCAGAATAGTGCAGTTGTCAGAAGCCCATTTTGAGGAAGCTATTGTTATTCTCCACTTAGCTCCTCGGGTTGCATGGCTTTCAGGATAACGGTGTAGCTGGAGTTGCTGCAGTACAGACAAAATTCAGAAGCCAAGGAAAGATGCAATGGTTCTTATTGCCCAAGAATCAGCCGTCCTTTTCATGGTCAACCATGACTAGTAAGTTGATGGTAGACAAAAGTGCAGCAGCATCTATGAAGCGAAGGAAATAGGGAACGTTTCGGGTCGATACCCTTCTTTAGACTGATGGAGGGTTGGGGTTGGGGGGGGGGGGGGGAGAAGAAAGGAAAAAGGAGGAGTCCGAGTGCTGAGGGGGAGCTAGGAAGGGAAGGAGATAGCAAGGGCTAACGGAATTGGGAGAATTCAATGTTCAAGCCACCGGGATGCAGACTGCCCAAGCGGAATATGAGGTGCTGTTCCTCCAATTTCCGGTGTTGCTCACTCTGACCATGGAGGAGGCCCAACAGAGAGGTCGGATACGGAATGGAAGGGGGAGTTGACGTGCTGAGCCACCGGGAGGTCAGGTTCGTTAATGCGGACTGAGCAGAGGTGTTCGGCGAAACGACCGCCAAGCCTATGCTTGGTCTTACCGATGTAGATCAGCTGTATTGGATGCAATAGATGATGTTGGAGGAAATGCAGGTGAACCTCTGTCTCACCTGGAACGACTGCTTGGGTCCTTGAATGGAGTTGAGGGGGGAGGTAAAACGAAAAGTGTAGCATCTCTTGGGGTTGCAAGGGAAAGTGCCTGGGAAGGAAGGGAATAATTGACAGGAGTTACGGAGGGAGCGGTCTTTGCGGAAAGCAGACGGGGGGAGATGGGAAGATGTGGCGAGTGGTGGGGTCACGTTGGAGGTGGCAAAACTGACGGAGGACTATTTGTTGCTGTATCCCTTTCTCATACCACTTGTAAGTTGATGATTGATATAACTCTTGTGATACCCAAAATGAATTATAAGTACAATACTCACAATTTGTATCTCCCTGAAGCCTGCAATGATGACAAACCAATGTGGCATCTGCTGCAGCATGGGCAAGGTCATCTTCTCCTGATTATCACCTACTATCCGTCCTCAGTTGAAGTATCATGATGAACAATGATTGGAAGAATCAAGGGCATGGGGCTTCGGTGCTTGTCACCAAGAATGGCATGGTATCACCACTGTAGACAGGCTGTTCTGAAGGCCATAACTACTAGACTCAGACTGCAAGTAATGAGTGAACCAACACAGGAGATAAACCTAGGCACAAGGTACTGTCCCGACCCGAAACGTCACCTAACCATGTTCTCCAGAGATGCTGCCTGACCCGCTGAGTTACTCTGCACTTTGTGTCATTTTTGTAAACCAGCATTTGGAGTTCTTTGTTATGTAACATCATTCTCAGTAGTTTAACCTCATTCTCAATAGTTTACCTGTGACGTGCATTTATTCGCGGCAGCATTGATAGAAATGACCATTGCACAGTGCTTGTGGCAACAAAGTCTCATTTCAATGCTGAGGACATCTTCCATCATATTGTATATTATGAACTATCATCTGAATTTCATATCCATAAAGAAACTGAGGATTTTTTGGTTGATAATGCAACCTGAGTTTTCAACTTTAAATGTTGTTCACAGGTGCTGGATAAAGGAAGAGTTGCAGAGTATGAGGAACCACATATTCTCCTTGAGAACAAAGATGGTGTCTTCTACAAAATGGTACAGCACATGGGCAAGACTGAAGCAATTGATCTGACTAAGATAGCCAAAGAGGTATGTCTGTATAAAAGTTTACATTTCCTGTATAAATGTGTTACATATAAAGATTAGCTGCTGCTCTTTTCACACTTGTTTTGAAATCAATAATCCAATCAGTAGTCTAACACAACTCATTTCAAAGTAGCATGAAATTCGCTAGATTTAAATTGTTTGTTCAACCCTATTTTTCTTTTTTGACAGTTTCTTTGATCCACCTGTTAAAAGACACAGCTCTGCATTTGCAATAAGTCATGGAAACATAAAAAATACATATTTTTGTTTAAAAACAACACTGACAGATAACATGAAGGGGGATGTTTGTATAGAATGGCCCTTAATACTCAACCTTTGCCTTAAGACCTGTCCTCTTCCTTTACAATTGCATTTGAAATGGATTTATTTTTTGTCTGAAGTCCAGAGGGTATTATCTGGTGCAGCATACTGAAATCATTGTGTGATGTGCACTATTGATTAAATGTCACCAAAAGTATCAACTGGTGGTTAATGCACAAAGCATGTATTCAACTTTTCTAAAGTTCATGATATGAGTCATGCAATTGATTTTTTTAAACTTTCAAAATGTTTAACATTAATGACCAAACTCTGCGCGTTTGTTAGTATCATGAGGCACTTTGTAGAATCGTACGTTTAGACCTTGTAAAATGTACACTTGAGGTTTGCAATGTTCTAAAATTTTCAATAATGTAAAAAATGTGTGCTGTGATTTTTCATTTTCTAGTAAAATATGCCTTCCTTATCGGCCTCGTTCCCATTCGGTTCTTTGGCTTCGACTTCTTTGCTTTGGCTTCTTGTCTGTCGGCGTTACGTCCGGGTACCAACAGCAAGATGTAGCAGAGATCAGTGTTTGCTGTCTGGAATTGGTCTAGGACGAGAAAGTTCAAAATCAAACCAAATTGGCCTTTGCAGATAAAACATTGTAGGCTCACATAAGGTTATATTTGAGGTTACAGGAAGCCACACTGCAGACAAATAATGCAATTTGAATACTGGTCTTTTAAATTGTGTGATTTCAGGAGATACGGGTTTAGTAAAACCTGTTTTCTAAAAGTAAATAGGTTTCTCAATCAGTGAACCTCTCACTGAAGACACATTGTGCACTTTGCTCTACTGTGGGTTTCTTTTGGGGAAGGGATTAGGGCTAAGGAAACCCCTATCAAATGATCACAACTTGAATTTTCCAACAGGTCCTAAGATACCCAGAAATGTACACAAAATTGTATTATTCTAAGTTAAGCTTCTTTTGAACTGCATGTCATTTTTTTTTTATTTATGAGGTGGGGTAGTGGGATGACTGCGTAATGGAATTTCTAAGCCCTCCTGTTTAAAGTTCATCCACTGTTCCGCTGCAGTATTGTACAACAATATTTTGAATAAGCCTTTTGGGACCAGCAACCACCGTTCTACTAGGTTTAATATAATTATGGATAGGGCACAGCGGGCCCACAAGTTAAAATGCTAAATTTGGGCAAGGCCAACTTTGAAGGTGTGAGGCAGGAGTTCGCTCAAGTTGATTGGAGCAGGTTGTTTGCAGGAAAAGGAACGTCAGATTTAGATTCTGGAGTAGTTTCTGAGGATTGGCGGGTAGCAAACGTAACCCCTCTTTTTAAGAAGGGGGGGAGAGAGAAAACGGGGAATTACAGACCAGTTAGTCTAACATCGGTAGTGGGAAACTGCTAGAGTCAGTTATTAAAGATGGGATAGCAGCACATTTGGAAAGTGGTGCATTCATTGGACAAAGTCAGCATGGATTTACGAAAGGTAAATCATGTCTGACGAATCTTGTGGAATTTTTCGAGGATGTAACTAGTAGCGTGGATGGGGGAGAACCAGTGGATGTGGTGTATCTGGACTTCCAGAAGGCTTTCGACAAGGTCCCACATAAGAGATTAGTATATAAACTTAAAGCATACGGCATTGGGGGTTCAGTATTGATGTGGATAGAGAACTGGCTGGCAAACAGGAAGCAAAGAGTAGGAGTAAAAGGGTCGTTTTCACAATGGCAGGCAGTGACTAGTGGGGTGCCGCAAGGCTCAGTGCTGGGACCCCAGCTATTTACAATATACATAAATGATCTGGATGAGGGAATTGAAGGCAATATCTCCAAGTTTGCGGATGACACTAAGCTGGGGGGCAGTGTTAGCTGTGAGGAGGATGCTAGGAGACTGTAAGGTGACTTGGATAGGCTGGGTGAGTGGGCTAATGTTTGGCAGATGCAGTATAATGTGGATAAATGTGAGGTTATCCACTTTGGTGGCAAAAATAGGAAAACAGACTATTATCTAAATGGAGGCCGATTAGGAAAAGGGGAGATGCAGCGCGACCTGGGTGTCATGGTACACCAGTCATTGAAAGTAGGCATGCAGGTACAGCAGGCAGTGAAGAAAGCGAATGGTATGTTAGCTTTCATAGCAAAAGGATTTGAGTATAGGAGCAGGGAGGTTCTACTTCAGTTGTATCGGGTCTTGGTGAGGCCACACCTGGAGTATTGCGTACAGTTCTGGTCTCCAAATCTGAGGAAGGACATTATTGCCATAGAGGGAGTGCAGCGAAGGTGCACCAGACTGATTCCTGGGATGTCAGGACTGTCTTATGAACAAAGACTGCATAGACTCGGTTTATACTCTCTAGAATTTAGGAGATTGAGAGGGGATCTTATAGAAACTTACAACATTCTTAAGGGGTTGGACAGGATAGATGTAGGAAGATTGTTCTCGATGTTGGGGAGGTCCAGGACAAGGGGTCACAGCTTAAGGATAAGGGGGAAATCATTTAGGACCGAGATGAGAAGGAATTGTTTCACACAGAGAGTGGTGGGTCTCTGGAACTCTCTGCCACAGAAGGTAGTTGAGGCCAGTTCATTGGCTATATTTAAGAGGGAGTTAGATGTGGCCCTTGTGGCTAAGGGGATCAGAGGGTATGGAGAGAAGGCAGGTACGGGATACTGAGTTGGATGATCAGCCATGATCATATTGAATGGCGGTGCAGGCTCGAAGGGCCGAATGGCCTACTCCTGCACCTAATTTCTATGTTTCTATGTTTCTATGTCAGGAAAGTGGAATGTTTTTAAAATGTGCTGACAAGAGTTCAGGACATACACATATCTGTTAGAGTGAAGGCAAGGCAGGCAAACATAAGGAAGCATGGATGACGAGGGAAATTGAGTGTGATCAGGCGTAAGAAGAAGGCACGGGACAGGTTTAGGCAGCTGGGATCAGGTGCATCCATGGAGGAGTTTCGGGAGCAAGGAGCAAACTAAAAAAGGAATTCAGAGGGGCAAAAAGGAAACAGGAGGCAGCTGTGGCAGATAACATTAAGGACAATCCTAAAAGGTTTTATGGACGTAAAAGGGAAAAAGGGTAACCAGGGAGTGTGTCCCCTCAGAAATCAAAGTGTCAATTCCACGTGGAGGCAGAGGAGATGGGCAAGGTCCTCAAAGAGTGCTTCTCTGTTTTTAGGGGAAGTCATAAAAAAAGTGTTTTCAAAACAGTTGGTATTACGGTTGAAGAGGTGCTGAAGGTCCTGATGCATTTGAAGGTAGACAAATCTCCCTGGTCTGATCAGATATATCCGATGATGTTGTGGGAGGCCAGAGAGGAAATTGCAGGAGCCCTGGCTGAAATTTATGAGTCATCATTAAAGAAAGACAAGATGCTGGAAGACTGGAGGGTGGCAAATGTGCCTCTATTCAAGAAGGGCACTACCCTGCAGGGGAAAGGCTGGAAACCACAGGCCAGTGAGCTTAACATCTGTGCTTGTAAAGATACTTCAGTATTCAAAGGGATAGCATATACATGCACTTAGATGGACAAGGGCTGTTTAGGAATATGGTCAGCATCATTTTATACATGGGATTAAGTGCTTCATGAATCTGAGTTTTTGATGATGTGACCACAAAGATTAATGAGGGCAAACTATACATGTTTGGATTTCAGCAAGCCATTCAACAAGGTTCCACCTGGTGGGCTGCTCTGGAAGGTTAGATCCCATGGGGTCCACGGAGAGGTAGATGAATGGATAGAAAATTGGCTTTATGGAAGGAAGCAGAGGGTGATGGTAGAAGGTTGTTTTTTGGACTGGAGACCTGTGACGAGTGGTGTGCCTCAGTTTGGTGCTGCGCCTGTTGCTGTTTGTCATCTATATCAATGATTTGGATGAGAACGTACATGATATGATTAGCAAGTTTGCAATTGACACTAGAGTGGGTGATATTGTAGATAGTGTAGACGATTGTCAAAAATTGCAGCAGGGTCTTGATTGGTTGAGCAGGTGGGCTGTGGAATGGTTGATGGAATTTAATACAGAGAAATGTGAGTTGTTGCATTTTGGAAAGACTACCATGGGTAGGAACTACACAGTGATTGGCAGGGCTCTGGGGAGTGTTGCAGAGCAGAGGGTTCTAGGGGTGCAGGTACATAGCTTGTTGAAAGTGGCACCACAGACAGATAAAGTGGTCAAAAGGTTTGGCACAATGGCCTTCATCAGTTGGAGTATTGAGTAGAGAAGTTGGGAGGTCACGTTGCAGTTATAGAAGTTGTTGGTGAGGCCGCATTTAGAGTATTGTGTTCGGTTCTGGGCACAATGTTAAGATATTGTCAAGCTGGCAAGGGTGCAGAGAAGATTTAGGAGGATGTTGTCAGGGCCTGAACCACAGGGAGAGTTGAGCAGGCTTGGCCTCTATTCCTTGGAGCACTGGAGGACGGGGAGTAATCTTATAGAAATGTACAAAATCATGAGAGGAATAGTTCAGGTAGAAGCACAAAAACACACTTGCTCTGAGTAGGGGAATCGAGCACCAGAGGACTTTGTTTTAATGTGATGGGGGAATGATTTAATAGGAACCCGAGGGGTAACAAAGTTTGGTGGGTGCATGGAACAAGCTGTCGGAGGAGATGGTTGAGGAAGGTATGTCATAGCGTTTATGAAACACTTAGACAGATACATGGATACGACAGGGTTAGAGGGATAAACGCAGGCAGGCAGGACTAGTGTAGTTGGGACATAATGGTCAGTGTGGGCAAGTTGGGCCGATGGGCCTATTTCCACACTGTATGACTATGAAGGCAAACTGAAAAAGGACCACAAGGAATACAAAGAGACCAAATATGGTGAATAAGGTTGGTTGGTTACATGCATAAATAAGTAAGCAAGGAAAGAGTTACCAAGGTATTGTAGTTATTTTATTGGCCAGCAAAATATTTGGAGGGAGATAAAGGAGAACTTAGTTTAGTCAAGTTTAGTTAGAGATACATCGCGGAAACTGTCCCTTCGGCTCACCTAGTCCATGCCAACCAGTGATCTCCATACTTATTCTACACACACTATTCTACACACACTAGGGACAATTTACAATTTTACCAAACCAATTAACCTACAAACCTATACGTCTTTGGGATGTGGGAGGAAACCGGACAACCCACGCAGGGAGAACGTACAAACTCTGTATAGACAAGCACTGTAGTCAGGATCGAACGGGGATCTCTGGCGCTGCAAGGCAGCAACTCTACCACTGCACTACCGTGAGCCCTGTGCAATGAAATTACAGAAATGTATGTGTTGACACTGGCATTTCTCAATTACACCACCATCGTTTGCATTAAAGTATTAAAGCAAACAACAAAGAATCAGATGACCTCTAAACGCTAACCAAATGGATTTCCCTTTACCCTGTTGTAGGCATCTTCCCTCTCCAGCACTAATGTCTTTCTTGGTCAGTATTGCCATCCTCCTTCCATTTTCCCTTTTGCCATTAAATAATATTTCCTTTTTTATAAATTCCAGCATCTCTGTTTGTACAACCTCTCCTCATAGCTAATGTCCTCTAATCAAGACACCATTCTTGTAAAACTCCTTGGCAGCTGCTACAAATCCTCCACATCCTTCCTCAAATGGGGTGACCAGAACTGCACTCAATACTCCACATACTGCACTCAATAACCAAACTGCAACATTACATCCCGATTCTTATACACAATACCTCATAGATCGATGGCAAGCATCCGTTTGTACAATAATGCTATTAAGGTTCTTGCCATTAATTGTGTACTTTTTCCCTTACATTCAACCTCCCAAAGTGAAACACCAGCACATGGTTGGATTATACTCCCATCTGAAATTTCTCCACCGATTCCTGTAATTAATATAAATTAAGCTGTATCCTCTGACAGCCTTCCTCACAGTCCACGACTCAAACAGTTTTGGTGTTGTTTACAAACGTATTAACCAACCCACCTACATATACATTTAAATAATTTATATCTCAAACGACAGAGATCCCAGCACAGATCCCTGCAGAATTTCTCTTGTCATAGACCTCCAGCCAGAATAACATCCTTACACCACTACCCGCTGTCCAAACTACTAAGCCACTGTGAAAGTCATGCATCTTAATCTACTGGATCAGCCTACCATGAGGGCTTTGTTAAATGCCTTACTAAGATCTATGTGGACAATATCCATTCCCCTACCCATATCAATCACCTTTATCACCTCCTCAATTCAATCTCAATCATTCGTAAGACATGAGCTTTGGTTCCATTCCTCTTGTAGTGCAAACCATCCTTCTGGACTAGGTGCGGCAGAATTGGTCCTAATTTCCCAAGAATCATAACCCGTCTTGCTTGCACACAGTGATCTGATTGATTTTACTTGTAGCATCTTAAGTAATCCAGAGATTTAAAATCAAAAGCATGTAGATTAAAAAAAAACAATCTTCAATAAGTTAACAGAACAAAAACCCTAATAAGAACTTAAAAAATCAAACTAGCTTATTTCTAGTTGCTTTCTTATTTACATTCTTTGGTGAGCTGGGATTCCCTATGATCTTCTATCATAGATGAGGCCCTCACACATATCTGCAGGATATGCCGTAGTTCCGCTCTTGTTCCTCCTCCCCTCAGTGGCAACAGGGACTGTCCCCCTAGTCCTCACCTTTCACCCCATCAGCCATTGTATACAGCATATAATCCTCTGACATTTACGCCACTTCCAACGGGATCCCACCACTTGTCACATTGTCCCATCTCCACCCCTTTCCGCAGAGACCGTTCCCTCCTCAACTCCCTGGTTAACTCGTCCCTTCCCACCCAAATCTTCTTAGTTCTTGGACGTTCACATGTTGCCGAACCAGGCTGTGGTACAACCAGTCAATGTGATCTCTACTGTGCACCTGTAGAAGTTCAAGACCATATTCCATCAACATTCCAAATCTCCTCAGGCTTCGAAGGAAGTAGAAGCATGACAGGCTTTCTTTATGATTGCATCAATGTGCTGAGTCCAAGATACATTTTCAGAGATATGCATGACCAGGAATTTGAAGTTTTTGACTCTCCATCACCGTCCCATCGATGAACATAGGTTGTGTATTCTCGGCCTTCCTCTTCCAAAGTCAATAATCAGTTCCTTTGTTTTACTCCCCCTCTAACCCCTTGACACTATGGCAGTCTATATTCAGAAAATTAAAATCCCTGCTATGACAACCATATTAGTCTTGCAGCTGCATATTTGCTCTTCTAATTCCGTTGACTATTTGATTGGCATATAATACACACCCAACAAGCTGATGAATCCATTTTTATTCTCAGTTCCACCCATATAACTTCACTAGACGAACCATCTATAATATCATCACGAATTATATAGCTGTCAGTCCTGTCAGGGTTCCATAACCGCTGATATGTCCCAGTCGCACGTACCTATCCATGCTGTGGGTTCATGCTCCTACCATTACACCTCTCACATTGAAATAAATGCAAGTTACACCAACAGTCCTTCCTCGCACTCTGCCGTGCTCCTGCCTATGCTGTCTACAGACCTTGTTTTCATCAACTCCCAGCCGCTGACCGGCCTCACTCCTGCTTTGGATCTACTTCCCCTGCTGATCTAGTTTAAATCTTCCCAAATAGCACCAGGAAATCTGCTTGCCAGGATATTGGTTCCCCTCCAGTTCAGGTGCAACCTATCCCTCTTGTACAAGTCACCTCTGCCCCAGAAGAGATCTTAATGGTCCAAAGATCTGAATCCATGTTTTGCAGCAACTCCACTGCCACGCATTCACCTGTCCTATCTTCCTGTTCTTACCCTCACTAGCACGTGGCACCGGGGGCATTCTGGAGATTACTACCCTGAGGTTCCTGCATTACCTTTTGCCTAACAATCTGTTTTCACTCTGCAGGCCCTCATCCCTTTTCCTACCTATTTCATATGTGCAAATGTGCACATCAGCGCCTGGCTGCTTGCCCTCCCCATTGTGAATGTTGTGCAACTGCTCAGTAACATCCTGAACTCTGGCACCAGGGAGGCAACACACCAGCCTGGAGGGTATTGTTTGCTGCCACAGAATCTCCTGTCTGTACCCCGAACTAACGTATCTCCTATCACTATCACTCTGCTTGACTTCACCCTTCCCCGCAGTGCCTCAGAGTTAGGTTCAATGCCATAGACCTGACTGCTGCTGCCCTCCCCTCCCCAGTAATTTTCCCTTCCTACCAACAGTATCCAAAGGAGCATACCAGTGGTCTGCGGGAATACCACAGGGGACTCCAGCACTCTGTGCCTACAATGGTGGTCATTGATCTACAATCTGCAGATGTCTGCAATGTCCTGGCATATTCTAATTCCCATTGACGATTTGGTGGCCTGTAGTGGAATTTCAAACAAGATAATCATCTTTTTATTTCTGCGCTTCACCCCTGTTGCCTCACTGGACAATCCTTCAGTAATGTCATCTCAGACATGTGATGTTCTCCTTTATCAACATTGCAACTTCCCCAATTCTTTTAATCCCACCTTTATCTTGCATGCAGCACGTACCCTGGAACGTTAAGCTGCCAGTTTAAGCTGTCCCTTCCTTAGCTGGGTATCTGTAATAATGATGGTGCCCCAGGTACCTATGCTGTCCTAAGTTCATCTGCCTTACCTGTCAGGCATCTAGCATTGAAATAAATGCAATTATCCAATGTTTTTTCCTCGCTCTCTGCCCTGCATCTGCTTATCCTGTCCACTGAACTTGGTGTCAATGACTTCAGTACCAACTTCCATCTTCCCACCTGCTTCACGACTGCATTGAATCCCATCTTGTTTGAACCCTCCTGAATAGCACTGACCTGACTGCTGCTGATGCTCCCCTCCGAATGGTCATCCCACCCTAACCGTATTCAAAAGGGTAATCTTGTTTTTGAGCGGAATGGTCGCATGGAATTCCTTCACTCTCTGCCTACTCCCTTTCAAAGTGGTCATCCATCTACTTCCTGCCTGTACTTGAGATGTGACCACCTCACTATAACTCCTATCTACAAATCTTATTCTTCGAGATCATGCTGAGGCTGTCCAGCCGCAGCTTTAGTTCATTGACACAGTGAGTCAGGAGCTGCAGCTGGGCACGCTTCCCACAGATGTGGCGGCACAATGTCACAGCGGTAGAGTTGCTGTCTTACAGCGTCAGAGACCCGGGTTCGATCCTGACCACGGGTACTGTCTGAATGGAGTTTGGATGTTCTCCGTGTGTACAATGGAGTTTGCACGTTCTCTGGGTGCTTCGGTTTCCTCCCACACTCCTAATAAGTACGGGTTTGTAGGTTAATTGCCTTTCTTTAAACTAGTAAATTGTCCCTAGTGTACAGGATGATCGCTGGTCGGCACGGACTTGGAGGGCCGAAGGTTCTGTTTCCACACTGCATCTCTAAAGTCTAAAGCTGTAGTCCTTAATGACACTGTAAGCTTCCTTGACTTCCCATTTCCTGCAGGAGGAGCATAACATGGTCAAACTGCTGACCAGGGAAACTTTACACTGCAAATAAAGACCTTAACTTGCTGTGATCCTTTGCTGAGCCTCCTGGCCAAAGCCTCGTGAACCAAAGCCTCAGTACTTACCCTCAACAAAGCACTGGCAACTCAACACACAGCCTCCCCCAACACAGCCACTCCCAATAGGCCATAGGTTGTGTCTGTCTTCCTTTTTTTATACACCGCTTGGAGCTGTCACTCCCCAATGCTCATGGCTTTTTAAAACTCCTGCACTGCTCCTCTCAGCTGCTCACTAACATGTGAAACTGAAGACTGTGAACGGATGAATATTGCTCTGGTGAATAACTCAAAATAGTTCACAACATTCTGATAAACAGGAAGCTAGAAAAGGATAGTGAGAGAAAATGTCAGTATTCCAAATTGTTGCCAAATTCTGCCTGATTACCTGGGGCATTCCTTAGATAAACAAAATAATTTCACGAGTAAACATCGCTGTAGAATAGCAAACCTATTGAGAAGTTCTAGAATTACGTTTTTTTTTTAAATATCTGCTGTTCAATATACTTCAGGCTATATTAAAGGTGGCTTGTGCGGACAGAGAACAGAGAACAGATTAATTCTAGGATTTGATATTTTTTTAGCAAACTGACTTAACTTTAAAGATCAAGAAGAAAAAGATTTTATATTTGTCGTAAATACATCTTTTGTTAATGTATTCTTTTTGTTGAATACATTTCAGATAGAGCTGAAGGAGCCTTGGCATGAATTCATTTGTGTTATGTTTACTTGTCAAAGAACAGAGATGCCAAGGAAGTGTGAAAAATAGCTAGAATGTGACCATTAAAGAACAGGAAGAGCTGATAACATTTCATTGGCTTTTTATTCAGGCTTTGAGTTTATCAGAAGACCTACATCTGCCTCAGCACAAGTAGAATTTGATAGACTGTAACAATAGAAAGGCTCAGCATATGACTACCTTATTACTTCAGTATCACTTTTTTACATTTTCAGAATGTTGCTTGGTTTAGTCATTGTCAGACTGCTTTTTTCCATTGTCGTAGTTCTCTTCATCACTCTGATTTACCAACTCAAAAAATTGCTTCACGCAACAAATTCAATGCAGAGATTTAATACAAATAATACTGAAGTATCTACACTTGTCAGTCATGCTTCTGACAATGTACTGGCTCTAATCTGATATTACTGTCCAAACCTATTTTGTTCATTTCATGTTAGAAAATGAGAAAACCTTGTGCAGGAACTAGATTTACTTGCCTTTTGTTACCCCGTTTTTCATTTATCTTTCAATTTTAACAGCAAAAATGATTTTATTTATCATAGCAATACTTTCTTCATACTATTTGATATTGATAAAACATTAAAATGTATCAGCATGTATGATAATAATTATTACAGTTTCTTTGCAATGAAAAGTGTTAGGAATTATGCTTTAAATTCTCCAGTGCATTACTTTTCTAAATAGTTGTATAAACAATGAGAGCCATGCATCTCAGGGATATAATGAAAAATAAAAGCTTGTTATGTTCTATGGTAAATGCAGATATGTTCCTTGAGAAAATAATTTACCAGATGTACTTAAGATGTTTTAGACATTTTTGCATAAAGACGGGAAGAGGAGATACTTGAAGTTGTGTGTCCAATGCTTTCATACAAACTGAAAAGAAAGGAAGCTTGCTAGAAATTTATCCCTGGTCAAATCAATGAAATGAGCTTCAAATGAAGAACAGAATGTGCTGATGTGACCATGTAGCATGTTTAGTGCCACCAGTCACAGATTAATTTCTAGGCAGCTAACCTCCTTGATGTTTTCTTTTTTATAAACTAAATAACAAGGAATTTACTTGCTTGTTTCAACGATTGATACATGTATAATCCGCATCATACATACATACACACACATATATATATATATATATGTATATATACACAAGATCTAAATGCAATGCAGGAAGTCGAGCAGGCCTTTCCTTTTTACATAGTGAGTGGTTAAGTAAAAGTTTTTAACCATATTATTGCAAGGAAGCCATGGTGTAAACTGTTATACAGGCGAAGTATGGGTGTAAGCAGATAAAATTGTTTAGTTTTAATTAAATAAAGCATTTGTGCAGAGAAGCATAGTTTTGCCTATTCTTGAGTAAGGACCATTTAATTCAGGGCACAAGAACAGGATCTACTATTGTTCCCTGATTTAAATTGCCACTCATGTAGATGTAGATACTGTCAGTGAATTCCAAGATCTGCACCATTAAATCTAATTAACCTGTTAAAAAAAAACTTGAATCCAGTTACTGCAGCAACTGAAGGCCCCTACACAGAAAATGGTACATTCTTTAAAATAAGTATTAAGATGAAACCAACACATTTTGAACTTTAATATAAATAATTAAAACATTAAAATTAACCTTTTGTAATTATTTTCATCCAACTTCTATTGCAATAGCGTGTAGGTGTGTTCAGTTGATTGTGTTTTGTTTTCCTTTGAATGCGTATACATGTGCAATATTTTGTTCCAACTGAGAAACCTGTACAAATAGCTTTATTAATATTATTTTTACATTGCTTCAGTGTTTTGTGTTCCATTTATTACTATAAAATGTAGGAAGCAGAATGAATTAACTGGTGTACTTTTCTCAACAGTGAAATTGGATTTGAAGGCAATGTGGGTCAAGCAATTGCCACTATATTGTTGAATCCTCTATCTATTATACTTTCACGTACCACTTTCTCGTGGGAGCTCAAGATATGTACATTTACCTTTTAGTGTTGATTAATTTTAACATAAATATAAAGTTTGAGATATGAGGTAAAGTGAAAATCTGGATGTACAGGCCTCTATAGCTATTTATCTTCTCCACAACCTCTTATATAGCACACATCTTACAGCATTGCAGTTATTGTGATAGTTTTGTGATTGTGAATTCAACTTTAAATCCAAAGTTGCAGGAACATTTCTTTAATGAAATAAAAGGTGACGAAAAGCAGAGATGAATCTGTTTATACAGCAAGTATCCTGGCCAATTATCTTGTGATTAAAATCACCAACATAAGTCGCACATTTAGGTCATGGTTAGCCAAATATTTTTTCTTGTTCAAATAACATGTGAATACTCCATTTGTAAATGATGAAAAAATAATTCCTCTAAGATCATTATTTTTACAGATATGTTACCTTCCCCTGATGTATGCTTTAAAGGAACAGTTTAAAACTAATTTAATACAGAGTTATGAGGATTGGCAGATGTTGAGATGAGCACAGCCCATTTACGCTTCAAGTTTAGATCAAAGTTGGTTCCAACTGATCAAAAATCACACATCTCCCTCTTAAATTACTGCAGTCAGTGAATACAAATAGCCTATGTTGTGAAGGTACATCCATGTTGATCTTGGTTAGGCAGTTATATGTTGTGGAAAAACATTAATAATGAATGTTTCCCAGCACCTGCCATCTTTCTTACTAAGTGGCAGAGGTTATGAGCTGAAGAGATGTTGTAAAAGAAGCCTTAAAGAATATCTTACTTTTCTTGTTCATATTGAGTTAAAAAAAATTGTTTTAAGTGGTGGATTTTGCTCAATTCTTCTATATATCAAAACAATAGGAATATAACAATTTGAAGTTTATATTACAGTTTCACCAATAGGATTATGAGAAATTTATGGAATATGTCAGAAATACATTTACAAATGTATTTTTCTTTCTTTTGACAGGAACACTTGAAAAGGAAGTCTTTAGAAGAGGCACCAACTGACCAAACAGAAGCCAATGGTTCAGCAGTTTTAAGCTCTTCCAATATTGTCTTTGAGACTTCACTCTGAGCAGAGGAAAATGAAATTGGAGCACCTTTTTTTAACAATAAAGAAAAATGCTACTGGAAAGGATTATTTGAACTAAATAAACATGAGCTACACGTCAGCAGAAATTTGCACCAAAATAATTTTAATTTAATTTTTTTATTCCTGAGCCTGTTTTTACTACAGTTTGCAGCATTTAGCTGTATAAAATATGAAATTGAGATTATACTAAAGATGTATTTATACTGTCATCTAAAATCAATATTCCCTTCAAAAAGATAACAACATGGTTGCTTCTTTGTGATGGACTGAGTAATCCATGTCAAGTTTGAATAGAATGAAACTACCCTCACTTTGCCTCTGACACCATCCTCCAATTGTTTTCAATGTTATGAAAAGATCAAACTGCGAACTTGTAACCCACTCATTGTATCTTGCCTGGTCCATTACTTCAGAGTTCTTGCAGACTATGGATATTTCATTGTTTCTTTAACCTTTTGTCTGCTCTAGTTCTGAGGTTCTGTCATGAAATTTGAAAATATGAGAGTAAAGTTTGTATTTTGTTCATTAATGACAGTTTTTCATAATCGATACAACCAATAAACCAGTTTTGTTTATTTGACACATAACCGATTCACAGGTCTACAATTAAAGGTTTGATTTTATTTAGTTGAATATCAGAAAATTCAGTAGTTGAAAGGAAACTTTATACCATATCAATTTTGAAAATATGTCAATATAAGCTGAATTTACAATTCTGAATACATGTAATACAGTTGATTTGTTTAATCTTCAGCAGCAATGGCTTACTACATTTTGAAATACTCGATGCCTTAATAGTTATAATAAAAGTTACCAAAGTTGTAAAAACACTCTTTATCTTTGATGATCTACATTATTACATTTTATTGTTCCTTAATAAAATAGAATTATTAGGTGTTTTATAAGAAAAGGATGAGACAAATCAAAACCTGCAAAGAAGAACCTTTATTTTTCAAAATTGATGATTAATTGGACTTATTAGAAGTGCAATTACTATCTAAATGGCGTCAGGTTGGGAAAAGGGGAAGTACAACGAGATCTGGGGGTCCTTGTACATCAGTCTATGAAAGTAAGCATGCAGGTACAGCAAGCAGCGAAGAAAGCGAATGGCATGGTGGCCTTTATAACATATATAATATAACTTTATAATATAAGAGCAAAGAGGTCCTTCTGCAGTTGTACAGAGCCCTAGTGAGACCACACCTGGAGTATTGTGTGGCGTTTTGGTTCCCTAATTTGAGGAAGGACATTCTTGCTATTGAGGGAGTGCAGCGTAGGTTTACAAGGTTAATTCCTGGGATGGCTGGACTGTCATATGCTGAGAGAATGGAGCAGCTGGGCTTGTACACTCGGGAGTTTAGAAGGATGAGAGGGAATCTCATTGAAACATGTAAGATTGTTAAGGGTTTGGACACGCTAGAGGCAGGAAGCATGTAACCGATGTTGGGGGAGTCCAGAACCAGGGGCCACAGTTTAAGAATAACGAGTAAGCCATTTAGAATGGAGACGAGGAAACACTTTTTCCAGGGGCGGTGGTGGCAGGTTCCCTGAATGCTTTCAAGAGAGAGTTAGATAGGGCTCTTAAAAAATAGCGGAGTCAGGTGATATGGGGAGAAGGCAGGAACGGGGTACTGATTGGGGATGATCAGCCATGATCACATTGAATGGTGGTGCTGGTTCTAAGAGCCGAATGGCCTACTCCTGCACCTATTGTCTATAAGTGCAACAGAGTGCCTCTGTGATGGATTCTTAGAGCAGCTTGTGCTGGAGCCTACCAGAAGGCAATTCTGGATTTAATGTTGTGCAATGAACCGGATTTGATAAAGGAACTTGAGGTAAAAGAGCCATTAGGAGGTAGTGACCATAATATGATATGTTTTAATCAACAATTTGAGAAGGGTAAATCAGAGGTCTTGGTATTACAGTTGAGCAAAGGGGACTATGGAGCCATGGAGGAGGAGTTGGCTAAAGTTGAGTGGAAAGAGATGACAGTGGAACATCAATGGCAGGTATTTCTGGGAATAATGTAGAAGGTACAGGATCGGTTCATTCCAAAAAGGGAGAAAGATTCCGAGGGGAGTAAGGAGCGACCGTGGCTGACAAGGGAAGTCAGGGAGAGTATAAAAATAAAAGGGAAGAAATATAACATAGCAAAGATGAGTGGGAAGCCAGAAGATTAGGTAACTTTTAAAGGCCAACAGAAGATAACTAAAAAGGCAAAACAGGAAGAAAAGATGAGGTATGAAGGTAAGCTAGCCAAAAATATAAAGGAGGATAGTAAAAGTTTATTTTGGTATGTGAAGAGGAAAAAAACTAGTTAAGGCCAAAGTTGGACCCTTGAATACTGAAAAGGGTGAATTTATTATGGGGAACAAATGGCAGATGAGTTGAATAGGGTACTTTGGATCCGTCTTCACTAAGGAGAACACAATCTCCCTGATGTGCTAGTGGTCAGAGGATCTAGGGTGGCGGAGGAACTGAAGGAGATCACATTAGGCAGGAAATGGTGTTGGGTAGACTGATGGGACTGAATGCTGATAAATCCCCAGGGCCAGATTGCCTGCTTCCCAGGTTACTTAAGGAAGTGGCTTTAGAAATTGTGGACGCATTGGTGATCATATTCCAATGTTCTATAGACTCAGGATCAGTTGCTGTGGATTGGCGGGTAGCTAATGTTATCCCACTTTTTAAGAAGGGCGGCAGAGTGAAAACAAAATTATAGACCAGTTAGCCTGACATCAGTGGTAGGGAAGATGCTGGAGTCAATAATAAAAGATGCAATAGCAGCACATTTGGATAGAAGTAGCAGGATTGGTCCAAGTCAGCATGGATTTATGAAGGGGAAATCAAGCTTGACGTGTCTTCTGGAATTTTTTGAGGATGTAACCAGGATAATAGACAAGAGAGAGCCAGTGGATGTAGTGTACCTGGACTTTCAGAAAGCATTTGATAAGGTCCCACATAGGAGATTAGTGGGCTAAATTATAGCACATGGTATTGCGGGTAGAGTGCTGACATGGATAGAAAATTGGTTAACAGACAGAAAATAAAGGGTAGGAATAAACATGTTCCTTTCAGTATGGCAGGCAGTGACTATTGGGGTACCACAACGCTCGATGCTGGGATCGCAGCTATTTACAATTCATTTAATGTTTTGGATGAAGGTTAACATTAGCAAATTTGCAGATGACACAAAGCTGGGTGGCAGTGTGAACTGTGAGGAGTTTGCTATGAGGATGCAGGGTGACTTGGACTGTTTGGGTGAGTGGGCAGAGCATGGCAGATGTAGTTTAATGTGGAGAAACATAGAAACATAGAAAATAGGTGCAGGAGTAGGCCATTCGGACCTTCGAGCCTGCACCACTATTCAATATGATCATGGCTGATCATCCAACTCAGTATCCTGTACCTGCCTTCTCTCCATACCCCCTGATCCCTTTAGCCACAAGGGCCACATCTAACTCCCTCTAAAATATAGCCAATGAACTGGCCTCAACTACCTTCTGTGGCAGAGAATTCCACAGATTCACCACTCTGTGTGAAAAATAATTTTCTCGTCTCGGTCCTAAAAGACTTCCCCATTATCCTTAAACTATGACCCCTTGTTCTGGACTTCCCCAACATAGAAACATAGAAAATAGGTGCAGGAGTAGGCCATTCGGCCCTTCGAGCCTGCACCGCCATTCAATGTGATCATGGCTGATCATCCAACTCAGTATCCTGTACCTGCCTTCTCTCCATACCCCCTGATCCCTTTAGCCACAAGTGCCACATCTAACGCCCTCTTAAATATAGCCAATGAACTGGCCTCAACTACCTTCTGTGGCAACATCGGGAACAATCTTCCTGCATCTAGCCTGCCAACCCCTTAAGAATTTTGTAAGTCTCTGTAAGATCCCCCCCCCCCCCCCCCTCAATCTTCTAAATTCCAGCGAGTACAAGCCGAGTCTATCCAGTCTTTCTTCATATGGAAGTCCTGCCATCCCAGGAATCAGTCTGGTGAACCTTCTCTGTACTCCCTCTATGGCAAGAATGTCTTTCCTCAGATTAGGAGACCAAAACTGCACGCAATACTCCAGGTGTGGCTTCACCAAGACCCTGTACAACTACAGTAGAACCTCCTTGCTCTTGTACTCAAATCTTTTTACTATGAATGGCAACATACCATTCGCTTTCTTCACTGCCTGCTGCACCTGCATGCCTACTTTCAATGACTGGTGTACCATGACACCCAGGTCCCGTTGCCTCTCCCCTTTTCCTAATCGGCCACCATTCAGATAATTGTCTACTTTCCTGATTTTGCCACCAAAGTGGATAACCTCACATTTATCCACATTATACTGCATCTGCCATGCATTTGCCCACACCCAACCTATCCAAGTCACCTTGCAGCCTCCTAGCATCCTCCTCACAGCTAACACTACCCCCCAGCTTCGTGTCATCCACACACTTGGAGATGTTGCATTCAATTCCCTCATCCAGATCATTAATATATATTGTAAATAGCTGGGGTCCCAGCACTGAGCTTTGCGGTACCCCACTAGTCACTGTCTGCCATTCTGAAAATGACCCATTTACTCCTCCTCTTTGCTTCCTTGTCTGCCAGCCAGTTCTCTATCCACATCAATACTGAACCCTCAATACCGTGTGCTTTAAGTTTGTATACTAATCTCTTATGTGGGACCTTGTTGAAAGCCTTCTGAAAGTCCAGATATAACACATCCACAGGTTCTCCCTTATCCATTCTACTAGTGACATCCTTGAAAAATTCTATGATTCGTCAGACATGATTTACCTTTCATAAATCCATGCTGTCTTTGTCCAATGATTTCACCACTTTCCAAATGTGCTGTTATCCCATCTTTAATAACTGACTCTAGCATTTTCCCCACTACTAACTGGTCTGTAATTCCCCGTTTTCTCTCTCCCTCCCTTTCTAAAAAGTGGGGTTACATTAGCTACCCTCCAATCCTCAGGAACTACTCCAGAATCTAAAGAGTTTTGAAAAATTATCACTAATGCATCCACTATTTCTGGGGCTACTTCCTTAAGTATTCTGGGATGCAGCCTATCTGGCCCTGGGGATTTATCGGCCTTTAATCCATTCAATTTACCTAACACCACTTACCGGCTAACCTGGATTTCACTCAGTTCCTCCATCTCATTTGACCCCTAGTTCCCTGCTATATCCGGCAGATTATTTATGTCTTCCTTAGTGATTCAATTGGTTTGCCATGTCCTTGTTCCCCATGATCAATTCACCAGTTTCTGACTGCAAGGGACCTACATTTGTTTTAACTAACCTTTTTCTCTTTACATATGTATAAACGCTTTTGCAGTCAGTTTTTATGTTCCCTGCCAGTTTTCTTTCATAATCTATTTTCCCTTTCCTAATTAAGCCCTTTGTCCTCCTCTGCTGGACTCTGAATTTCTCCCAGTCCTCTGGTAGGCTGCTTTTTCTGGCTAATTTGTATGCTTCATATTTTGTTTTGATACTATCCCTGATTTCACTTGTTATCCACGGATGCATTATCTTCCCTGATTTATTCCTTTGCCAAACTGGGATGAACAATTGTTGTAGTTCATCCATACAGTCTTTAAATGCCTTCCATTGCATATCCACCGTCAACCCTTTAAGAATCACTTGCCAGTCTATCTTGGCCAATTCACGTCTCATACCCTCAAAGTTACCTTTCTTTAAGTTCAGAACCCTTGTTTCTGAATTAACAACGTCACTCTCCATCCTAATGAAGAACTCAACCATATTATGGTCACTCTTGCCCAAGGGGCCACGCACAACAGGACTGCTAACTAACCCTTCCTCATTACTCAATACCCAGTCTAGAATAGCCTGCTCTCTCATTGGTTCCTCTACATGTTGATTTAGAAAACTATCCCGCATACATTCCAAGAAATCCTCTTCCTCAGCACCCCTGCCAATTTGATTCACCCAATCTATATGTTGATTGAAGTCACCCATTATAACTGTTTTACCTTTGTTGCATGCATTTCTAATTTCATGTTTGATGCCATCCCCAACTCCACTACTACTGTTACGTGGCCTGTACACAACTCCCACTAGCATTTTCTGCCCCCTAGTGTTTCGCAGCTCGACCCATATCGATTCCACATCCTCCAAGCTAATGTCCTTCCTTTCTATTGCGTTAATCTCCTCTCTAACCAGCAACGCTACTCCACCTCCTTTTCCTTTCTCTCTATCCCTCCTGAATATTGAATATCCCTGGATGTTCAGCTCCCAGCCTTGGTCACCCTGGAGCCATGTCTCCGTGAACATGTTTGTACTCGATGGAATTTAGAAGATTGAGGGGGGATCTTATAGAAACCTACAAAATTCTTAAGGGGTTGGACAAGCTAGATGCTGGAAGATTGTTCCCGATGTTGGGGGAGTCCAGAACAAGGGGTCACAGTCTAAGGATAAGGGGGAATTCCTTTAGGACCGAAATGAGGAAAACATTCTTTACACAGAGAGTGGTGAGTCTCTGGAATTCTCTGCCACAGAAGGTAGTTGAGGCCAGTTCATTGGCTATATTTAAGAGGGCGTTAGATGTGGCACTTGTGGCTAAAGGGATCAGGGGGTATGGAGAGAAGGCAGGTACGGGATACTGAGTTGGATGATCAGCCATGATCACATTGAATGGCGGTGCAGGCTCGAAGGGCCGAATGGCCTACTCCTGCACCTATTTTCTATGTCTATGTTTCTATGTGATCCCAACTGTATCATATTCATTAATAACTATCTGCACATTCAACTCATCCACCTTATTACGAATGCTCCTTGCATTGAGCCACAAAGCCTTCAGGCTTGTTTTTACAACACTCTTACCCCTTATACAATTATGTTGAAAAGTGGTCCTTTTTGATTTTTGCCCTGGATTTTTCTGCCTGCCACGTTTACTTTGCTTCTACCCTCATTTTACACCCCTCTGTCTCTCTGCTCATGCTCCCATCCCCCTGCCACATTAGTTTAAATCCTCCCTGACAGCACTAGCAAACACTCCCACAAGGATTTGGTTCCATTCCAGCCCAGGTCCATACCGTCCTGTTTGTACTGGTCCCACCTCCCCCAGAACTGGTTCCAATGCCCGAGAAATTTGAATCCCTCCCCCTTGCACCATTTTTCAAGCCACATATTCATCTGCAATATCCTCCTATTTCTACTCTAGCACGTGGCACTGGTAGTAATCCAGAGATTATTACCTTTGAGGTCCTACTTTTAAGTTTATCTCCTAGCTCCCTAAATTCGCCTTGTAGGACCTCATCCCATTTTTTACCTATATCATTGGTGCCAATGTGCACCATGACAGCTGGCTGGTCACCCTCCCCCTCTAGAATGTTCTGCAGCCGTTCAGTGACATCACTGACCCTTGCACCAGGGAGGCAACGTATCATCCTGGAGTCTTGTTTGCGGCCGCAGAAACGCCCAACTATTCCCCTTACAATTGAATCCCCTATTACTATAGCCCTTCCACTCTTTTATCTCCCCTCCTGTGCCGCAGAGCCACCCATGGTGCCATGAACTTGGCTGCTGCTGCCTTCCCCTGTTGAGCCATCTCCCCCAACAGTATCCAAAATTGTATATCTGTTTAGGAGGGAGATGACCGCAGGGGACTCCTGCACTACCTGCCTAGTGCTACGCTGGCTAATGGCCACCGGTTCCCTTTCTGTCCGCTTGACTTTTACCTGCGGTGTGACCAACTCACTGTACGTGCTATTCACGAGTTTCTCAGCATCGTGGATGTTCCAGTATGAATCCAACCGCAGCTCCAATCGTTCAATGCGGTCTGCTAGGAGCTGCAGCTGGTCACACTTCCTGCAAATGTAGTCACCTGTAGATATCCCTGATCTCCCACATGTTGCAGGATGAGCAAGAAATGTGAGGTTATCCACTTTAGTGGCAAAAACAGAAGGCAGATTATTATCTAAATGGTGTCAAGTTGGGAAAAGGGGAAGTACAACAGGATCTGGGGGTCCTTGTTCATCAGTCACTGAAGGTAAGCTTGCAGGTTAAGCAGGTAGTGAAGAAAGCGAATGGCATTTTGGCCTTCATAACACGAGGAGTTGAGTATAGGAGCAAAGAGGACCTCCTGCAGTTGTACAGGGCCCTAGTGAGACCGCACCTGGAGTTTTGTGTGCAGTTTTGGTCTCCAAACTTGAGGAAGGACATTCTTGCTATTGAGGGAGTACAGCATAGATTCACGAGGTTAATTCCCGGGATGGCGGGACTGTCATATGCTGAAAGATTGGAGCAGCTGGGTTTGTATACTCAAGAATTTAGAAGGATGAGGGGTTATCTTATTGAAACATATAAGATTATTGAGGGTTTGGACACGCTAGCGGTAGGAAACATGTTCCCAATGTCGGAGGAGTCCAGAACCAGGGGCCATAGTTTAAGAATAAGTGGTAAGCCATTTAGAACGGAGATGAGGAAAAACTTTTTCACACAGAGAGTTGTGAGTCTGGAATTCTCTGCCTCCCTCTGAGGTGGAGGCTGGTTCTCTGGATGCTTTCAAAAGAGAGTTAGATAGGGCTCTTAGGGATAGCGGAATTAAGGGATATGGAGAGAAGGCAGGAATGTGGTACTGATCGTGGATGATCAGCCATGATCACACTGAATGGAGGTGCTGGCTCGAAGAGCCGAATGACATGCTCCTGCACCTATTGCCTATTGTATATTTTATGTGAACTTCAATTGTTCAGTGGTACTAGACATCCAAAGATTACTTTAGTAAACTTTTAGACTTGTTCAAAACAGTAACTTTGTGTGGGTTTGTATTGACAGAGTGAAAATAACAGTGGAGTATACATATGTATATTGTTGTTGTTGTTCGTCCTTCGTAGGCGAAGAAGACCGTGACTTCAGTGTTTTTATTTGTGGGTCTGGAGGTGATTGGTGAGACCGATCCAGCCCCAGACAGCTCGCCGCATATGGGACACAGTTGGGTGGGTGCTGCAGTAGAAGTTGAAGTGGCTTGAGCCTTGCGCGCGGCGCGTTTCCTCTAAGCTTCTGCGGTGCGCTTCTTCTCAGCTGCTCGCGCTCCTGTGGCCTTGCTTCACCTAGTTTGGCCATACGTGTCTTGAAGTCATGACTTGCGCTTGACTTGGATTAAAGTGAGGGAGAGTTGAACAAATCGTCAGTCTCACTTTCTCATCCCAGCCTAGCTGGATCCAGTGGCAAGACATAGTCAAGACGGCTAGTGATAGGTCAGGATGCAGTGGATGGACACCAATGTTCTGCGTGAACATTGTGCCCTAATTGCGCTCCACAACGCTTCGCTGGCTCCACCTTCCTACCCGTTAGACCGCCAAATGGTGGTCTCCGCCGCGTATTCCGCCGGATCCAGTCTTCACCTTTCCTGAATAAGGTAATAGCCACAAGATAGTGGAGGTTTGCATTTGGTGTTTTCTTTCACCCCTCCAGGGGTGGAGGACACCTGTGCGTGACTTTGGTTAACGTGGGGACACTGGTGCACAGGCAGCCACCGCATGGTCCTTGACAGATCTGTCAGGTTTGCAAAAATATCTAAGCACCTGTTTTTGCTTTTTTATTGTGGGGTGTTGCATGTAGATTGATGATAACAAAAAATGAATTGAATCCATTTTAGAATAAGGCTGTAACGGAACAAAATGTGGAAAAAGTGAAGGGGTCTGAATACTTTCTGAATGCACTGCATCAGGGTTTGTTCTTTCAGCATGCACTTGTACTTCTTCCAATGTATGGCTCACAATGTAGTCTACTCTCAATCAGGGAACATTAATGGAGATTAGACAATTGTCTTCCAATCATTTTGCAAGGGAAACCATGAGCTTCTGTTCATGCATCTTGAACTTTCTGGAAACAATATTAGCACAGAATGGTTAGAAGACAGAAGGAAGTCATTCAGCATATTGTGCCCATGCCAGCTCGCTACCAGAACAACTCATTAGTTCTATCACTCCATCTCTTCTTCAGAGTCTTGCAAATATTTCCTCACCATATTACTTACTCAACTCTCTCTTGAACTCCACAATAGAATCTGCGTGTCACCATGTTTGCTGGGAGTATATTCTACATTCTGACAAAATGCTGTTTAAAAAACATTTTCTTCAGTTCGCTTTTATTTTCTTAAATCTTCACCTCAATCCCTTGACCAAAAAGATCCAATATCCAATATTCACAATATCCAATCCATCCAGACCTCTCACCATTTTATATACCTTTAACTCCCTTGTCTAGAGATAACAGAGAACAGTACAGCACAACAAGGGGCCCATTGGCTCACAATGTGCTGAACAGGATGCCTTGTTAAACTAATCTCATCTGCCTGTGTATGACCCATTGCCCTCTGTTTCCTACACTTTGATGTGCCTACCTAAAAGCCTCTTAACATAAGCCATGTTCCATCTTAAATGTTACTATTGTATCAGCCTCCAACCCCACTTCTGGCAATGCATTTCAAGCCCCCACCACTCTATGTAAATAGAAATTGCCCCACACATCTCCATTAAACTTCTCCCCCTCTGACTTTATAGCTATGCCCTTATATATAATTGTGTTGGACATTTCCACCCTGGAAAAGAGGTTATGACTGTCAACCCTACCTATGCCTCATAATTTTATATACTTCTGTCAAGTCTCCCCTCAACCCCTGACGTTCCAGAGAAAATAGTCCAAATTTAGCCAGCCTGTCTCAGTAGCTGAAACCCTCTAATCCAGGCAGTATTCTGGTAAAATACCTCTGCACCTTCTCCAAAGCCTCCTTATCTTTCCTGTAATGGGGTAACAAGAACTGTGCGCGATACTCCAAAAGCAGCCAAACCAGCTGCATGGTGAGTTCCTGACTCTTATACTCAATGCCCCTAGCAATGAAGACATATATACCATATGCCTTCTTTACCACCGTATCTATTTGTGCTGCCACCTTCAGCTAGCTATGAACTTGAACTCCAAGATCTCTCTGTACTTCATTCAATGTATTAAGGGTCTTGTCATTTACTGCCAGTAACTCTCCTTGCGTTCAACTTGCCAAAGTGCAACACATCACACTTGCTCAGGTTAAATACCATCTTGCTTGGATTAAACCACCTGCTATTTCTCCGCCCATTTCTGCAGCTAATCTATAACGCACTGATGTATATTTCTGACAGTATTTCTCACTGCAACACCTCTAGTTTCAGTATCATCAGCAAACTTATTTGCCAACCCATCTGTATTTACATCAAGGCCATTTATACATATCACAAACAGCAAAGGTCTCAACACAGATCGTTGAAGAACTCCACTGGTCACAGGCCTCCAGCCAGATTATCAACCGTCCACCACAATCTTCTTTCTTTTATGAATAAGCCAATTCCAGATCCATATGACCAACATTTCCAAACTCTCTAATCCATTGTTAGGCACTCCCCCCCCCCCCCCGGCCTGGTGAATGCGATGTACTTAACTTTCTGTTTCTCTCCTGAGTGCAGGCCCCGTGGCTGGGAGTCAGGAATCAAGGGGTTAAGAGCTTCTGTACCCGATTGGCCAAGCTACGTCAGGTGACCGGTGACTCATTGGTAGCTTAAATAGCAGAAACTCCCAGAATTCTCTCTCTTCGTCGCTGATCCCTGACAAGTGAAGAGGCTGCCGGTCTGAGCTACAGGAGGCCTGGCCGCATGGCATAGCACTTTGTATATTGTCGCCTATCTTTGTAAATTAATGTGGTATTGAGACGGATAAGGGATGACCTGAGGATTTTCGGGTATTTTGTTGCAGGGTTATGTCTATTTAGGCAGGATTAGAGTGTCCAGTCTGACGGCCCATTGCGAGGCTGGCTGGAGCACTGTTATCTTTATTTGTTAGCCGATTCTGGTCCCTGATCGTGTTGTTTAAATCAGGTTCGGGTTTTGGCTTCGTTTAACAAAATTAAAGACTGTTTTTTTTCTTAAACTTGACCCTGGTTTTTGATTTGTTAGGCGACTCTGAGGAACCTGCCTTCGGGAGTCGTAACATCCATCATTATAACATAGTTCCCCCATCTATTCTTTTAAATCACAATCCTCTCTAATATCCGATATCCTACCTATAATTTTGTGACCGGATTTGAATATAATACTCCAATTGAAGCCGGACCAGTATTTATAATTAAATTTAGTTTCAGCTAAAAGTATTTTATCCACTCCACAGCCGTTGCTTTATTTGTCAGTCTCAGTTTGTTCTTTTGTTTCTAACTAGTGGAATTTCAAATAATGAATATCTTGAAAAGATTGGTCTCTCCGCCCATTTCTGTGGCTGATCTAAATCCCGCTGCATATTTTGACAACGTTCCTCAGAGTTGTCATAGAGTCATAGAGTGATACAGTGTGGGAACGGGGCCTTCATCCCAACTTCCCCACACCGGCCAACATTTCCCAGCTACAGTAGTGCAACCTGCCTGCGTTTGGTCCATATCCCTCCAAATGTGTCCTATCCATGTACCTGTCTAACTGTTTCTTAAACGTTGGGACAATCAACTACCTCAACTACCTCCTATTGGCAGTTTGTTCCATACACCCACCACCCTTTGTGGGAAAAAATTACCCCTCATATTCCTATTAAATCTTTTCCTCTTATAATAGTTTTCTCTGGAGAAAAGGAATTGATGACGTTTCTTTTCCTCTTCACCTTGAACCTATGTCCTCTGGTCCTCGATTCCCCAACTCTGGGAAGAGATTCTGTGCATCTACCACGATTTATTCCTCTCATGATTTTATACACTATAAGATCACCTCTCACCCTCCTGCGCTCCAAGGAATAGAGACCCAACCTACTCAACCTCTCCCTATAGCTCAGACCCTCTAGTCCTGACAACATCCTCGTACAGTGGCTTGCAGACGTATTCATACCCCTTGAACTTTTCCACATTTTGTCACGTTACAACCACAAACGTAAATGTGTTTTATTGGAATTTTATGTGATAGACCAACACAAAGTGGTGCATAATTGTGAAGTGGAAGGACAATGATACATTGTTTTCAATTTTATTTACAAATAAAAAACTGAAAAGTGTGGCGTGCAAAAGGATTCAGCCCCCTTTACTCTGATGCCCCTAAATAAAATCCAGTGCAACCAATTGCCTTCAGAAGTCACCTAATTAGTAAATAGAGTCCACTTGTGTGTAATCTAATCTCAGTATAAATACAACTGTTCTGTGAAGGCCTCAGAGGTTTGTTAGAGAACATTAGTGAACAAACAGCATCATGAAGCCCAAGGAACACACCAGACAGGTCAGGGATAACGTTGTGGAGAAGTTTAAAGCAGGGTTAGGTTTTAAAAAAATATCCCAAGCTTTGAACATCTCATGGAGCACTGTTCAATCCATCATCCGAAAATGGAAAGAGTATGGCACAACTGCAAACCTACCAAGACATGGCCGTCCACCTAAACTGACAGGCCGGGCAAGGAGAGCATTGATCAGAGAAGCAGCCAAGAGGCCCATGGTAACTCTGGAGGAGCTGCAGAGATCCACAGCTCAGGTGGGAGAATCTGTCCACAGGACAACTATTAGTCATGCACTCCACAAATCGGGCCTTTATGGAAGAGTGGCAAGAAGAAAGCCATTGTTGAAACAAAGCCATAAGAAGTCCCGTTTGCAGTTTGCCACAAGCCATGTGGGGGACACAGCAAACATGTGGACGAAGGTGCTCTGGTCTGATGAGACCAAAATTGAAGTTTTTGGCCTAAATGCAGAACGCTACGAGTGGCGGACAACTAACACTGCACATCACCCTGAACACATCATCCCCACTGTGAAACATGGTGGTGGCAGCATCATGCTGTGAGGATGTTTTTCTTCAGCAGGGACAGGGAAGCTGGTCAGAGTTGATGGGAAGATGGATGGAGCCAAATACAGGGCAATCTTGGAAGAAAACCTGTTAGAGTCTGCAAAAGACTTGAGACTGGGGCAGAGGTTCACCTTCCAGCAGGACAACGACCCTAAACCTACATTCAGAGCTACAATGGAATGGTTTCGATCAAAGCATATTCATGTGTTAGAATGGCCCAGTCAAAGTCCAGACCCAAATCCAATCGAGAGTCTCTGGCAAGACTTGAAAATTGCTGTTCACAGACGCTCTCCATCCAATCTGACTGAGCTTGAGCTATTTTGCAAAGAAGAATGGGCAAATATTTCAGTCTCTAGATTTGCAAAGCTGGTAGAGACATACCCCAAAAGACTTGCAGCTGTAAGGTTGTTCTACAAAGTATTGACTCGGGGGTCTGAATACTTTTGCACGACACACTTTTCCGCCCCGGGATACCCTCTCTCTCTATATCCCTCCCCCACCCAATTTTCTATGTCTATTCTCAGTATCTATCCTATCTTTGCTCTTTATAATAGCCCTGTCCCATGATGTGAGTTCATTCCAAGATGATTTTTCAACATGATGAAAAATGTCCACGAGAGCCCCGAGTACCGACGTTTTCACCCTACAAACAGCTTTCTTTATCATTGTTACTCTTTTGCATTCATTCACTCTCTTTAATTCATTGTTCTTGAGAACTCCATATCATCGTCTATATCTCTCGTTTCCCTGTTCCCGAACCAGTGTGAATAAGGGTCTTGACCCGAAACGTCACCAATTCCTTTTCTCCAGAGGTGCTGCCTGTCCTGCTGAGGTACTCCAGCTTTTTGTGTCTATCTTACGTCTACCTTTAGGTTTCTTTGCTCTTACTGGAATGAAGGAGGCTGAGGAGAATTTAAACCCCTGTCCCACGGTACGAGTTCATTCCAAGAGTTCTCCCCAGTTTGCCCTGATTCGAACTCGGAGATATATGCTAATGGCCACTCGTCGGTACTCGGGGCTCTCGTGGACATTTTTCATCATGTTGAAAAATCTTCACGAGTCATCCCGTGCTTACCAGCCGTTAGCGAGTCTTCCCGAGTTCCTGCCATTAGCGCTAAGAGACGTCGCCGAGCTCCGACGTACCCGTTACGTTCATTCTCCGTGCTTACCACGAGTTTGATTTTTTTTAAACCCGGGAGAGCTCTTGGAATGAACTCACATCGTGGGACAGGGCTATTATAAAGAGCAAAGATAGGATAGATACTGAGAATAGACATAGAAACATAGAAAATAGGTGCAGGAGTAGGCCATTCGGCCCTTCGAGCCTGCATCGCCATTCAATATGATCATGGCTGATCATCCAACTCAGTATCCCGTACCTGCCTTCTCTCCATACCTCCTGATCCCCTTAGACACAAGGGCCACATCTAACTCCCTCTTAAATATAGCCAATGAACTGGCCTCAACTACCTTCTGTGGCAGAGAATTCCAGATTCACCACTCTGTGCGAAAAATGTTTTTCTCATCTCGGTCCTAAAAGACTTCCCCCTTATCCTTGGACTGTGACCCCTTGTTCTGGACTTCCCCAACATCAGGAATAATCTTCCTACATCTAGCCTGTCCAACCCCTTAAGAATTGTATAAGATCCCCCCTCAATCTTCTAAATTTTAGCGAATACAAGCCGAGTCTATCCAGTCTTTCTTCATATGAAAGTTCTGACATCCCAGGAATCAGTCTAGTGAACTTTCTCCATACTCCCTCTATGGCAAGAATGTCTTTCCTCAGATTAGGAGCCCAAAACTGTACGCAATAATCCAAGTGTGGTCTCACCAAGACCCTGTACAACTGCAGTAGAACCTCCCTGCTTCTATAGTCAAATCCTTTTGCTATGAATGCTAACATACCATTCGCTTTCTTCACTGCCTGCTGCACCTGCATGCCTACTTTCAATGACTGGTGTACCATGACACCCAGGTCTCATTGCATCTCCCCTTTTCCTAATCGGCCACCATCCAGATAATAGTCTACTTTCCTGTTTTTGCCACCAGTGGATAACCTCACATTTATCCACATTATACTGCATTTGCCATGCGTTTGCCCACTCACCCAACCTATCCAAGTCACCTTGCCGCCTCCGAGCATCCTCCTCACAGCTAACACTGCCCCCCAGCTTCGTGTCATCTGCAAACCTGGAGATGTTGCATTCAATTCCCTTGTCCAAATCATTAATATATATTGTAAATAGCTGGGGTCCCAGCACCGAGCCTTGCTGTACTCCACTAGTCACTGCCTGCCATCCTGAAAAGGACACGTTTACCCCTACTCTTTGCTTCCTGTCTGCCAGCCAGTTCTCTATCCACATCAATACTGAACCCCCAATCCCATGTGCTTTAAGTTTGCATACTAATCTCTTATGTGGGACCTTGTCGAAAGCCTTCTGAAAGTCCAGATATAACACATCCACTGGTTCTCCCTTATCCAATCAACTAGTTACATCCTCGAAAAATTCTATAAGATTATTATTTTTTGGGGGGTTTTTGGGGTTTTTTTGTTTTTTTTGTTTATTTTATTAGAAGTTAATACAGTACAAAACAATACAGTGGCACCTAACAATTTTAGGTGCCAACTATGTCATAACATAATCCATTCTATGTACAACCTCTAGTTTTATGTTTTTGAAAAGGAAGTAAAAAAAGACATAGAGAGAAGAAAAAGAGGAAAAATAAATAGTAGAAAATAGAAAAAAGTGAAGTGTGTATATAACAAAAGAAAAAGTAGAAAGTAGAAATAGGAGAAAAAGGCCCTTAAAAAATAAATTTTCAAATCTTTGTTCGGAGATGTAATTCTATCCGTGACCTGACCTGAAATCAGTAATCTTTACGGTACTGCTGCATCACATGATTCCAAAAAGTCGATGAAAGGGGACCAACTCCTTAAGAATTGGTCATATTTATCTATTAGGCAGAGTCTCATTTCTTCAAGGTGAGCTATGTCCGTCATATTACTAATCCACATTTTAATAGTTGGTATAGCAGATTTTTTTCAAAATTTAAGTATCAATTTCTTTCCAATTATTTAAAAAAAAATGTAATTTATTTATTAGAAGTAAGTACATTACATTTTAATGGTACCTTTTTACAGGTTCCCAGAATTATTAAAACATTCTTTGTACAACTTCCTTTTTTTTAGAAAGAAATGAGAAAGAAAGAAGTATCGAAGAGTAAAGAATAGTAAGATTGAACGAGAACTTACCAGTTCGAAGGTTGATCTTTATTTCATGAGGAGTCGAAGTGAGGGATTTCGTGAAGAGCCCGCCGGCGCGCATGCTCGACATACTTCAAAGTAGCGGCGTGGAATCACAGAAACCAATCAAAAGAAATGACTTCACATAGTAAGAATGAAACGACTAAGATTACCAGATGAAGGTGATTGAGGGTTGGGCGAGGAGGGCACGAAATCCCTCACTTCGACTCCTCATGAAATAAAGATCAACCTTCGAACTGGTTCAATCTTACTATTTCATTTCGGAGTCACGTGAGTGACTTCGTGAAGACTTCAAAGCTTCTGTGATGACACGCCCTGGACCACGTCCATGCTGTCACACCACTACCAGGGATGGATGGGAGGAATAACTTGCTGACTAGTCCATACTGCAAAACAAAGCATATTTATTAACAAACAAATCAAAAAAACCCTCATTCGGGGACATCTCCACGTTCTTGCCCCGCATTTAGCACGGCTTCTGCGAACTGTAGAGGCGCAGCAACGGGCCGGTTGTAGAACCGCTGGAACACAGCTTCATTAGCCCATCCTGCTGTGGCGAGAATATGGTCCATGGGCACCTCCATGACCCTCGCCGCCGACGTCGATGCAGCCCTGGTGGAATGAGATTTGAACACATTAGTGTCGATACCTGACTTACCCAAGACGACTCTAAGCCACCTGGATATCGTCTGTGTTGTCACTCGATGGTGAGGTCTCTTATGAGTGACAAGCAGGTATCTCTCCATTCCTCTGATGCTTGCCGTCACCTTGACGTAGTAACGGATATGGGAGGCTAAGCATAGCCTAGCATCGGCGGGGTATGCCGGGAACTTCAGCTGCAGCCCTGTGCACCCAGGTCTGTGCTGCTTTAGTAGCTCGTCAACAAAGAAAACTACTACTGTGGGGGTAGACATCATTCTGTCGACACGTAGTTTGTGGAGTGTCTGTACCCTCTGTGCTGAAGTCAGCGCTAGTAACATCACCAGTTTCATGGTGAGTTTGTCCAGCCGGAGCCCTTCCATGGGGGACCACGTCCTGAGCAGAGTTAAAACGTCCCTGACATCCCAGGTGATATTGTAACGTGGTGTAGGCGGATTCGTATTAAAAATACCCCGCATGAGCCTGGACACTAGCCTGTTGGATCCCACCTCAATATTGAGGTAGAATGATAGAGCGCTCCTGGCGCTGTTGATGGCACTGTAGCTTAAGTGTTCATCATGGTGCAACCCCGCGAGGAATTCCAGGACGTCGGTTATAGTCACGGCATCGTACGTGATGCGAGAGCGGCTGCAGAAGGCTTCCCACTTCCTGATGTGAGAGCGGTATCTTCGCCTTGTAGACTCTCGGCACGACGCCGCAATGGTATCCATGGTCCGGGTAGAAAGGCCGTATTGAACTAAAGGCCGATTCAGAATCTGCAAGCCAACAAATTTAAATAACCATGGCAGGGATGTGGCTCCCCTGAAACAGGGTGAGTAACTAATTCTGGGCTACCCTGCAAACGGACCCAAGGTTCACTGAGCGTGTCAAAGACCATCGGATACCACGGCTGTGTAGGCCAGTCGGGTATGATAAGGATGCCCTTGGCACCATCCATCTGAATTTTACGTAATACCCGACTGATGAGGCAAAACGGGGGGAATGCATAGAAAAAGCAATTCCCCCAGTCTAGCGAGAATGCATCTAACGCTATAGCCCCAGGATCTGGTTCCCACGAGACGTAGGTTGGTACCTGATGGTTCAACCGGGACGCAAAAAGGTCAATGTCCGGTTTCCCAAATTTGGCTGTGATTTTTGCAAAAATTTCAGGATGTAACATCCATTCAATATTATCATTGAACTTGCGTGACCTGGCGTCCGCCACAATATTAAGCTCACCTGGCAAATAGGTAGCTGAAATCCAAATGTCTCTCTTGACACACCAGAGCCAAATTGAATTAGCCAATTTATCACATGAAACTGACCTGGTACCGCCCATGTGGTTTAAATACGCCACCGCTGTGGTATTGTCTATTTGGAGCCGGACATGTGCTCCAATGATCTTGGAACAATATGCACGAAGTCCGTGAAACGCTGCAAGCAGCTCCAAATAGTTGATCCCTTGTGATACCAACATCGTATTCTCAAGGGTATCCCATCGGCCCCCACAACTTGAATATTGATTCGTAGCTCCCCAGCCATCAGAGCTCGCATCAGTTTGTAAGTATATCATCGGTTTCGCCTCAATAATAGTTTTAAACGAGTTACTAATGTGGTAAACCCACCATCGTAACTCATCCAATGCTGCAGGCGGCAGCTGCATTGATCGATCATAATGACCAGCATGCCGTCACAACGCAGCGATCTTGGCTCTCTGCAAGTTTTGATAATGCAGAGGTCCATACCGGGCTGCCGGAAACAAAGCCACAATCTTGCCAATGACAGTAGCTGTGTGACGAATCGATGGTATACGAGTATTGATTAAATCTGTACACACCTGTGTTACCTCCTCAATTTTGTTAATTGGTATGGTGACTCTCATGCTAATGGAATTCACCTGGAACCCCAGATAATTAATTACCTGGGTGGGGCAGAACTTAGATTTTTCTGGATGAAAAATGAACCCAAGCTGTTGGAACAAATTGACCGCAGCTGCAACCCCTTGAGCTAATTCCAAGGTGTGGCCGACAATTAAAATATCATCTAAATAGGCCATAACAATATGATGTCATTGTCTTAAATAAGCCATAATTGGCTTCACCAATTTAGTAAATAATCGAGGGGCTGTGGTGAGCCCATTAGGCAACGCCCTATATTGCCACAGCTGATCCATCCAGATAAATTTTAAGAACCTTCTGTAATATTTTTTCATGGGTACGGTATAGTACGCATCCTGTAAATCAATGCATGCCATAGAGCACCCTTGTGAGATCAATGATTTGGCCGTTTCAAACGTGTCCATTTTAAAATGAGTATATGTTACAAAGTTATTCAGAGTGGTTAGATCAATAATGACTCTACAGCCTCCATCCTTCTTAGGTCGAGTAAAAATATTGGAAACAAATTCAACGGGCTCATGAACCGTTCTCTCTATGACCCCTTTCTGTTCCAACCTTAAAATTTCCTTATAGCCTACGGACTGTTCCGCAGCCGTTAGTTTAAAAGTACGACCCGGTTTATGCTGAGACGGAGGGATGTCCCCATTAATAAACTCAATGCTATGGCCCTGAATATTCCGTAACACATACTCATCACTGGTAATGTCACCCCATGCACCCGCAAACAACCGCAGACGCCCACCAACATGTGAAGTTAAACAAAGAGAAAAAAGAGAACCAGACCGCCTCACCTCTGTGGTTACCGGCGGTCCCTGACACGAGTGGGTGGACGTAGAGGTGCTGGGTTGGTTTGAGGTTGTGGCGTCCTCATTTTCCACCTCGGCTTCTGCCGAGCCTGTCCTAAAAAAGACCCCTGGTGTTGGGGTGGTTGATATCGGTTTGGAGCTGGAGGGTAATTTCTGGTAGAAGTGCTGACAGACCCTCGTGAGCGGCCAAGCGGAGCTTTCGAGCTTGATGGCGTGGGGGCACTATGAGAGCGCATGAGCCCCACGGTCTTGGCTTGTTCATCAAGCTCTCTGACCCTTTTGGAAAGGTCTTCGCCAAAGAGCTGACGGGGCGGCGGCGGCGGCGGTGGTTTGCACAACCCTGCAAACTTAGGGTTGAGCGCTGGGCGGATGCTATTTTTGCAAAAGCCATTTATTTCATTTTGAGTAGCGCACAGAAGCGCCAGAGCATCCTCCTGGTCCAAATTAAGCTCCTCTCCGTCGACCGACCGCACAAAGGCAGTAATCCCGGCCGTGAGGAGTTTCAGGATCCGCTGAATTTTCAGCTCCTGCTGACGGATAGCCGCACTGATGTTGCCCCATATTGGCGTATTGACCACAGGCACGTTGAGGGAGTTGCAGTTTGATGGAGCCTTGTGACGGCTCATGGCTTGTAGTAGAACTTCCTCCTGAAGCTGGTGATTATTTAGGAAGTCCACAGTGGCTGCCAATTTCGTATTGATGGGAAGCCCCGAGGAATGAGGGGCTGCAAACTTGGTGGCCACATCGAGGAGGTCCTCCGCCGGTAATTCAGGCGGGGGTGGGATGGGGTCGACCACTGCCTCCTCGTCCTGCTGCTCCAGGCTGGTGTACGAAGCTGGTGATTAAGCCCTATGCCTGTCGCTGCTGGATGCCTGTTGTTGTTGACCTTGTATGAGAAGCTCCAGCAGCCGCTCCATACGGTCAATACGCCCTTCACCCTGAACACTCAGGTGGTCGGAGTCCTCCGGCTCTGAAAATTGGCCGGCGCTCCTGTCATCGGCCCGCACCTCGTCGAGGCCCTGCCGGTGCCGGTAGTTGTCGTCGACAGCCGCCGAGGCGAAACTGCGCGATTCCTGCACGGGCGTGTTCAACCGCCTCCGTTTAGCGGGAGCGGAAGCCGTTGCCTCTACGGACAGATGCGGCATGGTGTCGGCACCAGCCGAAGCCTGGATACCTTGAGCCCGTGCAGGCTTGCCAGCTGCCCACATCGTGGACCTTGCCGACGCATGGTCTCGCCCACCCATTCATGGGGGGCTCGGCGACCGTGACGGGACCCCCAACTGACTCGTCCCGGTGTTGAAAGTTGGGGGGCGACGGCTGGACCTCACAGCTGCCCCGGGTCCCGTCCTGGAACCTGACCGCTCCTTGGCGGCAGGCAGAGCCTTAGCCCCGACAGGGTTAGGCTTCTGGGCTCCTGCCCTTCCCCTCCTCAGAGGGCTGCGTGAAACGGGCCGTGCAGCCGCACGGACCCTTCTGCTCGAGGCCGTCAGCAAGCCTGCTGACGACCTGACTGCCATGGCAGGGTCGTCCTGCTCTGGCGGCACACCACACTCCTCCTCGTCGAACTCCTCCGAGCTGTGGTGTGCGGGCGGGTCCAGACCTGAAAAGACAGAGCTCACCGACATCTCCGCCCTCGTTCCGGTCTGTGTTGCAGGTACCCCCGACAACTCTCGCTCCGGAACTGCTGGCCGGCGACTTTTCCCCGATCTCCGGCCTCTCAAACTCCCATCCATGTTCTTGCTGTGAAGCAAACACAACAAGAACCACCAACTTAAGGTAGCATACTTACCTGCGTGGTTCCCTTATGAAGGGCTGGCGAGGAGCGCGCTCCTCCGTCAGCCGTCGCAGCAACGCGATACGACGATATGTCGAGCATGCGCGCCGGCGGGCTCTTCACGAAGTCACTCACGTGACTCCGAAATGAAATAGCCTAGTGAGTGTAGTGTAAAGAAAGAAATAAGTGAGAAAGTGAAGCAGAAAGGAGATTCTCACACGCCACAAGTCGATATATATATATTTTTTTGTTCTTAATCATTTTTCACTCAAACCCAGAATTTTTAATTTTACGATGTTATTGCACCACATGAATCCACAAGATCAATAAATGGAGACCAACTCATTAAGAATTGGGCTTTTTTTTCTATTAGGAGGAGTCTAATTTCTTCCAAATGGGCCGTTTCCAACATATTACCAATCCACATTTTGAGTGTTGGTAGCCTTTTCCCAGAATTTGAGTATGAGTTTTTTCGCTATTATTAAACCATAATTAATAAATGAGATTTGGAATATATTGAATTTGTTTCCATCTCCTAATACTCCAAAGATAATCATTTCCATGCTAGTTTCCATTTTTAATCTTAAATAAACTAGTGAATATATCAAATATATCACACCAAAATCTTTGAAGTTTTGTGCAAGAAACGAAAGAATGTGTGAAGTTCGCATTTTGAGAAAGACATTTATCACAGATGGGAGAAATATTTGAATAATTTATGTATATATATCAAACACCTCTCCCACGTTTCTTTAGAAATTTTATCATTAAATCTTTTTCCCAGACTTCTAATTTTTGTGAGTCCGCCTTAATATTCATTGCTTCTTCCAGTGGGTCTATCGTTATATCCTTAAATCTTGGTATATATATTTTTTATAAAGACATGTATCTGTAAATATTTAAAGTATTGGTTATTATTCAGATTAAATTTTGATTTTAATTGTTGAAATGATAATAAATTTCCCATTTCATACATGTCACACAACTTCTTAATTCCCAATCTTTCCCATTGTCTATATGTTTTATCCATAAAAGATGGTTTAAATACCGGATTATTCACTATTGGTGTTAATAATGATAAGTTTCTTAATTTTAAAGTTAATTTTATTTATTTCCAAATTCGAATTATATTGTGTATGATTGGATTCTTCATATATAAGATATTATTCAATTTTATCGGGGAGAAGAGGATCGCTCCTAAATCGTAAGGGAAACAATCCTCTTTCTCCATTCTTATCCATTCCATCTGTTGAGAAGGACAATCCAACCAATAAATAATATTCTTAATATGCACTGCCCAATAATAATATAAAAAATTAGGCAGTGCAAGTCCCCCTACATCTTTAGGTTTACACAAATGATTTATTTTAATTCTATGTGCATTGTAGTCCCATATAAAATTAGTAATATTAGAGTCTGGTTTTTATATATATATTGATATGTATATTGGTATGGATTGAAATGAATATATTATTTGTGGTAGCACTATCATTTTAATAGCATTTATTCTGCCAACTGGTTCTCCCTTGTCAACACTGCTAGTTACATCCTCGAAAAATTCTATAAGATTCATCAGACATGATTTACCTTTCATAAATCCATGCTTACTTTGTCCAATGATGTCACCACTTTCCAAATGTGCTGCTGTCCCATCTTTAATAACTGACTCTAGCAGTTTCCCCACTACCGATGTTAGACTAACTGGTATGCAAATTCCCCGTTTTCTCTCTCCCTCCCTTTTTAAAAAGTGAGGTTACATTAGCTACCCTCCAATCCTCAGGAACTACTCCAGAATCTAAAGAGTTTTGAAAAATTATCACTAATGCATCCACTATTTCTGGGGCTACTTCCTTAAGTACTCTGGGATGCAGCCTATCTGGCCCTGGGGACTTATCGGCCTTTAATCCATTCAATTTATCTAACACCATTTCCCGGCTAACCTGGATTTCACTCAGTTCCGCCATCTCATTTGACCCCCGGTCCCCTGCTATTTCCGGCAGATTATTTATGTCTTCATTAGTGAAGACAGAACCAAAGTAGTTATTCAATTGGTGTGCCATGTCTTTGTTCCCCATGATCAATTCACCTGTTTCTGACTGTAAGGGACCTACATTTGTTTTAACTAATCTTTTTCTCTTCACATATCTAAAAAAACCGTTGCAGTCAGTTTTTATGTTCCCTGCCAGTTTTCTTTCATAATCTAATTTCCCTTTCCTAATTAAGCCCTTTGTCCTCCTCTGCTGGACTCTGATTTTCTCCCAGTCCTCTGGTAGACTGCTTTTTCAGGCTAATTTTTATGCTTCATCTTTTGTTTTGATACTATCCCTGATTTCCCTTGTTATCCACGGGTGTACTACCTTCCCTGATTAATTCTTTTGCCAAACTGGGATGAACCTGGGAAGAGGATTACAGATACAAAAATAGATTCCAAAAATGTTTATAAATATATGATGAAATGATTAATGAAGACAAATGTGGGTCATTTATAGTCAGAGACATGGGAAATTATACTGAGGAGCCAGAACAACAAAATACCTGATTTGTGTATTGTTTTCATAAAGGAGGACAGAGAGCAGTCCTCAACTACTATCCACCTCATCAGGGACCTTCAGATAATCTTCGATTGGACTTTACTGCCTTTACCTTCCACTAAACGTTATTCCCTTATCATGTATCTGTACACTGTGAATGGCTCGATTGTAATGTTATATGTTGACTTTCTGCTGGCTGGTTAGCATGCAACAAAGGTTTTTCACTGTACCTCGGTGACAATAAACTAAACTAAACTAAAGCTTGCAGAATTGTTTAGGAACCAAAGACCTAGCGAGATTAATTACAAAATTGTGTTAAGGAAATTAATGGGGCTAAAGGCTGACAAATTCAGAAGGCTTGCTAATCTACACCTAAAAACAATGGCCCTGGAAGTAATAATGCACTGGTGTCAATCATACAACAGTGAAACAGGCCCTACTGGCCAACTCGTTCATGCTGACCAAGATATCAAAGCCTCATCTACTGTAAACTAGACCCATTTACACATGTTTGGCTCATATCCCACTAAACCTTTCCTATTAGAATTTCATTGTTCGATCTGGGACATATGACAATAAAGCACTCTTCACTATCCATGTACCTGTCCAAGTGCTTTTTAAATGCTGTGTTAGTGTCTGCTTCATCTGCTTTCTCTGGCAGCTTGTTACATATACTCACCACCCTCTGACTGAAGAAGTTGCCCCTCAGGTTCACAATAAATCTTGTCTCTCTCACCTTAAACAAATGTCCTCTTGTTTTTGATTCCCGCACCCTGGGTAAACGACTCATCTTCCAACATTCACACTCTAAAGCAGTTCTTAAATGTAATCTGCGCAAAGGAAGGGGAGAAAGAAAGCTTGGAATTGCAGACCAGTAAATTTATTATCAATAGTAGGGAAAAATACTAGAATTTATTATCGCACCTCAGAGTGCTAGAGACCCGGATTCGATCCTGTCCTCCAGTACTGCCTGTGTAGAGTTTGCACATTCACACCTTTGCTGTGTGGGTTTTCTTCCATGAAATCAATGCTATATCCAGTCAACTAGCTCTCTCTTGATGCAATGCAATGCCATCTAACCTTCCAGAGCTGCCCATAATCTGGTACCTTATCAAAGGCCTTGCTGAAGTCGATATAGACAACATCTTTCGTCTTGCCCACATCAACCTTCTTGGATACTTCTTCAAAAAAGTCAATCAAATTCATGAGTCACGATCTCTCACATACAAAACCATACTGACCAACCCTAATCATTTCCTGTTTATCCAAATGCATATATATTGTATCCTTCAGAATCATCTCCAAAAACCTACCCACCATAGATGTTAGACTCACTGTTCTGTAGTTCCCAGGCATTTCTCTATCTCGGATATACCCAATCAGGCCCGAGATTTATCTACCTTCATATGCCTTAGGACATCAAGCGTCACCTCGACTTCAATATCTATCCCAAGTTTGCTAGACATTTCTTTCTTAACAGTAAAAAAAAGCTATCACCAATTAATTTACTTAAGTATAATGAATAAGCAGATGGGATTTCGACTCAACAACCAAAAGACAAATGCAGAAACAAGAGACAGCAGACAGTGTGACCTTGAGCAGAAAGCAAAGTGCAATCTGAAGAAGAGTCCCGACCTGAAACATCTGTCTATGTCCCTCCAAAGATGCTGGCTGTCTAGCTGAATTCCTCCAACATTTTGTTTTAACCAAAAGACAAAAGTCCTTTGCTAGTCTGCCCCTCCTATACAACGTTGCTCTCTGACAATAAAGGTTCATGGCAAGTGTCTGGAAAACAGATTATTTCCTACGTCGCAGGAACTATTGATCAATGGAAGACATTGATGGCAAAATTAATCACCTCCAGTGCACCTGTACACCAATCATCCAATTGTGGAAGAAAGCATTCAAAACCTAAATTCTCAAATGCAGCAATAAAATCGTGGTCCACTGAGCAGCAATGAGCTTCACCATCCTGTATGAATGAATGAATGAATGAATAAGTTTATTGGCCAAGTATTCATGCACAAGGAATTGGCCTTCGTGCTCCGCCCGCAAGTGACAACATGACATACAGTGACAGTTAAGAGTGAGGCATAAAACATTAAACATTAATAATAAAACATTATTGATTAAACATGTGAATTAAATAAAATTCTAGAGCAAAAGGAGGCTACAGATTTTTGGTTAGTGAGTATATCTACTACCCGTGGTAAAAAGCTGTTTTTATGTCTGGCTGTGGCAGCTTTGACAGACCGGTATCACCTTCCAGAGGGGAGTGATTCAAAGAGTTTGTGGCCAGGATGAGAGAAGTCAGAGATGATCTTACCCGCTCACTTCCTGACCCTTGCAGTGTACAGTTTATCAATGGAGGAAAGGTTGCAGCCAATAATCTTCTCTGCTGATTGGACAATTCGCTGCAGCCGCCAGGTGGCGTGCTTGGTGGCTGAGCCAAACCAGACCAAAATGGAGAAGGTGAGGACAGACTCTATGATGGCCGTGTAGAATTGGACCATCATTGCCTGTGGCAGATTGTGCTTCCTCAGCTGCCGCAGGAAGTACATCCTCTGTGCCTTTTTGACTGTGGAGTTAAGCCCCCCATTTAAGGTCCTTGGAAATGATGGTTCCCAGGAACTTAAAAGGCTCCACAGATATGACTGCATTGTTGTTGGTGGCGAGAGGCGTGAGGGGAGGGGGAGCTCTCCTAAAGTCTACAATCAATTCCACTCTCTTAAGGGCATTAAGCTCCAGGTTGTTGCAATGGCACCAGGACACTAGCTGTATCACTCCTGTCTGTAGGCAAATTCCTCCCCATCCTGGATCAGTCCAATCAGGGTTGTGTCGTCCGCAAACTTGAGAAGCTTGTCAGAGGAGTCAGTGGAGGTGCAGTCGTTGGTGTGGAGAGAGTTGAGGAGAGGGGTGAGTACGCAGCCTTGCAGTGCTCCTATGCTGAGGGTTTGCGGGTCCGAGATGTGCTTTCCCTGCCTCACATCTTGCTTCCTTTAAGCTGGTGATCCACCAACAGAGGGGTTCGGGCACAGCAACTCGGAAAGGTTGGAGTGTAGTAGCTCTGGCACAATGGTGGTGAATGCAGAGCGAAAATCAACAAACAAAATCATCACATAGGTCGTCTGGCGGCCTAGGTGCTGGAGGATGAAGTGCAGGCCCAGGTTGACTACGTCATCCATAAATCTATTGGCACCATATGCAAACTGCAGAGGATATTCCTAAACTTAGTTTTCCTAAGACACAAAGGACAACATGTGTCAGGCATCACAAAGCATTTGAGAAATACCACAATCTTCCAAATCTACTGCAGGAAAGGCATACCAATGCCAGTGTTACCTCCCAGACCAACATTCCCAGCATCAAAGTGTTACTTTCCTATTGGAAACATTTAGGAGCAAAAAACATGTTCATGGAAAACCAATGCTATTTCAACATGGATCCAGTTTGGCATGGGCATTATGTGGAATTCAGTCAGGAGAAGTTTGACAAGTATTTCGGGAAGGCAAACAAGACAGGGGAACGGGGCAAATAAAATGATATAATGTCAGGTTTGGAAAATTGTACCAGTGCAAAAAAATTGTGGTTTCTCCCTTTGGAAGGTGAGAGACCCAAAGGCAATTTAATTGAGATATATAAATTCAAAGGCCAATTTATTTTAGAAGAATGGTAATAACATAGCATATTGTAGTTAATTGATGGACGGATTGGAGGGGAGGTAAGTGAGATAAAATGCATGGGGTTCACAATTACTTGGTCGTATGGATTCAAAACTGGCTTACTAGGTACAGGCAATGGGAAGTTGGATTAACCGAGTTAATTTTTGGCTTGCATGGGCACGATACTGGCATGACATTTTTCAAATCTATATGACAAATTTATATGACAGTGAATTTTATGAAAAAAGAAAGTGCTTCTTGGATTTTCACATCGCATAAAAAATCGTTTTTTTGGAGATCAAATAAAAGAGTAAATGGCAGGGCCCTTGGGAATATGATGTACAGACACTTCGGATTGCAAGTCCATAGGTTTCGGAAAGTGTTTGTAATGAGGCAGTATGCCATGTTTGCATTCGTCGGTTGCGGCGTTGAGTATAAAAATCAGGAAGTTATGTTCCAGCTATATAAAACTTTAGTTTGGAGTATTATGTATATTTCTAGTCATCACATTACAGGAATGGTATGTAGCTTTGGAGATTGTGCAGAAGAGGTTTACAAAGATGTTGCCTGGATTGGAAAGTATTAGGATTTAGTATTGGGAAGGTATTATGGAGTGGTTGGACAAATATAGATTGTTTTCATTTGAGCATTGGAGCCTGAGGGGCAACCTGATCGAAGTATGTAAACTTATGAAAGGCATAATAGGGTGAATAGTCAGAGTCATTTTCCTAGGGTGGAATTATCAATTACTGTACAATATGACATAGGTTTAAGGTGAGAGGGAATAAGCTTAAAGGAAATCTGCGAGGCAACATATTTTAAACAAGAGTGTTGTTGGTACCTAAAGTGCAGTGGTTGACATCATGGGTCCACATGGACACACTGGGCTGAAGAGACTTTTCCTGTGCTCTACTTTCCAGTTCTATAAGAGATAACCAACAGATTTCAAAAAGACATCCAATAAAATACTGTAAGATATTCCCACATAATATCAAATCATCTTTACAATGGACATTCAGTCACTGTACACCTCCATCCCCCACCAGGAATGCCTAAGGCCTTAGTGTCTTCCTTGACCGGAAACCTAGCCAATTTCCCTCTACAAACATTCTTCTCCGCCTAGCAGAACTTATCAACTTGTTATCAAGTCCCTCCATACTCCCTTCTCTCTCTGTATGGCTTCAGTCTTGGACACTTGAATATATCTCTGAGTCTGAATCTGGTCTCTTGAGCGCCCTTGAATTTAATAATTCCTCCATAAATAACTGTGTCCTCAGATGCCAAGCACCGCTCTGGAACACTCTTGAAAAACCTCCTTAGCCAATCTGTTAATTTGGCCTTGGCTTTCCTGATTTAACTCACCTAATATTATAGTCATTGATTCATACAGCATTGAAACAGGCCCTAAAGGCCAACTTGCCGATGCCAAGCAAGATGCCCCATCTACACGAGTTCCCAACAGCCTATGTTGGCTCATATCCCTCTAAATCTTTCCTATCCATATACCCGTCAAAATATGTTTTACTGCTGTTATAGTACCCGCCTCAACTATCTCCTCATAATTAGTTTTATTAATGCTCCTCTACTCAGCCTTGGGACAATTTGCCATTTTGAACGCATTTTATAAATAGACTAATCTGCAAGTCTTTCTTAACGTGTGCTCGGGTCTGCCAGATTTGTTGGATAACAAAAGGAATGATGACTTACCTTTCCCAACTGCTGGGAAATTCGAGTCTTCTTTTCCTCTGTGGTTTATACCTGTCCTATTCTGCTCGCAGTTTAGAGGCAACTGCTATTGTTGGTCGTTGCCGTTAAACTCCGTTAATTAACCAGACGGAGCGAACGGAATAAGTACGGAAACAGAGTTCATGTACAAGCCGACGATTTTATGAAGCTGAGAAGCATGCTACATTCAAATAAACGTAAAATAGTCCAAAATCTAATTCTATATAATTCATTTCAGAGGAAAAAGCAGGAAGTAACGTGACAGAACGAACATTACATGGATATTCGGGAATCATTTGAAAACACCTCTCCTAATTGCAAGTATTGAAATTCAAGCAGTGGGCGTGCGTTAAGTCTTTAAATTGGTACACATTACGAAATATTGAAGGGCAGTCAAAACATTTATCGGAATGAGTCGAAATAATTACTTGATGTACGAAGTTGCTGGATGGTTCAGGGTGGGAGTAATGTACAAAACAAACATTATTTGCTGTTGCCAACATTTGCTGTCAGCTAGGTGTCTGCTGTATCACAATTACAGCAGCAGACGTGTGTTTAAAAGTTAACAATTATTATATTTAACATACCCACTGCAGTCACCTGTCTCAGAAATAACCACGGGGTTTCGTTTAACTAAATTACCAAGTATTGCCAACAACTCAGAACAGCCGAACAATCTAATACAGTCAAATGTCAACGCTGCAACATTTGAAGATGAATTCGCACGCCTTTAAAGTAGTTACGGTTGCAAATAAGTGCAGTGTTAATTAGAATTATATTTATAAGGCAGTCGTTATACTCTTTTCAGAACTGAAACAGGGACCCACAATGTCCAGCATGTGGGTTAATACAGACATATTTATTTACCCCTCAAACTTATTTTTTACTGGATTGAGAAATGTAAGATGAGTAACCAATATCCCATTCATTGCCTTCGGAAAGGACGTTGCAAATGTGCACCCTCTGGTCACTTCTTTTCTCGGATGCACTTTGTTATCCAATATCTCTTCCGTTTGCTCAAAGCGCCAACCAGTATTTTGACCTGCGTTTATTCAATATTTTGGCTTTTTCCCCCCACATTGAATAATCCACTCCCTTAAAATATTTTGTTTTAGATCAAATAAGATACACCGCTAACATAACGTAACATTTTTTTAAAATATTTGATTTGTCAACAATTTCTAAAACTAAATTTCATTGGAGCCTCAAAGCATGTCGGTGTACTTTGGGGACTCGACCTGAAACGTCACCCATTCCTTCTCTCCAGAGATGCTACCCGGCCCGCTGAGTTACTCCAGCATTTTGTGTCTACCTTCGATGTACTTTAAATGTACATCCATATTCTAGTTGATTAGTCGGCATCGGAATAGCTGTTTTGGTCTCATAGTAATCAATTATATTGTATTATTATCATTTAATTTCACGCGGCAACGTTGAGACTGCGATTTTGTAGGACGACGAAGCGTTTTTGTTTAATTGAAAATACATACCTATCCAAGTAACTGACATTTGAGGTAAATAATCCACTGAATAATCAAACTAAATAATGTTGTAAATATATTAGCCGAACATTTTAGTCAACTATTTATTCGATTACGCTTTGAAAAGTGTTTGTTATTGCTGCGACAATGGAACCCGCTGAGGTAGTCCAGCATTTTATGTATATCTTCAGTGTAAACCAGCACCTGCAGTTCCTTCCTACACATGGAACTTTCGAAATCCGTGTTCCACGTGGAAGGCACGTCTATTATCGTCACCATTATTTTTGACTGGCATGTTTAAAGTATTTCTCACATCACCTGTCCCCCATATCCCAGGGGACCTTGAGGAGCAGTCTGAAGAAGGGTCTCGACCCGAAACGTCGCCTATCTCCTTCGCTCCTTAGATGCTGCTGCACCCGCTGAGTTTCTCCAGCTTTTTGTGTAACCCTCCCAGGGGACCTTACTCCTTTCTGCAGCCGAGGTTGTGAATTAAGATTGTGAAGGCAAGAAGAAAGCAAATGCAACACTTATGTTTTGCTTCATAAACTCCGTTAAAAACATACTCGACCAGCTGGGGTTGGTTGAAAAGTTTACGTATACAGTGTGCAATATTTAGAAAGTGTTTTTGATATGGTATATTATCATTTATAAAGTATCAACCCATCCCATGATAGTTTTCACACAAAAAAACGAATATATGTAACATAATGTGAATCACGTGCAGGATATATTAAAGTACGTTTTAATATAGGGTGTCCTTGTTCATCAGTCACTGAAAGTAAGCAGACAGTGAAGAAAGCGAATGGTATGTTGGCCTTATAACAAGAGGAGTTGAGTATATGAGCAAATAGGCCATTCTACAATTGTACAGGGCCTTAGTGAGACCACACCTGGAGTATTGTGTGCAGTTTTGGTCTCCAAATTTGAGGAAGGACATTCTTGTTAATGAGAAAGCGCAGCATAGGTTCACGAGGTTAATTCCCGGGATTGCGGGACTGCCATATGTTGAAAGAATGGAGCGACTGGGCTTGTATACACTGGAATTTAGGATGAAAGGGGGTCTTATTGAAATATATAAGATTATTAACGGATTGGACACGCTAGAGGCAGGACATGTGTTCCCGATGTTGGGGGAGTCCAGCAACAACTGGAAGTTAAGATATGTGCACGCTCCAGTTGATATAGTCAGCAATGGAGTAACTGATGTAGACGCTGGTGATCGGAAATTTAAAAAAGGACATCGTCACCATGTTCTCCAGGTCAGGCAGGATCCGTGAAGGGAGTAAACCAAAGTTTACTCTCTAGATTGATGATCTTGCATCCAAACTGATGAATGGTTTTAACGTGCAATGTAAGTTCACACATTCTGACTGACTTGCTTGCGTTTCCAGAAGTGTATCCTTTTACTTATGTTACTGATGGTACAAACTTAGGCGAAGCCCCCATTACTGAAAGGTCAGGTTCCCACAACACGTGCCAACAACTGGTGGAGCTGCTGCCCTTAGCATGTTTGACCTCGTGGGTTTCCTCCGGGTGCTCCAGTTTCCTCCCATACCCCACAGACGTGCGGGTTTGTAGGTTAATTGGCCACTGTGTGTAGGGAGTGGATGAGAAAGTAGAATAACATAGAACCAGTGTGGACGGGTGATCGATGGTCGGCGTGGACTCTGTGGGCCGCATGACCTGTTTCCATATCTCATAACTAAACTAACAAAAAAACGGTCGGTATCGGGACTTTCCGCAACGCGAATCTACGGCTTCTGCGCGTTCGTCACGAATCTTGAGTTGAGAAATGTCGTCGTGTTATATTGCGTTGAAAATGCCGCAACTTGGCACACTGGGCTAATCCCATCTGCCCGCATTTGGCCCATAGCCTCCCAAACCCTTTTTATCCAACTAAGTGAAAAGCTGCCTCCCGATGGCCTTCTTAAATGTATCCCCTCTCTCGTTACCCCATTCTGTCTAGTTTTAGAATCATCTATGCTGGTGGAAAAAAGACAGTGAGCATTCATTTTTGTGTTTATTTGTTTACATTTTACATATATTCCGTGAGCGCGAATTCTGTTCCGTATCTCAAATGGAAACAGGCGCCTCGTTCCACCGAGTCCGCGCCGACCAGCGATCACCATGTGCACTAGCATTATTCTACACACTGGGAACAATTTACAATTTTACAGAAAACAATTCTGGGTGCAAGTTATACTTAAAGCAGGGTTCTGTCCTCTGAACTGTTCGTAACCCGAACAATTCGCAAACCTGCGTTCCTCGCCGGCCTAAAATGCCTGCAGCCCCGCAGCACTTAGCAAATCCATCTCGCAGCACTCCTAAACGCTCCTATACAATTCGGGTGTTTGTAACCAGGGGGGGATCTGTGGTAATTTGTGTATTCTGTAAGGGCGATTTTTTTTGTTGCCCCGACGGCCGTAATGCGGGTTCGCTTGTCGTCCAATTAGTCAATTAGTTAACCATTCTAATATAACGGATGAGCAACGTCAGCTTTTAACGCTAGTTCTGAAATTTATAGAAAACTCCATGCAAGACCCCCCCCCCCAAACCACCCCCCCCCCCCCCCCCCCCGATCCAAATATAACAAATCGAGGTCATATTTAGCTCAAATTTCAATCGATTCTCACCTTCCTATACATTCGTTTTTTTTTTAAAGGAATTACTGTATGTTGCTTGGGGCAGAGACGGGCTATATTTAAATGCATATCGTAACATAAAACCAAAGTTCGCAAGATAAGTTTTTTGTTACTGTTAACATTCATTTGCATTAATCAGACCTCAGCTTTAACTTTGTATCCTACTCATCCCTTAACTTGGAAGTAATTAAGGCTGCGAGACAGCAGATTAGTTTCAAATAAAGAGCCTCCTTAAAAAATGAAATGTCAGCTCTCAACGATTTCTTTTAAATCATAACCCGTGCGTAAATTTCTGAAATTAACCATGTAATTACAATGTCTATCAACTTTACCCTGTGAGGTTGCTGGGGCCATGAGTCTCTCTGCTCAATCTTTCGTTATGTTCATGAATAGGCATTCTAAATGTAAAAAAAAACATCCTCATTACGCACGACCTTTTTTTTTTATCACATTTGCTGTATACTTTGTACTTTGTAATTATCCATACACAAGCTGCATCAGGCAGCTTTTGCCAAAAATATGAAATTGAAGTCATATGTGCGTTAGAGCTGGCTGATTTATACAATTTATTTAGGGCTCTGCATTGCCAGATTAAATGGTTACTTACTTGCAAATAGCCCCCAGGGAGTTGAATTGCTCGGAAGAAAACAGATTAAAGTTTGCATTCAAACAGAAATTGAATTCAAAGGTAATCAATAGCATAATGGGGCAGTAAGTGCATCCTGCTGAGTGAAATGAAATTACCATATTTTTAATCTTAATTTTCCACTCTGTTTATCTGACACTGTCGATGCGAAATACAAACGGATAATGACATAGTGTGTTATTGACACTGCTGTCGTCTGGAGTGAGGGTTTCAATGATTAAATTGCTGGGATCTTTGATTACTTTGTGCGAGGGCTGGCGATGGTCAGACGTGGGAGGGACACCAACTCGTCAACAGATCAAAAAGGCTTCCGCGTGGTCCTGTCGCGCTCCCCCCTCCAGAATATGTGTGAGGTATTACTTCATCTGCATAATGCCTGGATTTGAATTACCGCACGGTGCCATTTTAACACCAGGTAATCATTTTTTTTGTGTAGTTCCACTGGCACACATCTGGTTTTATAATTACAGTTTGCAGACATCACAGCATGCGACTCTCAACACTAGTTTCCCTTTACCCTCCAGCCTACTGTCTATAATTTTAAAATACGGCATCGGACGGTGCAAACAGCAGAAAGTATCAGTTTGATTCGCTCTTTTCTGATACTTTACTTTTCCTCTCTCGATATATTTTTGTAAAAATTGTACGGTTGCCTGTGCAGTTGAAAGACAGGGCATCAGAATAAACAGAATATTGGGCGACACAGTGGCGCTGCAGTAGAGATGTTGCTTCACAGCGCCAGATCACTGGGTTCGATCCTGACCTCTGGTGCTGAGTTAGTACATTCTCCCTTTGACCGCGCGGGTTTTCTCTAGGTGCCCCGGTTTCCCCCCATATTCCAAAGACGTGCAAGAGTATAGGCTTCTGTACATTGCCCCCCGTGTGCAGGATGTGAATGGGGGGGGGGGGGGGGGCATCAGAATAAACAGAATAATTATTATAGAACAAATGTGAACGGGTGATCAATGGGCGGCGTGGACTCGGCGGGTTGTAGGAACTGTTTTCACTGTGTATCTCTACACTAAATTAATCATATAGAATTGTTTAACAATGGAAATGCTTTGTGTTTCGCGTAATGTCGGGTATTTTGGGACGAGTAGCTGTAAGGAGAGTGTAGGACCCAGCAGACACCTTGGTTTTCTGTCTCCATTCTGGGAACCGTCAACCACACAGTTGCTTTTCTTCTTAAATCCTGGTATGCTTCATCGGCTCTGAAAAATAGCCCCGAATCCTTTGGAAAGAAGGGAGAAGTGGATCCATACTCAAAACAAAAAACGCAAGACAAATCGTTTTACCTCGTTAAAGGATCCACATTTCACCCCATTTTGAACTGCGAATTGAACACTGAAAGTTAAAAAATGCGTTAACATCCACTCAGTTTACCACGTGGAAACGGGAAAGAAAACAACCTTGATGCAATGTAAATGTGCAGAAGCGATCAAAGCAGAATAGTGTCGGGTCCATTTTACGCTGTCCCATTACAGCAGATTTGATCACAGTCCGATTACATGCACAGGCGAGGAAATGTAATTTGTATTTTCTCTTTCCAACCTATTGCGGGCAACAGGATTCCTCTGCACTTTCTTTTCTGCTTTCTCTCTTTCTAATCCTAAAACCCACAGGATAGATGGCAACGCTTACAATACTAATGCTGGATGTTTACTGTCAGCCTGCTGAAACGATGCTTCCTGTTCATTAAGCTTCCTTTAATCTCCTAACAATGCTCTTACTTTCCTGCGATACTAAATCGACGCCCATCTCTTCAATCGCGCATGAATAACATTAAATAGTGTTTATGCTAGCCATTGTCGTCTTTTGTATCCTTCGTCTAGTGCGCAGAGAAAGGCCAGCTTCTGTAGTCTGTCTTTTAGGTTCCCTCTCGCTGCGATATGGGTGCGGACATGCAGAATACCAAGAATGAAATAAGTCTGAAAAGACCGAGCTGTTGCGTTCAGAGGCTTTCGGTTTCTGCAATGAAAGTGTAAAGAAACGTACACTTCTAGCATTCACTCTATGCTGGCAAACCACTGACATAAAAAAAGAGCTAAATTGCTGTGCATCTTAGCCATAAATAGAACATGCTGCAAATGCCGCTCGGCACGTCATTCAGCGTGTGTGAAGAAGATAAATTGAGGACTGGCGGACAGGAACTATCGACAATTCCCGTCATCTCATGTCGAAAGATTGTCAGACCACTGGAGTCTGCTCGCCGTGCCAGCCATCTGTCGCCGATCCTTCCCCATGCCAGGTCCCCGGCCACGCCGCTGGCCTGCGTATGGACTGGGGGCTCCAGCAGTAGCGATCCAGACACACCGCACCTTTTCCCCGTCCTGCGTTTGCTGAATTGTGAGATCCGAGTAAAAACATGAGAAAGAACAGAATCTCTGGTTCATTCTGGACCGGAGAGGGCGGATCAGGAGACAGATTCAGTAATGTAACATTGTTCCAGTGCTTATTTTGTTTTGTTCATTGCCAATGTTTCCAGCAGAACTGAGGTTGGGGTTGGTTACAATCCTTTTTGCCGAATCCTTCTCACCTTAACTCCTATTTTGTAATGTGTAGGAAGGGACTGCAGATGCTGGTTTAAAGCGAAGATAGACACAAAATACTGGAGTAACTCAACGGGACAGGCAACATCTCTGGAGAGAAGGAACGGACGACGTTTCTGGTCAAGACCCTGTAACTCTCTGTGACATGGAGGGATGGAGAGTGGTATACTACATCACATGATATTACAGGAAACTTTTCCAATAAATGTCACATCCTAAAAAATAAAATTAAATCGGGTCAACTAATCAGCCCTCAAAATAGATTACTTTCACACTGGCTCTAAATTGGGAGATTTTATTTCGGAGTCACGTGAGTGACTACATGAAGACCCCGTCCAGCACGCATGCGCGACATTAGCATTCATGCAGTGCCCCCGCGATGAACGGGAGTTCAAGGCGCTCCCGCTACAAATTGAAAGTAGGGCCGACAGGTAAGTTTTTACCGTGGCCATCTGTATTTTCTCTGTGGTCTGCTTTATGTTCCAGGAGAATGAGCAAGACCAGTGGGAAGAAATCTGCAGCTCACCCCCGTTCGTCTCCCGTTGAGGAGCGTTTTTTGGAGGGGGGGGCAAGAGGCGGCAGGATTAACTACCGAGCCGAGCCCAGCACCGCTAAGGCAGCCTGAGTAGCAGGCTGGAGGTACCTGCAGCCAGAACCGGGCAGTAGTATCCAACAATTTGGATGAAGATGCCTCACCGCTAGAGAGCGGCACAGGCAGCCGCCTAAGCCAAATGGAACGGCTTATGGAGCAATTGCTCCAGTGAGATATGCTGAGAGAGCAGCAGTAGACTCGCCAAGGGAGCTCAGGCACTCCCGCAGTGTCCTTTATGGCACTGGCCATTGCTTCACCTTCTATTGAAGGCAGCATTGGCGACCAGGTCTGGGCTGGTCAAGAAGAGGGGTCGCTGGCTGAAGATGTCCGGAGTACACAGGATATACAAGATCAGGAAGAGCTGCTGGGTGTGGTCAACTGCTACGTGGCAATTCCACGAGCGGGTCGGCCTTCAGAGCCAAAAAGTACAGCCAGCATTGACCATCTATCCTCAAAACCCCTACAAGAACGGGTGGTCAATGAGGCTCTTGAATTATATACAGCCCCAGAAAATTGTACATCATTGAATGTACCAGCTTTAAACAGCCAAATTTGGGGACATTTGGGGCAGAACATCAGGAACCTGGAGTTGAAGCTCCAGAAAACCCTTAAACTCCTGACTGCAGGAATAACATCATATGCTCGGTCCATAGATGGTGTGGACATCTCCACAAATCAACAAGATACATTAGCTCTGCTGTGCACCACTCAATATGAGATAAAGAATTTACGGAAGGAAATTATCAAGCCTGCCCTCAACCCTAAGTTTGCAGGACTTTGCAAAACACTGGGTTCAGAACCTCCAATTCTGCTCTTTGGAAAGGACCGTCCAAAAAAGGTGAAAGACCTAGAGGAAGAGTCCAAGACCTTTGATCTCGTGAGGGCAGGTTTGGGACCGAGCAGACCTAACAAACCCATGCGGCGGTACCCCATGGCGTCCACCAGTCGTCGGCCACCATATGGGACTGGTGAAAGCTCGGGGTCCACAATCATTCCCCGTAAGCCTTTTTTAGGCCAGGGCCCAGAGCGGACCCCATGGAAAATGCACCACCCCCAATATCAACATCAACAGCAACATCAACATCATCCCTCTACAGCCCAGCAGACACCTCATCGTTCAGCGAAGAGGCAGAAGAAGCACCAGTAACCATGGAGGTAGGTGGGTCTGGTTCCTCTTAACATATGAGCAGTAGGGGCTCTATACTAACAGGGGGGAGATTGCACTTGTTTTGGGATACATGGGAATCCACCACTAATGACAAATATATACTCGGCAGCATTCATGGCTATAAAATTGACTTTGTTCATGAAAACATGCCGCCAGTTCAGCATATACCCCAAAGGGTATTCACCCTCTCAGTAAAAGAGAAACAAGAGGGTCAAGCTGAACTGATGAGCAAAAGGTGTCATTGAAAGAACAAAACATGAACCTTTGGAATTTGTGTCTAATATTTTCACTAAAACTAAAAAAGATGGTGGATGTCGCATCATCATTGACTTAACTACTTTAAACGAGTCTGTTAAGTATATACATTTCAAGATGGAAACTTTTGAAACAGCCAGACTATTGATTTCTAGAGGGTACTTTCTGGCAAGCATTGATTTAAAAGATGCCTACTACTCAGTACCCATACACAAGGAGCATCGTAAATACCTTAAGTTTATCTGGATGAAACAGCTATGGCAATGTAAAGCCTTACCAAATGGGCTAACCTCAGCTCCAAGGTTGTTCACTAAAATCTTAAAACCTGCTTTGGCATTGTTGAGGAAACATAAGCATATAGTCATGGCGTACTTAGACGACATTTTAATAGTAGGGAAAACCTTGGACTATTTTGGCAGTAGCAGCCACCAAACATTTGTTTGAAACTTTGGGGTTTGTCAAACATCTAGATAAATCCAATTTGATACCGTCCACTACCATGGACTATCTTGGATTTACGATTGACACTGTTCGCATGATTGCAACTCTGCCGAAGGGGAAAGCATCAGAGTTGGCACTATCATGCAACAAACTAATGGTTAATCATCAGCCAACCATACAGCAGTTAGCTAGTGTTATTGGGAAAATGGTAGCAGCCTTTCCAGCGGTACAATTTGGGCCTTTGCACTATCAAAATTTACAAAGAGCAAAAGTGCACGCACTAAAGGAAAACTCAGGTCACTTTGACCAAGCTATGAATTTAACTGCTGAATCCATTCCAGAGTTACAATGGTGGACAAGGAACATTAGGCTCAGTTCCAGTCCCATAATAATCACCAACCCAGTATTAACCATTCAAACAGATGCCAGAGCTTTGGGCTGGGGAGCAACTAACATGCAATCCAGCACAGGGGGCAGATGGACTGATTCTGAATCATCTTGCCTACAGACACGGGGTATCAACTACTTAGAAATGTTGGGTGTGTTTTATCGTTTAAAAGCATATTCATCTAATATGCATCACGCACATGTCCGGTTGCAATTAGATAATACCACGGTGGTGGCTTATATCAACCACATGGGTGGTGTAACGTTGATATCATGTGACTATTTGGTCAACCTAATCTGGCAATGGTGTGTCGAAAGACATATTTGGTTGTCAGCAACTTACCTACCAGGTAAGCAAAATACAGTGGCAGGCACCAGGTCACGCAAATTTAACGATAACATCGAATGGATGTTAAATCCCAAAGTGTTTGCTGAAATTACAAACCAATATGGCACACCAGATATCGATCTATTTGCATCTAAGGTGAATCACCAGGTACCAATGTATGTCGCTTGGGAACCAGACCCTGAGGCAGCAGCAGTTGATGCATTCATGCTGCGTTGGGGGAAAATGTTATTTTATGTTTTTCCTCCCTTCTGCCCCATCAGCTGGATATTATGCAAGATTCAATTGGATTCCGCTACAGGAATCTTGATAATACCCGACTGGCCTACACAGCTATTGTTCCCAGTGGCCCTCGACATGGCTGTCGAAACATCGTTGGAATTCCCCAGCAGTCCGGATATATTAATCCACCCAGTGTCAGACATTAGTCACCCGTGCCATGACAGAGTCAATCTCCTGGCTTGCACATTCTAAAAAGACCTCTACTGGGCCTGGGACTGTCTGAGGACACCATCAACATGATGACCGCATCCCACCGGGAGTCCACCAGGAAACAATACCTGACCAACATAAGGAAATGGGAACTGTATTGCTCCAAAACAGGAACTACCTACACTACAGCAACAGCCACCAGTGTTGTGGAGCTCCTGGTTGGATTACATCGGGATGGACTCAGCTACAGCCCCATCAATACAGCCAGGAGTGCGTTGTCAGCTTATTTGGTTCCAGCAGCAGGACAACAGGCTTTGGGGTCCCATCCACTAGTTGTCAAAATCATGAGGGGCATTTTTAACACTAATTCCCCCAGACCAAGGTACATTCAGATCTGGGATATCAGCATTGTGTTGATGTTCCTTATGGGATGGCCACCACCCAGGTCACTCACGCTGGAATAACTGGAAATCAGTCATGCTCATGGCTAGTGTCAGCTCAAAGGGTACAGTCCCTCCACCTTCTGAGGCTGGACAGCATGACAGAGTCTTTGGACTGTTTTACATTCCATGTTCAGGGTCTGGTCAAACAAATTAGACCAGGAACCACGCCTCCAGTCATGGAGTTCCAGGCATATTCATCTGACCCACGGCTATGTGCCAAGACCCATCTCGCCAATTACATAGACACAACATACAACTTAAGAGAAAAAGCCTTATGGATAAGCCACAAGAAGCCTGATGGTCAGGTGACGAGCCAAACCATTTCAAGATGGCTCAAGCAGGTGCTTAAGTCCGCAGGAGTCAATATTAATGTTTACAAATCTCACTCCACTAGGGCAGCATCCACCCCGGCGGCTAGGCGAATGGACGTGCCTATGGACCACATTTCTGGCCAGAGCAGGATGGTCCTCGGAAAGAACTTTCCAAAGGTTTTATAATAAGCCACTGGCGGAACATTTGCAGACAGAATTTTAGAGTCTGCAGATAATATTTAATTTAAGCCCGGGGGAGCTCTCTGTTTTTTGTTGTTATTAATAAACCTTTTTTGTTCACAAACAGGTTATTGTTGATTGTGATAACATACTTCCTCCCTCAAACGTCTTCAGACAGTGAGTGAAGCATGAGCTGGTACACGGTTCGGAATCACAGAGCTTTGAAGTCTTCACGTAGTCACTCACGTGACTCCGAAATAAAATAGTAAGATTAAATGAGAACTTACCAGTTCGAAGTTTGATCTGTATTTTATGAGGAGTTACAGTGAGGGATTACGTGAAGACCCCATCCAGCACGCATGCGCGACATTCTTCAAAGCAGCAGTGTGGATTCACAGAAAAAACACAACGATTGAAATAAATATAGTTAAGAGAAAATAAGAGCTTAATTACCAGTTGATCTGTATAACAGAGGGTGGGAGCCTTGAACTGGTAAGTTCTCATTTAATCTTACTATTACATTTCCTTAAACATAAGCAATTAGTTTTCAAAGGACCTTGATATTTTTTCTGGTTATAAACTGATTTACTATTTCACCAGCTGTAGCAAATAGAGGATGCTACAGTCAAGGAGAATGTTTTAGGTAGTTTGCCCCAATTTAAGTGAGGATTGAATTTGATGAGCTGATTGAACAGGAGTAATGAAATGTAATCATCCATGGTCACCATATGAGCATTACATCAACTTCATGAGGAAGGGCTTCATCACTCTCATCTACCAGCAGAAGGGGAGAAGGATGACATTGGGAATTGGAGACCATCGCAGTGGAAAATGTGGAGTATAAGACCCTGTCCAAGATCATCCTAAACTGGGTTAAGTCTACTCTTGGACAAGCGATCCGCCCACACCAAACCAGTGCTGTACCTGGGAAGAAAATCTCAGACAGCTTCACGCTGCTCAGGGATATCATTGCCTATGTGCAGGGCAGAGGGGTGGATATTTACATGGTCAGCTTGGACCAGGTTAAAAACAGGACAGAATAGCACACATGCACATGATGGGGATACTCTCCAAAACGTGCTTTGTGGAGGGAATCAGGAAATGCATCCAACTGCTCTTCACAGATATCCCAAGTGGGAAACGGTGAACCTGATAGTGCACCTGGTTGCATTCTCAAAACCTGAGGGGGCCCACAGGCTGGAGGGTTTGTGGACATCTTCAACCTCTCATTACTGAGGTCTGAGGTTTCCACCTGCTTTAAACGGTCATCAATAATACCAGAGCAATAGGTGACCTGCTTCAATGACTACCAACTAGAGGCACTAACGTCCGTGGAGATGAAATACTTTGAGAGGATGATTATGGTGCATACCAACCAGGGCTGTGAAGTCGATACCCGAAACACTCAAATCCGACTCCTTGATTTCTTGTGTATCCGACTCCAACCCCGACCCCTGGGTATCATTATTCTAAATCTGTTATGATGACATTATATAGAGATGGCATTTCATAAGAACTACATGAATCATCAGGCTACCTTTTAAAGCCATGTCCTTAAAGTTTTAGTCTAATGGTTGTAGCTACTGTATGCTATTGTGGCTTTTTTTAAATTGTTTATTCTTGAAAAAAAAACATAATTCATTATGCTAAAAGGAAAAAAAACACAGGACTATGACAAAATTACAATTCCATTGAATTAAATAAAAATTATAAAAGCATTTCTCCAAAATGTATTAAACTAAGGTCACAGGTATGAGCTAAATGTCTAAATAATGACAAAAAAAAAATCTCAAATGCAATAGAAATTAAAACTAAATGCATAGGTAGTTAAGTTTGCTACAAAAATACATACCTAAAATGTATCAATAACCTGTCCTTAGGAACAGAATTGCTTCTGCCAGATCCTCTTTCATTGAAGCCCTTAAATCTGATTTAATTACTTTCAGTGCGGAGAACAGTCTCTCCACGCTGACCCGAGTGGGTGGTATGGCTGTTACTATCATAGCTGCAAATGTTACTATTTCTGTATAAGCAGGGATGGTTTCTTGTACTGTGAGTTTAGATGAATGATCATATTTCTCTACTTCTTTTAAACCACCGAAAATATTGCTTAAATTCCATTAGTTTAATATCAAAAGGCTGCCTTCGCACATTTAAATAGGAACGCTTTACTCTCGACTGTTCAATTTTATCTAAATATTTAGCAAAATCTGACTTCATCATTTGAAGAGGATGAGAAGGATTTGATTCAAGATTCAAGATATTCAAGAGATTCAAGAGAGTTTATTGTCATGTGTCCCAGATAGGACAATGAAATTCTTGCTTTGCTTCATCACAACAGAATATAGTAGGCATGAATACAGAACAGATCAATGTGTCCATATACCATTATATAAATATATACACACGTGAATAAATAAACAGATAAAGGGAAAATAAACAGATAATGGTCTATTAATGTTCAGAGTTTTGTTTGAGTTGAGTTTAATAGCCTGATGGCTGTGGGGAAGGAGCTATTTCTGAACCTGGACGTTGCAGTCTTCAGGCTCCTGTACCTTCTACCTGAAGGTAGCAGGGAGATGAGTGTGTGGCCAGGATGGTGTGGGTCCTTGATGATGCTGCCAGTCTTTTTAAGGCAGCGACTGCAATAGATCCCCTCGATGGTAGGGAGGTTAGAGCCGATGATGGACTGGGCAGTGTTTACTACTTTTTGTAGTCTCTTCCGCTCCTGGGTGCTCAAGTTGCCGAATCAAGCCATGATGCAACCGGTCAGCATGCTCTCTACTGTGCATCTGTAGAAGCTAGAGAGAGTCCTTGACATACCGACTCTACGTAATCTTCTCAGGAAGTAGAGGCGCTGATGTGCTATCTTTATAATTGCATCAGTGTACTCGGACCGGGAGAGATCTTCAGAGATGTGCACGCCCAGGAATTTGAAGCTCTTGACCCTTTCCACCATCGACCCGTTGATATAAATGGGACTGTGGGTCCCATCCTACCTTTTCCAAAGTCCACAATCAGTTCCTTGGTTTTGCTGGTGTTGAGGACCAGGTTAATGTGCTGGCACCATTTGGTCAGTCGGTCGATCTCTCTTCTATACTCTGACTCATCCCCATCAGTGATACGTCCCACAACAGTGGTGTCGTCAGTGAACTTGATGATGGAGTTCGCACTATGACTGGCTATGCAGTCATGAGTATAGAGTGAGTACAGCAGGGTGCTGAGCACGCAGCCTTGAAGTGCTCCCGTGCTGATTGTTATCGAGGCTGACACATTTCCACCAATTCGAACAGTCTGTGGTCTGTGCATGAGGAAGTCGAGGATCCAATTGCAGAGGGATGCGCAGAGACCCAGTTCTGCGAGCTTGGTAACCAGCTTGGAGGGGATAATTGTATTAAATGCTGAGCTGTAATCAATGAATAACAGCCTCACATATGAGTTTTTGTTGTCTAAGTGGTCCAGAGCAGAGTGGAGAGCTAGCGAGATCGCATCCACCGTTGATCTGTTGTGGCGGTAGGCGAACTGCAGTGGGTCCATCTTTTTGTCAAGGTAGGAGTTGATTTGCGCCATGATCAACCTTTCAAAGCACTTCAACACCACCGACGTTAATGCCACTGTTCGATAGTCGTTGAGACACGTCACCTTGTTCTTCTTGGGCATCGGTATAATTGATGCCCTTTTAAAGCAGGTGGGAAACTCAGACCTCAGAAGTGAGAGGTTCAAAAATGTCCGTAAAACTCCCGGCAGTTGGTTTGCACAGGTTTTTCGAACACTACTGGGTATACCATTAGGTCCAGGCACTTTTCGAGGGTTCACCCCTCTGAAGGATTTTCTGACGTCGGCCTCTGTGACAGTGACTGAAATACCATCACAACGAATGGGGGCTCGAGAAGGCACATCAGTGTTTTCCCTATGAAAGCGTGCGTAAAACACATTGAGCTCGTCAGGGAGTAATGTTTTGCCGACGTTCGAGCGTCCTGATATCTCCTTGTAGGCGGTGATTGCATTCAGGCCCCGCCACAGCTGCCGAACATCTGTCTCATCATCCAGCTTGGAGCAGAAGTTCCTTTTGGCCTTTTCGATGACCTTACCAAGGTCGTATCTGGACTTCTTGTAGACCACTGTATCATCAGACATGAATGCCGGTGTCTGGTCTTCAGAAGAGTGCGGATCTCAAAGTTCATCCAAGGCTTCTGATTGTGAAACACTGGGAAGGTTTTTCTAGGTATGCAGTCCTCCACACATTTCTTTATGAAGTAACGACTGAAGTCCCCAGCTATGGTGGCAAACGCCACAGGGTAAGACGTCTGGTGTTTGTTGACCATGGCGTGCAGCTCCTCCAGTGCCAGACGGACGTCTGCCTGGGGTGGGATGTAAACTGCAGTCAGAATGATGGAGGTGAATTCCCTCGGAAGGTAGAAGAGCGGCACTTCACCGCCAGATGTTCGAGGTGTGGAGAGGAGGAGTTGGACAGGACTGCCACGTCTAAGCACCACACAGAGTTGACTATGAGGCAGACGCCCCCTTCTCTTCCTTTCCCAGATGCCTGCGTACGGTCCATACGGTGGATGGATAAACCTTCAGGCTGGACCGCTGAGTCTGGGGAGCTGTGGGTGAGCCATGTCTCTGTGAAACAGAACACAGAGCATTCCCTCAGCTCCCTTTGATAAAGCAGCCTTGTCCTTAAGTCTTCCACTTTATTTTCTAGTGACTACATTGGCCAGTAGGATAGTAGGAAGATCAAATCCAGCATCCCTGCATCATTGGACTCTCATCAATTTGCATACAGGGCAAATAGATCCACAGAGGATGCCATCTCTGTGGCTCTTCACACTGTCCTGACCCAACTGGAAAGACAGGGCACCTACGTGAGGATGCTCTTCATTGACTATAGCTCTGCTTTCAATACAGTCATCCCCACCAAGCTCACGACCAAACTCCACCAGCTAGGCCTCAGCTCACTGATATGCGATTGGATCCTGAATTTTCTGACGGAGCGACTGCAGGCAGTGAGACTGGGGCCACACCTGTCCTCCACTATCACCCTGAGCACCAGCACACCACAGGGCGGTGTACTGAGCCCCATGCTCTACTCCCTCTTCACCCACGACTGTGTCCCTGCATTTCGCAACAACACCATTGTCAAGTTTGCAGACGACATGACGGTGATCGGGCTGATCACCAACGGTGATGAAACAAACTATAGCGAGGAGGTGCAGAACCTGGCGGACTGGTGCTCACGGAACAACTTGTCGCTAAACACCTCCAAGACCAAGGAGCTGATTATCGACTTCAGGAGGTCACAGAATGGGGAATATGCCCCAATCTCCATCTACGGAGACAGTGTGGAGAGAGTGTCCAGCTTCAAGTTTCTGGGCACTCACATCTCAGAAGACCTCACATGGTCCACCAACACCGCTGCGCTGGTCAAAAAGGCACAGCAACAACTGTTCTTCCTAAGAATATTGAAACGGACTGGTCGGCCCCAACAGCTGCTGATGACCTTCTACCGCTGCACCACAGAGAGCATACTAACGTAAGGCATCTCTGTGTGGTATCTCAGCTGCACGGAGGTGGAGAGGTGAGCTCTCCAGCGCGTCGCCCACAGAGCGCAACAGATTATTGGGACACCGCTACCAGCCTTGGAGGGCATCTACCACACATGGTGCCTCAGGAAGGCCGTCAGCATCCATAAAGACTCCTCTCACCCTTGTAATGGACTGTTCGAACTACTCCCTTCCGGCAGACGTTATAAGGCCTTCTATGCCCGCACCTCCAGACTCAGGAACAGCTTCATTCCCAGAACTATAGCGGCTCTGAACTGGCCCTGCTGAGTACCACCCCCCCCCCCCCCCCCCCCCACCCCCATGGACTGTCTCCCCCGGCCTCGCACTTTAGTCTGTGTTGATTTTACTGGTCTAATGTTCGTTTTTACAAACCTTGTTCTCGGGGTATCTAAATCTAAATTTTATTTGTCGATTAAGTTATAACATCGGATGGAAGTTGCAAACCAAATCTCGTTGCACTTATGTGTAATGACAATAAAATATATTATTATTTTTATTATTAACAGGGGGCCGAAGTCCCTTCCGCTACTGTCTGACCTGTAGTCCTGCCCGACGGCCACGTTTCCGTACTCCATGGAGCCCTCCTCGGTGTTTGAAGATGGAGTACTTACAGGTCTCCGCAAGGTTGGGGAATCCCCTGAGATCGGGAATTCCCATACAGTCTGCACCTCCAGCTCCGTTGCTGCTGGAGGATCCTGCCCGAAGTCCTTGATTCTGGACTCTATAAGTCCTCCCCGGTGTTTGCAGGTAAGGTTCTTGCTGTGCCTGCGCTCCTCCATGAGGTTGGGGATTCCCCTCTGATCGGGGATTCCCTTACTGGCGCTAACATCAGGAGTTCTCGGTAGCGCTAATGCATTTAAATGGGTTAGCAGCTCGCTATTTACGACGCTGATTTCAGTGGATTTTCTGATGCAGGTGAGTTCATAAATGCTGTATCATACTATTTTTCTTTGTGCCGTTCGCAAAATGTAGTCGCAGGTAGGCGCCATCCTTTGGTACTCCCATCCTTTGGTACTCCCATCTCATTTTGTGGTTAAAGTGTGTGGTATGTTTAAAAAGTGGTTTTTTTCTGATTTAGGTAGTCTCTAAAATTTATGTTGAGGTCGGAGTCAGAGTTGGGACTTTTTTACCGACTCCGACTCCAGCAGCACCAAAATTACTCCGACTCCGACTCGATGACTCCGACTCCACAGCGCTGAAATGATCAACTCTTACCTCAGAAAGAACCTGGATCCACTACAATTTGCCTTCTGCCACAATAGATCACCAAGGGATGCAATCTCACTGCTCCCCATTCTGCACTGTACCACTTCAAGAATAAAAACACAGATGTCAGCCAGTTGTTCATGGACTACAGTTCAGCATTCAACACCATTATCCCCTGCAAACCTGTTACGTAGAACAGGGAACTGGATCTCTGTGCATCCCTTTGTAACTGGATCCTCCAAAATGGCTACCAAGCTCACGGAACTGGGTCTCTGCGCTTCACTCTGCCACTGGATCCTCCGTTATGAATTGGCAACACTTCCTCCTTGATAACCATCAGCTCAGGGGCACCTCAAGCCTGCTCTACTCATTCTATACCCATGACTGTGTAGCCAAACACAGTTCCAACTCTATGTACAAATTCACTGACAACACCACTGTTGCTGAATGAATGATGACAATGATGAGTCAGAGAATAAGAGGACAACAAATTGTTTGAATACTACCAGAAAAGTAACCCTTGCTTTCAACATCAGTAAAACCAAAGAACTGATTGCTACATTTGCAGGCCTGTACGAAGCTTTTCAAAAAGGCGGTGGCATGACAGGATCACAAAATTTTTGCACCAAATGTATGACCAATATTTCAAAAATAATTTTGGTTGTCAAGAGTAATGAGTGTGTTGAATGGGATGATTGGGGTCATTGCTGTATACATTTTTTTAAATCATGAATTGAAGTTGTCATTATTTTAATAATCAAGTTGTACTGTTGTATGAATGTTATGTAAATGTTATGTTATGTACAAAGTTATAAGGGAGCATGCAAAAACTGCAAATGACATTCTGTAAGTTTTTGCAGTAAAGAAACCCTTTTTTTAGAAAATGTTTTGTGTGTTGATTTGATTGCCTGTTACTGTTAGATTGTGTTAGTGCGTGTAGTGCACCTTTAATGGTCCTCCTGACCTAACAACTTCACATCAATCTCAACATGGAATAGTGATATGAATACAACATTTAGCACCTTAAATTTCCATCATGAAAATGTTACATTAATTTCAAACTAACCTATTTTACTGTCATACTATTATAACAAATTCTAGTTCCATGACGACTCATAAACAAGATCATAAATCACATTTTGAATTCTCAAACACAATCTTATTGTGCATAATTGCAGAGCTGCCATGCTGCACCGAGCATTTTCGTATTTTGATGGCTGAAAATCAGTATTTTGTTGGGGAAATTGATATTTCTCACATAAATGCAATAGAACTTACTACACAGAACGTACTACGCAGAAACAGAACGTACTACACAGGATTTTTGAATATCTGTATTTTGCATGCAACCTCATGTATTCTCAAATATCAGAATGGAATAGTGAAAACCAGTAATACTGAATTGTGAAACCATTTTTGTAATATGAATTTAGAATTCCTGATTTTGACTCGATAATATATAAAAATATATAATAACATAACATATAAAATTCACAATTCATCATATAGCTTACCAAACAATCAAACATGCTGGCATGATGCTGCATAATCATTCAGGTGCTCCTGGTAAATGTCACGTAAAGGTGAGTAGCATGGTATGTACAATTTTAAAAAATAACTCAGTGTTAGTATTGTTGAGCCATGCTGACTAGCATGACTGGAATGAGTTCGTAGTTCACTGTCACTCAGCACTCAGCATGCTGGCATGATGCAGCAAAATCATTCAGGTGCTCCTGAAAGTATAATTCCATTTACCACTACTTATACTAATGCAAGGGCATTCGTTGGCCTTAGCCTATATGCCACCCCTGGTTCCACGAATATAGCACCTCAGACCAGTTTATCTAGCATGACAGACCTCAGTTTGTTAAGACTGTCAAAGCATATGTCATTCCGCAGTACACTGATGTAGGTGGCCCTACTTCTACCTCTTCTTGCAATGGCCGCTTTGTCTCCCAAAGTGTGACTTTATCTTTAATTGCAGTCCGCAGTTTGTTAACGCTGTCCAAGGCCTGTGTCATGCCGCAGCTAGTACACTGATGTAAGTGGCCCGACTTCTACCTCTTCTTGTAGTGCCCTGTTTTGGCTCCCAAAGTGTGAGGGGATTAGCAGACAGTTCAGGGTTCCTCTCACAGACTTTGACAACACTCGTGGCAGCCCGGCATATATTGCCATTTAGCCATAAATCATGTTTTCCAGTTCCATTTTCCAAGAATGTAACTGCACAAACCTAGTCACCACTTTGTCCAGGTCATGGGCAAAGTTATAGTGAATGTGGACGTAACTCATGGAAAACAATGCGCCTACACGTTGACAGCAGCTGGTTTAATCCAGAGCGGGGGCGGGGCCATGAGCCAGGTGGGCCACGAGCAAAGGCATTGTGATGTCATCAGTTGGCCAGCGGTTAGATTTGAAAAAAAGTCAGATTGGTGAATAATTTTAGGTAAAAGCTCGGGAAATAATGAACAGATGAGGGGATGTTTGAAATCATGAGGTAAATCGCTACCGGAATATGTAAAAATTGCACCATCTCGGCATCGGGTTTTCGAGGAGATGTGAATCAAAGGCGAAATTACACACACGGTTTTAATAAGTATATGATATATTAAAATGAATACATTAAAATCAATTGAGCAAATGAAAAGATGTCTGAGTCGTTCAATTTTATTTATGATATATTGGTCCGCTTTAAGATCCAATCACAGTCTCTAACTTTTCACAGGGATGGATTCAGTGAGTGTAGACAGAACTCCCCTCTCCTCTCCACCCCCTCTTCTCCCCTCGCACCCCATCCCTCTTTCTCCACTCCCCCCAACTTTCTCCCCTCCCCTTTCCCCCTACCCTTCTCCCCTCCCTTCGCCTCCCCCTTCTCGCCTTCACCCTCTTCCTCCCTTCTCTCTGCTCCACCCTTCTCCCCTTCCCCATTCCCCCCCTCCCCTTCCCCCCTCTCCCTCCGTTCTCCCATTCTCCAACCGCCCCCGTCCACTTTCCGCGATGCCTCCTTTTTGTGGACTCAGCCTGTGACAGCTAGATCCCACTAATAGTACTGAAATAGATCCCACTAAAGGCCACATCATCTGTTTTAGTAACATTGACTGTGGGATAAATGTAGACTTTGGGAAAAACAATCCCCTCCCGCCCCAAACCCACCCCCCCCCTCCCGCCCCCTCACGTTGCTTCAAAATGGGTGGTGGGTATTTAGACACAGTGGCTGGAGCAGGTGGGTGGCACTGGTACTTTGACAACATTGCCTGAACTAGCTTGAAAAACCCGCTGCCTCTGGGGGTTTGGAGAAACCATTGGAAGAGAGATCTGCCTCTGGGACAACTTGTTGCCAACATTTTAGTTCCCATGATTTGCAGGCAGAACATTGGTTGTTCGAGTCCAACCCCTGAGGGGTGGGGGGGGGGGGAAGGCGAGGGTCCATGGAGGGGAGGGAAGACGTGGGCCCGGCGGGGGCTGGGGGGGGAAGGCGAGGGCCCGCGGCAGGTGGGAGGCATCAGCCCTGCAGGGGGGAAGGTGAGGGCCCACAGTGGGTGGGGCAGAGGCGAAAGCCCATTACGAGGGGGTCGGGGGGCCACGGGGAGGTGTGGGCTGGCCGGAGCGTCGCCTGGTGTTGGGGTCACGGCCGCTGCCACGACTGGGTACAGATTCAATCGTTCTCTCTCCCGCCCGGTAATGGGAGAACGGTCTCCCTGGACCGACGGCAGCGGACCCGCTCCCTGGACGCCAGGCTGAGACTCTGATGCCACGGATGGAGGCGGTGGACCGGCGGGCAGACACCGCAGCCCTGGGCCCGTTTGACCCCCCCGATCAAAAACAGAGTCCCCCTCCCGCATCGCATTATTCCACTGCCCCACCGACTCACCCAGACTAGACACGAGGCGTCGAGGCGATGAATGATTGTGTGTAGTGATGGTGGTGATCTGATCCCACCCGGACCCACTGTGCACGCGCGGGGAGACAACGTTAATTTGCATCGCCACGGCGTCACTGGCTTCCCCCAACTGCGCAGGCGCGGATGGTCGCAGATTTTTTTTCCCCAAAATCATCCCGCGGGCTGAAACCAGAATTTCCCGAATTTCGGGTAATTTCCTTCAAACTGGAAACACTGATTGCACTCCAATTTGTTTTTTTTCTCTGGATTTTTTTTTTTACTCTGTTAAAAAAGGGGGGTGCGACTGTACCCTTCGCACCCCCACCTTCGGACGGCCGTGATTTGGCCTCGGAAGACTGAGGATCTACAAATCTGTCTTCATTGACTGGTCAGTGATGCAGAGAGTCAACAACTTCAAGTATCTGGGCATGCATATATCTGAATATCTATCCTGGACCCAGCATATTGATGCAATCATAAAGAAAGCCCATTAATGCCTCTACTTCCTTAGAAGATTGAAGAGATTTAATATGTCAACAAATGCTCTCTTGAATTTCTACAGGCATACAGTAGAGAGTAGATTGACTGTTTACATCGCGGCCTGGTTTGGCGACTCAAATGCTCAGGAATGAAAGAGATTGCAAAATCTGGTGAAAATTGCCCAGTCCATCACGGGTACTTACCACCTCAGTCAGCATTATCAAGGATCCACACCACCCTGGCCATGCTCTAATTTCACTCCTGCCATGGGGAAGAAGGTATGGGACACAGCTTTATTCCAATGACCATCAGACTATTGAATACTGCGAAATCCAACTAAACACCAAACTATGACTGTATAGGAAAGAACTGCAGATGCTGGTTTGAGCTGGTCTGAAGACAGGTCTCCACCCGAAACATCACTCATTCCTTCTCTCCAGGGATACTGCCTGACCCGCTGAGTTACTCCAGCATTTTGTGTCTACCAAACTATGACTGCCTGGTTTGCACGAGTGACTTGTGGCATGGTATCTGCAACCATATTGCGTTGGCGTCAGGAGCCAGAATTAACAAGAAGACTGAGGCCATGCTCTCCAGTAAGCGGCCTGTCAGATCTTCTGTCTCCTTCACCACCAAGTCTTGTTCGGAGGGGCTGGAGAGCGCAACTAGAAATGGCTAAAGCGGATCGTCGAGGTCAAACAAAAATGGGGAATGTGGAATTGGCATGCTCTCGATAACCAGGAGAAATTTGGTCATCAGATGTGAGGAGCTCTCAGGCTGCCGTACTTGGCACAATTGTGGGCGTTACCCCACTCCTCTGGCTCAGCAATCACTCAGGGTGTCTTCCAGTTCAACTGGGGATCAATGATGGAGTGGGTCCAATGGGTCATGATGTATGTCAGTATAAAACTGAGGCAAAAGCCTCCAACATCAGCCTCATCCTGATGGCCACCTTCGTGTGTGGCTCTATCAGACTGTGTGTAGAGCCAAAGCACATGGGCACCAAGTGTCATTCCCTGTTGGGGTTCTACCTGTTCCTGGTGGTGTAAAGGATGGGCCTGGAACAATGCCACACAATGTGACAGTCAGCTGGACTTTGCTGCACCACCTGTCCTTTGTGGAAACATTCTCCCAGACCGACACATTTGACCACAAGTCCATTAGTCAGTGGTCAGCACAGAAAGTCCTGCAGGATAAGGACTGATTGGACTTAGTGGCATGGTTCCCTGAGTAGATTGCCCAGTTTGTCTGGCGAAATGCCTTATCGCAAGAACTCACCAACAAGCACCAAGATCTCGCATGGCTGGCCCTGAGAGGGGTCAACCCAATCAAATCCTTCGTGTACTGTCGAAATCTTACTACTAATGCATAGTGTGGATTTGCAAAGAGGATCTGGAGAATGTTGCTGTGGTCCTTGTCACAGTTCATCCCGGGCAGCTCCCTAATGGAGGATTTATGGGCAGTTCCCAGGGACACTTTCAAAGATGGACATCAAGAGCTGCTGGAAGATCTTCAACTCAGTGAAAGTAATTTTTTGGTCTGCCTGAAACTTATTGGCCAACCGGCACATCAGATGTCCATCAGGGAACTGGCCTCTCCCAGACTGCAGGAGTTTGTGCCGAGGGACTCACTGAAGTTTGGTGAGTCTGGTTAGGAGACCCATTCAAACAAGGGAAGAGATAACACCTCAAGGAACCACATGAGTGGCAAGGGTGTTTTTTTAAAGTTAAATGAACCACTATTGAATGTACAGATACTGAGAATATTTGAAGAGTTTTTCCACAGTGTGTGTTGGTATATATTTTTATTCTGAATTAAGTTTATTCTTGGAGAAAACAAAGTGTTACATCACCTGCGACATGCTTTACAAGTAGAATTAAGCTTTAATTTTACCATAAGGCAAGTTGGAAGAAGATAATTGAGAGGATTGCAGAGAGTGGGCAGTCTGAAAGTGGAATAGATTGGTTGGGGTTTGGGATTGGCTAGATCATTGAAGATGATGGTTAGGCAGATGAAGGCAGATCAGGAATGGGAGGCTTTTGGCTAAGTGAAAGCCAAGGAATGAATGGCATTTTTGCTTCAGTCTGGGACTTGTGAGTGTGGGAGGGTGAGGGGTGGGAGGAGGTCATGTGATTGGTTGCATAAAAACAGTTATAGTATAAGATAGACACATCTACTTATTACAAAATTTAAGATACATAGTTTAAGATCCATTTACTAATTACAAAAGGGCATATTGGAATTTGCACCAGTTAATGCTGATGATCCTCAACGTCAGGCAGCATCTGTGTAGAGTATAAAACAATTAATTTAGAGTTTAGAGATATATTGTCGTGAGGTCGCTGCTGAACCCAACACCATCCCTGATGTCACACCAGGTATCTGACCAAATGACTTATAAATATTGTTAGTGTACCTGCTTCACCCACTTTAACTGGCAACTTGTTCTATATAAGTACCAATTCTGTGTTAACAAGTTGTCCTTCAGGTTCCTATTAAAACATTCCGTTCTCACTTTAAACCTATGCCCTTTAATTCTATGTTAATATTTAAGAAGGATATACAAATAACTCCTGTGTTATTCTCACATTGCAACATATTTGCATTATGTAAAGGAAACGCGTATGTCAGCATAACCTGTCAAAATAAATAAAGTTTTGATAGGTATGCCTTCAAAAATGTCATCGCTGTATGTGGGGGCTACAAAGATGGCCTCACGCACATACTGATTCGACCTACATGCCATGAATTTGTTGAAAGTGAGACTGCTTAGTTCAGGAGAATTACTGAGACTGCTAGGGGTGCAGAGCATTGTAGCAACTTTGCAAGTGAGAAGCTCAGGACTGGTGGGCAAGATGTTCCAGCCAAAGGTTTCAGATGAAAACCTTGTGGACCAAATTATGTTGGCTGGCCCATGGACGATTTGCTTCTTTAGTCCAACAGCGGAGATTAGTGGCTCAGTGAACTATCATTTGAAAAAAAAAGTGTTTTATGTGCAGTCTTGACTTTGAGAAGAGAGAAGGGTTTTGCAAGATTTTTGCAAAAAAAAAATCAAATATTCATTACGAATAGGAGTAGAATTAGGCCATTCGGCCCATCAAGTCAACTACGCCATTCAATCTATGGCTGATCTATCTCTCCCTCCTAACCCCATTCTCCTGCGTTCTCCCCACTAGTGGAAACTAATGTCTAAGCTAATGCTGGCCTACTGAAGACACTAATACATTTCATCATTGATAGACTTTGTTGAAATGACTGTCAAGACATGGAAGCAATCCATATTTCCAGGATCTCACTGTCAACCTTTATTTAGGGTGGTGTATAGCATCAGCAGGTTAGTAGAGAATCAATGTCTTCTAGATTCTGATTGAAAGGTCCATCTTTTCATTTGCTTCAGTGAATACGTTGATGATGACCTGGAGCTGAGAATCCAAATGTGCATAAGTACAACAATCATCTGCAGACAGATCCAAAATGCTGGCGTAACTCAGCGGGACGGGCATAATCTCTGGAGAGAAGGAATGGGTGACATTTTGGTTGCGATCCTTCTTCAGACTCCAGACTGCAGACTGTAACTTCTCGACGGAGGTTTGCTTTCCATTTGTCCTTTAAATGGCTCTTCTGCATTTCAGATTCAGATTCAATTTTAATTGTCATTGCCAGTGTACAGTACAGAGACAACGAAATGCATTACAGAGACAACAAAATGCATTTTGATGAAGTGTGACAATGCTGTAAGAATATGTGTTGGGATAATGAAGTAGTCTAACTTGCCATTGACCTTCTCTGCGATTTGTTTACCGAGCCTACACCTCCTTCTATCCACCCCCTAATTGACATTAATGAACCAGATGTGTCAAGAATGGTTTTCATGGTTATTGTTCGACTTTTTCATTACAATTTTTAATTTGAATTTATCACCATACGTGACAGTGGACTTTAAATGCTGGTCTCCAGGACATCGGTTCCCCTAGGTTCCGAGGTTACACATTTCTCGATAACTCTATAACACTATTGTATGCATGCCCACACTCCCAAGGACTTTGGTGGTTCAAAAATGTAATTCATCACCACATTCTCAAGGGCAATTAGGGATGGGTAGTAAATTGCTGATTCAGCCTGCGAATCCACATCTTTTGAATGAATAGTTGGCTTAGCTGAGCAAAGCATGGTGTTCCCATGCCTGACCTCAGTCTCCTGTGAAATACACTATTCCAAACTGTGCCACAAAAGAGATCACAAGTGAATAATGAAAACAAAATGAAAGAGGAACTCAAAATCTCCTCGGAAAAAAAAGCAACAAACGCAGCACTACCTTGGAATTCTTGGCCCATGATTATTGAAAATGGAGAAGCGATATTCTGATGGTACTGACAACATTGAGGCCATTCATTTGCACCTAATGACAGTCATACAGAATGGAAACAAGCCCTTCAGACCAACCTGTCCATGCTGACCAAGATGCCCCATCTAAGCTAATCCCAGTCGCTAGCATTTGACACGTATCCCTCTAAACCTTTCCTATTCATGTACCTGTCCAAATGTCTTTTAAATTTTGTTATTGATCCTGCCTTGACAGTGAAAAAGTTGGCCCTCAGGTTCCTAATAAGTATTTCTCTTCTCACCTTAAATCTATATCCTCTGGTTCTTGATTTATGTGCTGTACTTTTTGAATCATGCTACCACCTACTTTTGTGTCATCTGCAATCTTACTAATCATGCTTTTCACTTTCTCATCTAGATGGTCGATATAAATCACAACAGCAATTGGCCCAGCACTGAACTATGAGGCACATCGCTAGTCACAGGCCTTCATCTGGAAAAACAATATTTAACCACCTTTCATGAAGTCAATTCTGTAGCAGGCAGCTGATTGAGTGCCCTTAATGTGGTTTCCTGTACAGGGGGGAGACCAGGTGTGGACTAGGTGACCGCTTTGCCCAGTACCTGCATTCTGTCCACCATCTGAAGTTCCCAACTGCTGGCCATTTTAATGTATCTTATTATGCACACACTGACCTGTTTGTCCTTGGCCTCCTCCACTTCCAGAGTGAGGCCAAGCCCAAACTAGGGGAAAAGCACTTCATATTCTACTTGGGTCATCTACAACCCAATGGCATGACATTAAATGCTCTAATTTCAGATGACTTCTACCCCTCTGCCCCTTTCTCTCTCCTAACATATCCTGGTCCTCTCACACACAACCTTCTTTCCAACCCCAACCACATCCGCCCAACACCCAGTTTCTTTACCCTTCCCCATCCATTCTAACTGTCTCTCACCTACACACTCTTCCCATTGCTCCCCTCCCCCCCACTGTTCCCCTTAGGCCCATCCTAATTGCCTTATTTGGTTCTATGCTTCACCTTCCTTTCCTATTGGACTCAACCACATTACTGTGGGTCTGGAGGCACATGTGGGCCAGACCAGGTAAAGATGGCAGATTTCCCCCCACTAATGGACATTAATGAACCAGATGTGTCTTTACAACAATCAAGAATGGGTTTCATGGTTATTGTTCGACATTTTCATTCCAATTTTGAATTTGAATTTATCGCCATATGTGACAGTGGATTTTAATTCTGGTCTCCAGGACTTTGCCCTAAGTACCGAGGTTATAAATTTCTCTATAACACTATTGTATGCATGCCCACACCCCCAAGGACTTTGGTGGTTCGAAAAAGTAATTTTACTTCGGAATCATGTGAGTGACTACGTGAAGAGCCCGCTAGCCCGCATGCGCATCATTAGGTCAATCGCATTGCGTCGGGACTGACTGGGAGATGCGTTGCTCCTTCCAGCGGTAAGTTTCAAAAAACCCGAAGGTAAGTTTGAACTTATTTTCCAGGTTGTGCTTTTTTGCAGGAAGCTCTTTTACAGAGTTCCTGCTGGATGTCGGTCCGGGTTCTAATCCTGTCTCCGCGGGGAAACCCAGCACAGGGAGCCCGGCTCCGGAGACTGTGGGGGATCCCGGCTCCGGAAAGGGAAATCCGGCTCGGGGAAACCCGGCACGGGGAGCCCGGCTACGGAGACTGTGTGGGATCCCGGCTCCGGAAAGGGAAATCCGGTTCGGGGAAACCCGGCCGTGGAGACCGCGGGGTTTCCCGGCTCCGCAAGGGGGAACTTGGCTTGGGCAACGCCGGCCACGGAGACCGCGGGGAATCCCGGCTCCGCAAGGGGGAACTTGGCTTGGGCAACCCCGGCCACGGAGACCGCGGGGAATCCCGGCTCCACAAGGGGGAACTTGGCTTGGGCAACCCCGGCCACGGAGACCGCGGGGAATCCCGGCTCCGCAAGGGGGAACTTGGCTTGGGCAACCCCGGCCACGGAGACCATGGGGTATCCCGGCTCCGCAAGGGAAAACCGGCTCGGGGAACTGGCTACGGAGGCCGTGGGGTATCCAGGCTCTGTGGGGAGAACCGGCTCAGCAGGCCGGTGGACTCCGGACAAGCACAGCCAGGAGGGTTCGCCTCCTGCAGTGGGGAGCGTCTTCAGATGTTCTTCCCCGGATAGAGCATCTCATGGAGAAGGTGCCCCACCATGATATACTCCAAGGAGGGGAGTCATATCAGCGCTGCATATATCTCCCTCTCTGAGGAGGGGAGCGCAGACACGGGTCTCGGGGGCTCCGGCAGCGCCTGGTGCAGGGCTGCATTATATATCCCTCTCTGAGGAGGGGAGCGTAGGCAGTCAGTTTTGGGCTGACTCGCAGTTTGGTGGTATGTCGGGGGGAGGAACATTCCACGACACACCAGCTGCATGAAGAAAATAGCAGGGTTCCCCTCCATGGGTACGTCCTCGGACATTTTCCCAGGTGGAGCATGGATGTATCCGTAGGGCGTTCATCCCACTGAGGAGATGCTCCATCCTGATATGGTTCGTGGATAGGACCATATCAGTGCAGGTCTTGTCGGGGACCTGCAGCAGTGCCGTTGCAGGGATGCTTACAAATCTCCCTCTTTGTGTAGGGGAGTGCGAGGAGTCAGTGTGACTGACTCCCAACTCCGAAGTATGTCCATGAAACATACGGGACTGCATTACAGGAACAAAGTGCCGGCAGTGAACAGCGCTATCTGGGGAGACTATGGATCGTAAGGCCTGCAAACTCCAGCCGCAGAATGTTCTCCATGGAGAAGACCTAGCCAAACAGGCAAAAAGCCTGGTGAAACCCAAAAAGCTGTTGGACCAGTCAAGGTACCTACGACGAGCAAAAGCCTCACCGAGGTGGCGACTACACCCCTACGACTCCATCAGCAGTTACTGAAGCTGGTGGCAGCTTGAAAACTGATTCTCTGGGCAGAGGTCTTTCAGGCCAATACCCAAGCTGGCTCTGAGAGGAAATGTGCAATCCATGCACCCCAGCAGTCCAAACCTTCAAATTCAAGGATGCAATCAGAACCTGAGGACGGAAACGGAACCCGCATCAGGGGCCTTTGGGCGCACCATAAGACCACTGATAACCATGGAGGGAGGTGGGTCTGGTTCTTTGCGAAACACGGGGTGTGTGGACTAGTTACGTGTGGTAATAGATTACACTGTTTTTGCACGAATATTGACAAATAACATCAGATCAGTTTATGCTGCACAAGATACAAGGATTTTGAATTGAATTTCCTCAACTTGTTGCCACCCATACAACATACACCAAATTGGACATGTATTCATTCCAAACAAAAGGTTTGGGTGTACTAGCAGATATCCAAACAAGCAAAAGATGGATGATGTCGGATCACCCTGAATTAACTCACATTCACACGTGCAACATAGACTTTTTAATGGGACTCTTCATTACTGTCTAACAACGGATTTCCATAGGACACTTTATGGCATGCATCAACCTCAAAGATGCATACTATTTTGCTCCCATTCACAGGGTTCACTGGAGATATTTGAAATTTAGCTGGATGGGCAACGATAGCGGTTAAAGCGTTGCGAAATGGGCTAACTTCAGCTCCCAGGTTGTTTACCAAATTACCAAGCCAGTGCTTGGGCTGCTCAAAGGTTAAAAATACATATTTATGGCCTATCTGGATGATATTCTAAATGCTGAATCTTGCTAAATTAACTGTTTCAGCCGCTAAACTAATATTTGAGAAATTGGGGTTTCTCATCCATCCAGTTAAAATTAAGTTGATACCAACTAAAGTTATATATTGCGATTTACCTTTAACTATATTAATTATCTGTGACTCCACCCTGAGGCAATAGATTAGAATTCATGGAAGCTTGCAACTATCTTGTTGGTTATTCATCAAGTGGCCAGTGTAATTGGCAATTTAGTGGCTGTTTTTTCAGTTGCGTAATTGGTGCCTTTGCATTATCAGAACTTACATTGTGCAAAGGAGCAAACTCTCAAGTACCATGTAGGTCATTGTTAACAGATCTATGCTATTAACAGCTGAACCTATAAGTCAAATGATGGACAAACAGTATTCAGCATTGCTCCAGTACTTTGGTCATTAGCCTTCAGTTATGTTATAAACTGATGCTAGTGCTCAGATGGGGAATTACTATCCCATCTCTAGTCACAGAGGCGGAGGGATGTGCATGAGCTACCAATCCCTCAGTTATGTGGTATCAACTACCTAAAATCACTAGGTGCATTCTATGGGTTAAAGGTTTATTGTGCGAAAATGTATATCTGCATGCTCACCTACAAGTTGACACACTACCGTGGTGGCATATATTAATCACATGGGTTCAACCAAGTTAATATCCTGTGATAGTTTATCTAACCTCATTTGGCACTGGTGTATAATCACGTAAATCAATGACCACACAGAATGGATGTTGGATCACAAAGCATTTAATGACATGACATTGTGGATTGATGGAACACCAAATAATCACCAGTTGCAAAAATACCTGGCATGGCAGCCATTCGCAGGGGCAGTGGCGATGGATGCATTCTCACTACACTGGGGAGGAATGTCGTTATGTCTTTCCTCCATTTTGCCTCACCAGTCGGTGCTTGCTCAAAAACCAGCAAGACTCCGCCTCAGGCTTTGATAGTGCCTGACTGGCCTACACAGCCATTGGGTCCAGTCATACTGCAAATGATAACAGAGCCTTTTATGGCTGTTCCCAAATGCAGAAATCTGCTGGTTTACCCATGACTGGGGAAAACCATCCTCTGCATGAGCGAATATTATTGTTGGGTTGCAGACTATGAGAAAACCTTTCCTGGGGTACGGACTGTCAGGTTGTACGGTGGATGTAATCACTGCGGCCTGCAGAGATAGTACCAAGAAACAGTACATCTCCTATATCAAGGAATGTAGGTGTCCTGTTTACAGTCCAATATATCATATGACACGGTATGTATAACAGATGTTTTGGGTTTCCTCTCAAAGCTATATTTCATGAGAGATGGAGTTTAGTGCTATAAATTGTGCAGAAAGTGCCTTGTCGTCATACTTCCTGCTCTGATATCCAGATTTATGAAGGGTATCTTCAACTCAAATTCCCCTAGGCCCAGGTACTCAGAGATATAGGATGTTATGTCTTGCTGATGGTGCGTCGCCGGTGGGCTCCAACTACATACATGTCCTTGGCCTAAATTGCTTACAAAGTGGTTATCCTCATGGCGCTGTGTTCAGCGCAATTGTTCCAGTCGTTGCATAAGCTACGACTGGACAGGATGGTTACAGCTGCAAATAATATGATACTTATGTTCATGACTTAGCCTTGCAGAGTAGACCGGGGCCATCAGGTTTCAAACTAGTTTCATGGCACACCCCATGGACCTTTGGTTGTGTGTGTGGTCACACATCTATACAGTCATTGTGTCACCTAAAGCCTTAAAGGCTCTGAACCAGCAATGTTTGTTAATTACTAAACCTCATACGTAGGTATCAGTATAGACCATCCCCAGGTGATTTAACGGGTTTTGGCTTGTGCAGGAGTGAACACTGATGTTTTCAAATCTCATTCCGCCAGGGCTGCAACTACATCAGCAGCAAGGGTTATGGATGTTTCGTTGGACCTCATCCTAGCGACTGTAGGACGGTCAAACAAGCGAATTTCCAAATGTGTTATAACAACCCATTGCCAGACCGGGGGTATTTGCCAACACTATTTTTAGGTACTATTTTATAATTCCTCCGGATGAGTTGAGATGACTAAATTTCACTCATCCCTGGTCAATTTATGCAGTGTGTGACGCATGGACTCATTTTCACAGCATGAAATCACAGAGCTTTGAAATCTTCATGTAGTCACTCACGTGACTCCGAAGAAAAATAGTAAGATTAAATGAGAACTTACCAGTTTGAAGTTTGATCTTTATTTTATGAGGAGTTACGATGAGGGATTACGTGCCCTCCACTCCCAATCCTCTCTCATAAAGGTCAGCTTGTAGTTCTAATTTCTCGAATCTTACTATATTCAGTTCAACAACTGTTATCTGTGATTTCACACCACTGCTTTGAAGATTGACGTGCATGCGGGCTGGCAGGCTCTTCACGTAATCCCTCATCGTAACTCCTCATAAAATAAAGATCAAACTTCAAACTGGTAAGTTCTCATTTAATCTTACTATTCTGATAGCACTGATAACATCTAGGCCATTCCTCAGCACTCAACAGCCCAGCATCCTACCAGACAGCCTGTGTGTTAGTCTGTGATTCCTACATTGGCTTCATCAGTCACCACAGAATCACAGAAATTGAGTCAAAGCTACATCTCAATTCTGAAGACTGTCTCTCTAACCATGGCCCAGGATTATGTGTGCTTTTTGCACCTCTCCACCAAAAAAATATATTTTTTCCAACTGAACTATGCACATACATCCCCAGATCTCTCTGTTCTTGTACCCTTTTTAGACAGAATCCCAGTGAATAAATAGAATGCCGGGAACTGACTTTAATAGAAGACAAATAGAGCATCAGAGATTTTCGACAAAATCTGGTTCAAGAGGTACAGAATTAAATAATTTTCTTCAATGGAAGTAAAACGGTTAGTAATGTAATATAATTAGTGATTCTTTCTCTATTAGTTGAGATAATCTAATGGAGTTAGGTGCAGTTACATAGCGTTTAGTTTACTTAAGAGATATATCGCGGAAATAGGCCCTTCGGAACTCTGAGTATGCCGATCAGTAATCCATATACACTAGCACTACCCAACACACTAGGAACAATTTACAATCTTTACCAAAGCCATTTCACCTACAAAGCTGCACGTCTACGGAGTGTGGGAGGAAACCGGGTCATCTCCACGGTCATCGGGAGAACATACAAACTCCATACAGACAGCACCCGTAGTCAGGATCGAACCCGGTTTCTGGCACTGTAAGACAGCAACTCTACCGCTGCTCTGCCGTGCTGTGATTACAAAGATTACAAATGGGAGTGAAAATCCACAGTAAGATTGTTACTGAGTGGTTCACCTCCACAACACTCGGGAGCAAGATAACAAAATTGTGACTGAATATATACAAGGGTGATCTGCATTCTACTGCTCAACTAAAGAGGTTAGAAGATAATCTGGAGTATAGTTGATTGAACTGCTTTCCGTTACTGCTGAATATGTTTGTAAGCTCCAAGATTTAAATTCCAAGACATCGTCACCTAATTTACTGAAGAATATGGGATGGCCCCTATGCTCAATAGTACCATGTCTTCAGAAAATAAGACACAGCAAGATTTAGTTTAGTACTACACTAAGTGGGACCCAGGGTCCCAGCATCACATGGGAAGATGTTGGGTCCCAGCATCACACGGGAGGGCTGGTCCCCCAATGCAATATTCCACCTCTCCACCAATTCCAATATTGGTGGCCAGTGGGGGGTGGGGGGGGGGGGGGGGGGGCTTTCTGGAGCACTGGTATGGGTGTTGTGGACTGGTTTCCAGAGGGCTTGTATGGACATTGTGAGCCAAATGGATTCTTGGGCTGGCGGCTCTGTCACTCAAGCCTGTTGTGCTGGCAGCTCACTCACTCATGGCTGGTAGGCTGACATTTGACTCACAGCTATTCCTTGAAATTCCATTTCAAGCAGGGTGCAAGGCCACCAAATTCAAGTGCAGTTTCATACCACTTCAAGCAGGGTGCAAGGCCACCAAATTCAAGTGCAGTTTCATACCATTTCAAGCAGGGTGCAAGGCCACTAAAGACAACGAGTCATGACCTGTCCCTCTCCCATCTTGCAGAGACTGAGCCACGCCCACACTTCTGGGTGTTATAGTCCCTCCCCCTCCCACCAGAAGGGGCATGGCCTTTGTGGCGTGATTGATAGGAGAGAGAATCTCAACATTTTTAAAACACTAATAACGCTTTTATTTTTTGGTCTCCCAAATAACTGACTAGAAGATGCAGAGGGGGTTGGTTCTGGGATGCCAGAATGCACCACTGAGCCTACTGGAGATGTTGTGGGTTCAATCAGCAAAACGTTGATGAAAGTAGGTGCCCACTTGATAACCCCAATAACGTGTCTGCCTAGCCTTTCTCAACATCGGAAGAGCATAGGTGAGTGCAGAAGGCTCCCACCACCATCGGGAGTAAATTGATATTTGGCAATTTGGGCATTTAACATCTAGTCCTGTATTTGTAAATATCGATGGGCGGAGGGGGACTCTGAGTAAGATGGCCGAACATCACAGTCGTATGTGGTAGAGTTTTTTCTAAAATAAATATAAAGTGCAAACAGGAAGTGGTCAAGATTAGACTTTTAATTATGTAGAAGGCAAGGCAACTTTAATTAGGCAAGGCAACTTTAATTAGGCAACACAGCTTTAGCATTTGCAAACCAAAGGCAACACAGCTTTAGCATTTCCAAACCAAAGGCAACACAGCTTTAGCATTTCAAAACTATATTTTCAAACCACATTAAGCGCACTGACAGGTCAGGAAAACCACTCACAGTAGACATGTGTTCAGTGTTACTCACAGCTCAGACTGAGAGACGTGGCCCTCTCCCTCCCCCATCTTGCTTAGACTAACTGAGGCACTCAACACTTCCAGGTTTTACAGTCGCTCCGGAAGTGGCATGGCCTTCAGGGGAGAGAGCATCTCAACATTTTTTAAACGCTAATAACTCTTTTATTTTTCACCGATGGGAAAAAGCCTCTTGTCGTGTGCAGTGGAGGGGGACTCTGAGTAAGATGGCCAAAAATCACAGCCGTAAGTGGCAGCTTTTTTTCTAAATTCAATATACTGAACAGCAGGAAGTGGTCAAGATCAGACTTTTAGTAATATAGATTTAGCTTTGCTTAGAGCTACAGCCCACCGAGTTTATGCTGACTATCGATCACCCATATGCACTATCACTCTTACACATGAGGGGCGATTTACAGAAGCCAATTAATCTACAACCCTGTACGTCTTTGGAATATGGGGGGAAACTGTAGCACCCAGAGAAACCCACATGGTCGCAGCCAGAATGTACTAACTCTATACAGACAGCACCCGTAGTCAGGATCGAACCCGGGTCATTGGCACCGTGAGGCAGCTCTACCATCGTGCCACTGTACTGCCCGAAGATCCTATAAAATTGTGCACTCCTAATATTTTGAAAACATCTCTTGTGAAGGCAGAACATGGATGGTGAAATTCACCACTGCCTTCTGTGTACAAGCACATACTTTAGACAATTAAGAAAAAATATATAGGAAGTTCAAGATTTCAAATCATGCACAAAACCTATAGTGACAGTAATCCCTGCCTTCCTGTAAGCTTCTGAGAGCTGAGCTATCGATAGAAGGCATTTGGAGAAATATCACTGATGCACTCTCCTGGAGAAATATAATTGATGCACAGAGTCTCTTGCCGAGAGAATTGAGGACCAGAGGATATAGGTTTAAGGTGAAGGGGAAAAAATAATTTGAGGATGTAACTAGGGAAATGGACAGGGGAGAGCCAGTGGATGTACTGTACCTTGACTTTCAGAAAGCATTTGATAAGGTCCCACATAGGAGATTAGTGGGCAAAATTGGGTACATGGTATTGGGGGTAGAGTGCTGAAACGGAGAGAAAATTGGTTGGCAGTCAGGAAACAAAGAGTAAGGACTAACGGGTCCCTTTCAGAATGGCAGGCAGTGACTAGTGGGGTACCGCAATGCTCGGTGCTGGGACCACAGCTATTTACAATATACATCAATGATATAGATGAAGGGATTCAAAGTAACATTAGCAAATTTGCAGATGACACAAAGCTGGGTGGCAGTGTGAACTGTGAGGAGGATGCTATGAGAATGCAGGGTGAATTGGACAGGTTGGGTAAATGGGCAGATGCATAACAGATGACGTTTAATGTGAAGAAAAGTGAGGTTTCCAATTTGGTAACAAAAACAGGAAGGCAGAGTACTATCTAAATGGTGTCAAGTTGGGAAAATGGGAAGTACAATGGGATCTGGGGGTCCTTGTTCATCAGTCAATGAAAGTACGCATGCAGGTACAGCAGGCAGTGAAGAAAGCGAATGGCATGTTGGCCTTTATAACAAGAGGAATTGAGCATAGGAGCAAAGAGGTCCTTCTGCAGTTGTATAGGGCCCAAGTGAGACCACACCTGGAGTATTGTGTTCAGTTTTGGTACCCTAATTTGAGGCAGGACATTCTTGGTATTGAGGGAGTGCAGCGTAGGTTTACAAGGTTAAATTCTGGGATGGTGGGACTGTCTTATGCTGCAAGAATGGAGCGGCTGGGCTTGTATACTCTGGAGTTTAGAAGGATGAGAGGGGATCTTATTGAAACATATAAGATTATTAAGGGTTTGGACACGCTAGAGGTAGGAAACATATTCCCGATGTTGGGGGAGTCTAGAACCAGGGGCCACAGTTTACAAATAAGGGGTAAGCCATTTAGAACGGAGACGAGGAAACACTTTTTCTCACAGAGAGTTGTGAGTCTGTGGAAGTCTCTGCCTCAGAAGGCGGAGGGGGCCGGTTCTCTGGATACTTTCAAGAGAGAGCTAGATAGAGCTCTGAAAGATAGTGGAGTCAGGGAGTAAGGGGCAAAGGCAGGAACGGGGTACTAATTAGGGATGATCAGCCATGATCACATTGAATGGCGATGCTGGCTTGAAGGGACGAATGGCCTACTCCTGCATCTATTGTCTATTGTCGATTGTCTATTGAAAAGATTCAATAGGAATCTGAGGGATAACTTTTTCACAGAAAGGGTAGTGGATGTATGGAACAAGCTGCCAGAGGAGGTAGTTGAGGCAGGGACTATCCCAACATTTAAGAAACAGTTGGACAGGTACATGGATAGGACAGGTTTGGAGAGATATAAACCAAATGCTGGCAGGTGGGACTAGTGCAGCTGGGACATGGTGGTCGGTGGGGGCAAGTTGGGGCAAAGGACCAGTTTCCACACTATATCACTCTATGACTATGACTCTATGACTCCTCCAACTTCATTGAAAGAATAAGGAAGCCATCATCAAGCCTCCCAGGCCAACATTATCAGCAAATAAATCCTAATTAGTCTTAGATAACTACCTTTGGACAGGCCAAGTCATTCATATGCCCAGCACCACACTCCTGAAACAGACACCCCATTCTGAGCTCTGACATGGGAGACAATTACCAGATGGACAGAGAAAAAGATTCCAACAGTGTTCAAAGTTTCCTTGAAGAAACACAAAATCCCCTTAAACTCCTGGAGACCTATGGCCTATGGTTTGTGGTTCTACAGTAGTTCCATTAGCCATATCAGAACACACAAAACCAGAATAGGAAGAAGTCATTTTGATCCGATAGGCTGCATGAGAAAAAAATGGCCTGACCTTTTTTTAACAATTATTAAGAGTTCCAGAAAACTCGTCAGCAAGTTAACAATTCTATTTTGTGAGACACTGAACTTCTGTGAATACTTTTAACTTTATTTTTCTGCTACTGATAAATCTCCATGGCAACTATATGCTATTAATGTTTTTGTTCACTTGTAAACATACCAATGAGAATCTGCAAAGATATTCTAAAGATCTGTTTATTTTCTGACTTAGCTGAACCATTAAATTGAAAGAATAATAGTCTTCAGGATATGGTTTGCTGACATTCTGGGAAGAAATTGGTTTCTTAAATTTGTGTGATGTGGAGGGAGGTTGACAGGACTCCAAGTCACAATCAGAATACTTTTTATATGCCTTATTCCAAAATTTGTTTCCTTTATCAACATTATGGCTGGACAAAGCTTTGTCTTCTCCAACAGTCATTATTTGTAGTCAGCTCTTTCCACAGTTAGAGAAATGCTGGAGTAACTCAGCGGGACAGGCAACATCTCTGGCGAGAAGGAATGGGTAACGTTTTGGGTCGAGACCCTTCTTCAGACTAGTCAGGGATAAGGGAAATGAGAGATATTGACGATGATGTAGAGAGATATAGAACAATGAATGAAAGATATGCAAAAAAGTAACGATGATAAAGGAAACAAGCCATTGTTAGCTGTTTTTGGGTGAAAAAGAGAAGCTGGTGTGACTTGGGTGGGGGGGGATAGAGAGAGATGGAAGGCCGGGATTACTTGAAGTTAGTGAAATCAATATTCATGCCACTGGGCTGTAAGCTGCCCAAGCGAAATATGAAATGCTGTTCCTCCAATTTGCATTTAGCCTCACTCTTTCCTCGTGTTCCTCTTTCCACAGTTATTTCATTTCTTAATTGCAAGTCAAATCCTTAATATTAATGAGTTGTTCAAAATTGCCAGAACATTAATGTGTCATATTTTCTTCTTAACCATTTACTATTAAAAAACATCAGTATTTCTCTTGATAGGCATCTACCTCTTAAACCCACTTTCATTATTAAATTGTTCAAGATATAAAGATTTAAAGACGTTCCTATTACAGCATCATACCACAAACAGGGTATGAGATGCGATATAAATCAGTGGCAGACAACTTGGAATTATTGTGAGAAAAGAAGGGTTGAGAGTAACAGTGAACTGGTCTAAGCATGGGCAGCACAGTGGCGCTGCTTGGAGAATTGCTGCCTCCCAGCATCAGAGAACGGGGTTCTTTCCTGACCTCAGGTGCTGTCTGTGTGGAGTTTGCACATTCTCTCTGTGACATTGTGGGTTTCCTCCGGGTTCACCAGTTTCCTCCCACATCCCAAAGATGTGCAGATTTGTAGGTTAATCGGTCTCCGTAAATTGCCCCTAATGTGCAGGGGGTTGATGTGAAATTGAGATAACATGGAAATGTTGTGAATGGCTGAATGATGGTTGGTGTGGACATGTTGGGCCGAAGGGCCTCTTTCCATACTGTATCTGTATTCTAAACTAAACTAAAATAAAATAAAATAAATTGTATAATGGTAATCAGAGTTTATCATTCATAACACTTAAGGGGTGGCACAGTGGAGCACTAGTAGAGTTGCTGCCGCCACGCCAGAGACCCGGATTTGATCCTGGCTACAGGTGCTCTCTCTTTGGAGTCTACACGTTTTCCCTGTGACTGTGTGGATTTTCTCCAGGTGCTCCGGTTTCCTCTCACATACAAAGACATACAAGTTTCTAGGTTAATTGGACTCTGTAAAATTACCCCTAGTGTGTAGGATAGAACTAGTGTATGGGGCCTCAGCAGATATATCCGAGGACATTTGGGAAAGTAGAGTGGAAATTGCGGGAGTCTTGGCTGAAATTTACGAGTTGTCATTAAATACAGGAGCGGTGCCGGAAGACTGGAGAGTGGCAAATGTTGCACCTCTATTCAAGAAGAGCTGCTGAAAAAAGGCTGGGAACTATAGGCCAGTGAGCTTAACATCTGTCGGTGGAAAGTTACTAAAGAGTATTCTGAGGAATAGGATATACAGCCATTTAAACAGCCAAGGGCTGGTTAGGGGTCGTGGGCATGGTTTTGTACGTGGGAGATCGTGATTCACAAATCTGATTGAGTTTTTTGAAGACGTGACCAAAACAGTTGATGAGGGTGTAGCTGTACATGTTGTATATGGATATCAGCAAAGCATTCAACAAGGTTCCACATGGTAGGCTGCTTTGGAAGGTTAGATCCCATGGGATCCAAGGAGAGAAAGCTGAATGGATTGAAAATTGACTTCATGGAAGGAAGCAGAGGGTGATGGTGGAAGGTTGCTTCTTGAACTGTGACTAGTGGTGTGCCTCAGGGTTGGTGCTGGGCCCATTACAGTTTGTCATCTATATCAATGATTTGGATGAGAATGTACATGGCAAGATTAGCAAATTTGCAGATGATACAAAAGTGGGTGGTTGTGAAAAATTGCAGCAGGATCTTGATCGGTTGGCCAGGTGGGCTGAGGAATGGTTAATGGAATTTAATACAGAGAAATGTGAGGTGTTGCATTTTGGTACGTCTTACATGGGCAGGACATATACAGTGAATAGTAGAGCTCTGGGAAGTGTTGTAAAACAGAGGGATCTAGGAATGCAAGTACATAGATCCTTGAAGGCGGCGTCACCAGTAGATGAGGTGGTCAAAAAGGCCTTTGGCACAATGGTCTTCATCAGATAGAGTATTGAGCATAGAAATTGGGAGGTCATGTGGAAGTTATGTAAGACGTTGGAGAGGCCACATTTAACAAATTGTGTTTGGTTTTGAGCACCATGTTATTGGAAAGATATTGTTAAGTTGGAAAGAGTGCAGAGAAGATTTACAAGGATATTGCCAAGACTCAAGGGTCTGATTATAGGGAGATGTTAAGCCCGCTGGGACACTATTCCCTGGTGCACAGGAGGATGTGGGTGATCATATAGAGCTGTATAAAATCATGAGAGGAATAGATTGGGTAGACGCAGAGTCCCTTGTCCAGAGTAGATAAATCGAGAATCGAGAATCGCATTGCAGTCGACGGCTGGAGAGGAGCGCGGCTCGTCACCAGCCCTTCATAAGGGCCACTCAGGTAAGTACTAACAACCTTGAGTTGGTTGTTCTGTGTAAGTAATTGTGTTTTCTTCCACAGAAACATGGACAGCGGGAAAAATAAAGGCCGCAAAACTTCTACAAGGAGTTGTCGGCAACCCAACCCGGAGCCCCCCTCCACGGCAGGAGGACGGGCCGGGAAAAAGGCGCGCAAGCCGGGGAGCCCTGTATTCACAGGATCCGGTTTACCAACGCAGCTATGCCCTAGCGGGGTACCTGCAGTACAAACAGTCGGTACAGCGCCGGAGCAGGTGCATCCTGACTCCATCTCGCTCTCACCCACTGGGTCGTTTGCAGAGACGAGCAAGAGGGATTCGCGTGCTGATGCACGGCCCTTCTCCCTGAGCCCTCTTGAAGGAGGCAGGGATGCAATTCCACTACCTAGCCCTTCGCGGGTTGAGGTCTCACCAGGAGCCACTAGGAAGTGGTCTGGTGAATCAGGCAGGCCCGAGCCCACTGGCAGACCAAGGAGGGCCAGTGTCGACTCACCACCCAGGGGGACCAGGAGGAGTCACAAGGGTGGAGCCTCGCCTAGGTCACCGCTTCCCCCGCTGGGGGCAGGTCGGGACCGTACGCCGTCTGGGTCCAGATCAAGGACAGTCGGCAAGCCCGCGCGGACGTCGGGTCACCACGCTGCGGCGTCAGGTGCCGACCTCTCCCCACCCATGCCCTTCGAGGCAGCCGGGTCCAGCTCAGCGAAAAGGAGGCGCTTGAGCAGGTCCGCGCGGGAATCGCTCAGCTTCGCCGAGGCGGCTGGTAACGACACATCATCACAGTACCGATATTACCTCGACGAGGTACGGACTGCTGATCGGAGCCTCCGGAGTTCCTTCGGGCGCGAGGCCTCTTACCTCCCACACCCGCCCGATGAAGGGCGCTTGGATCGTATGGAGAGGATATTGGAGCAAGTTCTTCTCAACCAGAAACAGGACACACACAGCTCCAGGGGACTCATGGATATATCCCCGTCCCCATCAATGGACAGCATAAGACCAGATGAGGAGGACATCCTGGTACATGCCCCAGCAGCACCTGAGGTCCCTCAGGAAGATCTGCTGGATGTGGCAGCCAAATTCGGGTTACCCGTGTCATCAGGACAACCCCTCAACATCAAACTGGCCACAACCATAGATTACCTTACCAACCATCAATTGCAGGAGGAGGTCCTTGTGAAGGCCATGGAGAGACACAAGGCTCCAGGGAACTGCAATTCACTCCACGTGCCGATTATGAACATGCCAATCTGGGGTAATATCAGCCCGGGCATCAGAGCGCAGGAAGTGAAACTGCAGAGGATTTTAAAACTACTTACGTCTGGGATCACCGCTTTTGCAAAGTCGGTAGATGGGGTTGATCTAAGCACCGAACAGGAGGATGCTCTAGCTCTGCTCTGCAATACGCAGTACGAGATCAACGCTTTCCGGAAGAGCATTATTAAACCTTCCTTGAATCCCAAATTTGCGGGACTATGCAGAGCACCTCCTACCCCCCCACCTAGACAGCTGTTCGGGGAAGACCTCCCAAAGCAGGTCAAAGAGCTGGATGACCATGCGAAAACCATAGGTCTGATGAGACCACATTTTGTGGCCAGACCTTCGGCCAAGAAGACACCTTACTTCAGGCCACGAGGTCAGACCGACAGGCCAACAAGGACCTACGTTCCGGCACCTCCTCAATATCAACAGCCTCCTCAGCCCAGGCCTTTTTTAGGGCTAGGCCCTCAGCGGCCAGCATGGAAGATGCGGATTCCGCACCAACCACGAAACCCAGCACCTCCACGTCCCACCAAAAATCCCAGGGACCGCCGATAACCATGAAGGTAAGGGGGTCTGGATTCCATGCACTTGCATGTCTAACCTCACGAGTTGGGGGCAGATTACGGGGATTTAAGGAGGCTTGGGAAACCATCGCTTCAGATGAGTTTATCTTGCAAAGTATTCAGGGTTATGAAATTGAGTTTATTCATGGCCAATTGCCTCCACCCCAGCATATGCCGAATCGCAAATTTGTGCTTTCCAAAAAAGAATTGGCAGAAGGCTATGCTGAAATCTTGAGTTTACAAGACAAAGGTGTGATAGAACGAACCACACATGAACCAATTGAATTTGTGTCTAATATATTTACTAAAACTAAAAAAGACGGTGGATGCCGGGTCATTATAGATTTAACTCACTTGAATACCTTTGTAAAATACACCCATTTCAAAATGGACACATTTGAAACAGCCAAATCTTTGATTTCGGAGGGCTGCTTCATGGCATGCATTGATTTAAAAGATGCATACTATTCAGTATCCATTCGGAAACATCATAGGAAGTTCTTGAAGTTTACCTGGATGGATCAGCTTTGGCAATACAAAGCATTGCCCAATGGGCTTACTACAGCCCCCAGACTGTTCACCAAACTACTCAAGCCAGTGTTATCTACACTGCGGAGACAAAATCATACGGTCATGGCCTATTTGGATGACATTCTGATAATTGGGCACACTCTGGAATCAGCAGAGTTGGCGGTTTCAGCCACAGTGGAAATTTTTCAAAAAATGGGGTTTATAATCCATCCAGACAAATCAAAGTTCCTCCCCGCACAGATCATGGACTACTTGGGGTTCACGATAGACTCCAATCGCATGATCACCACCATCCCAACTAACAAAGTTGGTGATGTGTTTCAAGCATGCAAGAACCTGGTCTGCGCCAGTATACCGTCTATCAGATTAACTGCCAGGGTAATTGGCAAAATTGTAGCAGTATTTCCAGCTGCTCAATATGGACCTTTACACTATCAGAATTTACAAAGGTCAAAAATAACAGCATTAAAACTAAATGCTGGACATTATGATAGACCTATGCAGTTGCCGGTTAAGGCAAAACTTGAGTTACTATGGTGGATTGGCAATATCCATAACTCATTTAAACCCATCATTGTGCCTCGTCCAATGGTATACTTGCAAACAGATGCAAGCTCCCATGGCTGGGGAGCTACGGACAACAACAACAGTTGTGGAGGTAGATGGGATTCACTTGAAGCTACTTTGTTGTTAGCACAAGGGATAAACTATTTGGAGATGCTAGGAGCATTCCACGGACTAAGAGCCTATTGTTCAAACATGACTAACACTCATGTCCGTCTCCAAATAGACAATACCACTGCGGTGGCTTATCTGAATCATAGGGGCGGTACCAGGTCAATTTCATGCAATGAATTGGCAAACACAATTTGGCTCTGGTGTATTCAACGGAATATTTGGATCTCAGCTACCTACTTGCCAGGTGAGCTCAATACAGTGGCGGACACCAGGTCACGGAAGTTCAATGACAACATCGAGTGGATGTTGAACCCTTAAATATTCACCAAAATTACAGCCAAATTTGGTAAACCGGATATTGACCTTTTTGCGTCACGGTTGAACCATCAGGTACCAACATACGTATCATGGGAGCCAGATCCTGGGGCAATGGCGATGGACGCATTCTCGCTAGACTGGGGGAAATGGTTCTTCTATGCCTTTCCTCCATTCTGCCTCATCAGTCGGGTATTGCGGAAAATCCAGCTCGATGCTGCCAAGGGCATCCTCATTATACCCGACTGGCCTACGCAATCATGGTATCCGGTGGTCCTTGGAATGATAAGTCAACCATGGGTCCTCTTAGAGGGTTGCCCACAATTGGTGACGAACCCTGCCACAGGGGAACCACACCCCTGCCATAGTCATTTGAATCTATTGGCTTGCAGGATCTGAACAGGCCACTACTTCAGTATGGTCTATCTTCAAGGACAATGGATACCATGGGAGCATCATGCAGGGAGTCCTCAAGACGGCAGTACTTATCGTACATCAGGAAATGGGAATCCTATTGTGGCCGCATGGACGTTGCATATGACTCCGTCTCCATCACAGATGTGCTGGAATTTCTTGCGGGGCTACAGCATGATCAACATCTCAGCTATAGTGCCATCAATAGCGCCAGGAGTGCGCTATCGTCCTACCTCAATATTCAGGTAGGATCCAATAAATTGGTCTCCAAACTTATGCGGGGGATATTTAATTCCAACCCGCCGAGGCCCCGTTACAACGTCACATGGAATATTGGCAAAGTGCTGACCCTGCTGAGAACATGGTCACCCATGACGGGGCTCGAATTGGACAAACTCACCCTGAAGGTGGTGATGTTGATGGCACTTACTTCAGCACAAAGGGTGCAAACGCTTCACAAGGCCAAGATCGACAGAATGATCTCTACCCCTGAACGGGTCACTTTCTTCATTGATGAATTGCTCAAGCAGCATAGACCTGGATTTACAGGGCTGCAGCTGGAGTTTCCAGCATACCCCGCTGATGCTAGGCTATGCATAGCCACCCATATCCGCCACTATATCAAAGTGACGAGGAAAATAAGGGGAATGGAGCAATACCTGTTCATCAGTCACAAAAAACCTCACCATAGAGTGACGATGCAGACGATATCCCGATGGCTCAGGATCGTCTTGAACAAGGCAGGTATTGACACTGGGGTTACACAAAAAGCTGGAGAAACTCAGCGGGTGCAGCAGCATCATGCAGGAGTGAAGGAGATAGGCGACGTTTCGGGTCGAGACCCTTCTTCACCCTTCTTCAGCATCTCCTCAAGGTATGCCTACTTTGAAGAAGTTCTCCTCCTCCCTACAATCTCCTCCAGGTATTGACACTGATGTTTTTAAATCCCATTCCACCAGGGCAGCATCAACATCGGCGGCAAAGGTCATGGAGGTGCCCATGGACCAGATACTTGCCACAGCGGGATGGGCCAGTGAAGCCACTTTTCAACGGTTTTACAATAAACCCGTCACCGTACCTGGAATGTTCGCAGGAGCCGTGCTGGATGCAGGCCGAGAGCATACAGTTACCCCTCAGTGAGGGGCCTTTCTTGTTGTTATTAATAAATATTATTACTTTTTCAGAGAAACAGTGACGGAAATTGATTACTGCTGTCCACCTTTTCAGTAGCGTGTGTGATAGCATGGACGTTGTCCAGGGCGTGAAATCACAGAAGCTTTGAAGTCTTCACGAAGTCACTCACGTGACTCCGAAATGAAATAGTAAGATTAAACGAGAACTTACCAGTTTGAGGTTTGATCTTTATTTTATGAGGAGTTGCGATGAGGGATTTCGTGCCCTCCGCTCCCAACCCTCGATCATAAAGTCAACTGGTAACTAGAGTCTCTTCAATCTTACTATAACAAGTCATTTCTTGGCTTGGTTTTTTCTGTGATTCCACACCGCAGCTTTGAAGTATGTCGCGCATGCGTGCTGGCGGGTTCTTCACGAAATCCCTCATCGCAACTCCTCATAAAATAAAGATCAAACCTCAAACTGGTAAGTTCTCGTTTAATCTTACTATTAGATTAGATACATGGATAGGTCAGGTTTAGAGAGATGTGGGGCAAACGCAGGCAAGTGAGACTAATGTAGATGGGACATTATTGTGATTCTGCTGTTGGAATAACCAAAGTCTCACACCGAGATTAAGGTCCAAAGGCTTTATTAACGTTACAGCATAGGTAATTTCATACTAGCAAGTTACTCTAAAAGTGTGAGAACAAAAGTGGTGAAATCATTGGACAAAGTCAGCATGGATTTACGAAAGGTAAATCATGTCTGACAAATCTGATAGAATTTTTCGAGGATGTAACTAGTAGAGTGGATAAGGGAGAACCAGTGGATGTGTTATATCTAGACTTTCAGAAGGCTTTCGACAAGGTCCCGCATAAGAGATTAGCATACAAACTTAAAGCACACGGTATTGGGGGTTCAGTATTGATGTGGATAAAGAACCGGCTAGCAGACAGGAAGCAAAGGGTAGGAGTAGACGGGTCCTTTTCAGAATGGCAGGCAGTGACTAGTGGGGTACCGCAAGGCTCAGTGCTGGGACCCCAGCTATTTACAATATATATTAATGATTTGGACGAGGGAATTCAATGCAACATCTCCAAATTTGCAGATGACACCAAGCTGGGGGGTATAGTTAGGTGTGAGGAGGATGCTTGCAGGCTGCAGGGTGATTTGGATAGGCTGAGTGAATGGGCAGATGCATGGCAGATGCAGTATAATGTGGATAAATGTGAGGTTATCCACTTTGGTGGCAAAAACATGACGGTAGACTATTATCTGAATGGTGGCAGATTAGGAAAAGGGGAGATGCAACGAGACCTGGGTGTCATGGTACACCAGTCATTGAAAGTAGGCATGCAGGTGCACCAGGCAGTGAAGAAAGCAAATGGTATGTTAGCATTCATAGCGAAAGGATTTGAGTATAGGAGCAGGGAGGTTCTACTGCAGTTGTACATGGTTTTGGTGAGGCCACACCTGGAGTATTGCGTACAGTTTTGGTCTCCAAATCTGAGGAAAGACATCCTTGCCATAGAGGGGGTACAGAGAGGATTCACCAGACTGATTCCTGGGATGTCAGGACTTTCATATGAGGAAAGATTGGATAGACTCGGCTTGTACTCGCTGGAATTTAGAAGATTGAGGGGTATCTTATAGAAACTTACAAAATTCTTAAGGGGTTGGACAAGCTAGATGCTGGAAGATTGTTCCCGATGTTGGGAAGTCCAGAACAAGGGGTCACAGTCTAAGGATAAGGGGGAATTCCTTTAGGACCGAGATGAGGAAAACATTCTTTACACAGAGAGTGGTGAGTCTCTGGAATTCTCTGCCACAGAAGGTAGTTGAGGCCAGTTCATTGGCTATATTTAAGAGGGCGTTAGATGTGACACTTGTGGCTAAAGGGATCAGGGGGTATGGAGAGAAGGCAGGTATGGGATACTGAGTTGGATGATCAGCCATGATCACATTGAATGGCGGTGCAGGCTCGAAGGGCCAAATGGCCTACTCCTGCACATATTTTTCTATGTTTCTATGTTTCTAACAAGGCAGGGAAGCTTTCTGTTAAACTAGTGGACGTAGCTACAAAGTATGACTCATAGCATGAGTGACACTGATCTACATCCTCCCTCTTAAAGAATTAAACATCAGTACAAAACTATTAACTAAGTAAGGCATGCATAGTAATTGATAATAAACTGGAGGAAAGTCAAACATAACCCGGGTACTTCACAACCGGCTTGCAAACACAACCGGCACGTGTGCGATAAAGACCATCTTAGTTTCCGTCGACTGAAAAATGGCGAGATAGCTTCAAAACCATCCCGCGATAAGTGGGGCTGCTAAGAAAATCAATGTCAAACCATCCTGAATACAAATTGATGAGTACCAGGTACTGCTTGCCATGCCACTCAAATATGTCAGTTGCCACTATAGACCAATGGAGTGCGGGAACCGGATGTGAAAGAAGTGGTTGCTTTTGTTGGTGAGATGTCAAGCTGTTTAACACTGCACAGGATGCCACATTCTCAGTGATGTATTTGGCCATGCCAGGCCAGTAAAACATGCTTCTGCCTGTATGACAGTAGGTTCAGCGCCTGGGTGCCATGCATGGACAGCGTTAAAATACTTGCTGTGCAGCGAAGCAGGGACCACAGCCTTGTGTCATTTTTAAATAATGCCATCCTGCAGCACTAGCTCATCATGGATGGCAAAGAAAGGCTGGACTGGCAGTGGGACGTTGTAGTGGGACGTTGTTGTCTGGCCAGCCACGCTTAATGACGAAGGCAAGGGACCGTAGAGTACTGTCAACAGTAGCATGGGCAACCAAGTCCTCCATACAGGACGAGGGAATAAAGGACACTGCCATTACAATAAAGTCATCATCCGGCGAGGACCGACCCTCACAGGACTTCCAGGTGCACGCGAGAGAGTCAGCCAGGTGCATATCCTTACCACATTTGTAGATCAGAACAATGTCATATTTTTGAAGTTGCAGCAACATCCGCTGTAGGCACGCTGGAGAGGCATGGATCGGTTTGTTAAAGATGCTAATCGGAGGTTGGTGGTCAGCTTCAATCGCGACAGTGTGTCCAAAGATAAAGTCGTTAAATTTCTTGCAGGCGAAAACAACCGCCAACAGCTCTTTCTCGATTTGGGCATATCGTTGTTCTGTGTCAGTCATGATGCGCGAGGCATAGGCAACAGGCTTATTGCCGTTACCATAATTTTGAAGACATGCTGCGCCCAGTCCGTGTTGTGAAGCGTCACAAGTCGGTGTGACTGGTTGTTTAGGATCAATGTAAGCGCGAGTAGGAGCACAAGACATCTGCTGCTTAAGAGTGTCGAACACTCTCTGCTGTTGCTCATGCCAGGTCCAAGCAGTGTCTTTGTGTGTAAGCTGGTGCAACAGGGCTGATATGTTGCTAAAACCCTGAATAAATTTGCTCAAGTAGTTAACCATGCCAAGGAATCTCTGTAAACATAGCACGTCTGTGGGCGCTGGGAGCTCATTGATAGGACTGGTTTTCACTGGATCAGTTTTTAGGCCATCTTAAGTAAACACATGGTCTATGTATTTCACCTCATTTACCAAGAATTTGCATTTTTGAACGTTCAGCTTGAGGTTGATGGACTTGGCGCGATCCAGGGTCTTTGTCAGATTTGCATCGTGTTCTTCGACAATTCATCCCGCAATGAGGATGTCATCCACTATGATGGAGCATGGGTAGCCTGCAAACAACTGCTCCATAGCTTGTTGAAATACTTCACTAGCAAAGCTTATTCCAAACGGCATGCGAAGAAATCTGTAACGGCCAAACAGAGTGCTAAAAGTGGTTAACTTGGAGGAGTTGTGTTTCAGCGAAATCTGCCAGAATTAACTCTTGGCATCTAGCACTGTGAATACAGTTGCCTCAGCCATCTGCGCTGCGATCTTGTCCACAGTGCACATGGGATAGTGAGGTCATTTAATTGCTGTGTTTAAGTCCTTGGGGTTGATGTAAATCCGTATCTCATCTTTATTCTTCATCGTTGCCACGACAATGATGGAAACCCAATCTGAAGGGCCAGCGACGGGAGCAATCACACCTAGAGACACCATTCTGTTAAGTTCACTGTGAACGCGGTCCCGCATAGCATGGGGAATCTTATGAGCTGGACGAACAACTGGAATTGCCTCAGGGTCAATGGTAATCGTGTACTTGACAGGCAACCTGCCCAGCTTATCGTCAAACAAGATCTTGTATTGTGTCAGGATTTGGTGGCTAAAGTCACAGGCTGTAGTCAGATGACAAACACAAGGGCTGAAAGAGATAAGACCGGTGTCTTGACATGCATTGACACCCAGTAGATACAGCACATTTTCACGAACCACAAAGAAATTCAGGTTGTGGACACGTGAGTTAAGACAGCAGCGTAACTCAACTTGACCGATAGGGTGCACTGGACCTCCTACAAATGGGACAAGGGAGGCAGTTGGAGTAACAATCTCTGTTTTTCATAACTTTTTAAACACAGCTAGGCGCATGACATTGCACCAGAATCAACCTTCAGCTAAAAAGTCTTGCCATAAACAAGCAAAGCGACCTTGGGGTCTACTTTTTTATGCATTAAATCAGACAAGGAATGTACATCGACGTCAAACCTTTCACCAGCAGCCTGCAAATCCATGGGAGCTGGTTGAGAGCATTCTGAGAGCAACTTTTCACGGCCAAACAAATTAACAGATTGTCTTGTTTGAGCTCTGTTGCTACGTGAACAACAGCATTTAAAGAAATGATTTATATGGTTGCAAAATCTACATACTTTTCCATATGCAGGGCAATGGTCACGAACAGCAGCATGTGAACCCCCACAGTTAAAGCAATTGTCTATCAGTCCCAACTTGATGGAGGTATCAGGCACTTGAGGAAAACGGGGAGAGATTTAATGTGACATACCGGCAACATTAATTTCACGACCAGCAGAGTGTCCCAATACATTTGTGCGAGTGTCAGCCATTTCAGCAATGAGACAACGGTTTTCAGCAGTCTCTAGAGTAAGCTCAGCATCCCGCAGTAACTCGTCGCATAATTTATGATTGTGGACGCCATAAACCAGACGGTCACGGACAAGGCTACCACATATATCCCTGAAATCGCTTTGATTGGCAATGTGCTTCAATGCACTGACATACATCTCCACAGGTTCTCCCTGTCTCTGGCTATGGGAAAAGTACAAATGCCACTCCATGACTAAGTTGGTATGTAAATCACATAACTGTTGGAATTTGTGTAGTAGACAGTCAGGGTCTTGGATAGATTCAGCAGGAGTGATCTGGACACCAGCTGGGTCAAATCTAGTCGGTTCATAGTGAAATCTTCTGGCACGACAAGCAGCTTTTGTGCCTGCCAGATTAACAATATAGCGGGATAGTTTTCTAAACCAACATGTAGAGGAACCAACAAGAGAGCGGGCTATTCTAGACTGGGTATTGAGTAATGAGGAAGGGTTAGTTAGCAGCCTTGTTGTGCGTGGCCCCTTGGGCAAGAGTGACCATAATATGGTTGAGTTCTTCATTAGGATGGAGAGTGACATTGTTAATTCAGAAACACGAGTCCTGAACTTAAAGAAAGGTAACTTTGAGGGTATCAGATGTGAATTGGCCAATTGACTGGCAATTGATTCTTGAAGGGTTGACGGTGGATATGCAATGGAAGGCATTTAAAGACTGCATGGATGAACTACAACAATTGTTCATTCCAGTATGGCAAAATAATAAATCAGGGAAGGTAGTGCATCTGTGGAAATCAGGGATAGTATCAAAGCAAAAGATGAAGCATACAAATTAGCCAGAGAAAACAGCCTACCAGAGGACTGGGAGAAATTCAGAGTCCAACAGAGGAGGACAAAGGGCTTAATTAGGAAAGGGAAAATGGATTATGAAAGAAAACTGGCTGGAAACATAAAAACTGACTGCAAAGGTTTTTATCAATATGTGAAGCGAAAAAGATTAGCTAAAACAAATGTAGGTCCCTTGCAGTCAGAAACAGGTGAATTGATCATTGGGAACAAGGACATGGCAGACCAGCTGAATAACTACTTTGGTTCTGTCTTCACTAAGGAATACATAAATAATTTGCCGGAAATAGCAGAGGATCGTGGGTCAGATGAGATGGAGGAACTGAGTGAAATCCAGGTTAGCCAGAAAGTGGTGTTAGGTAAATTGAATGGATTAAAGGCCGATAAATCCCCAGGGCCAGATAGGTTGCATCCCAGGGTAGTTAAGGAAGTAGCCCCAGAAATAGTGGATGCCTTAGTAATAATTTTTCAAAACTCTTTATATTCTGGAGTAGTTCCTGAGGATTGGAGGGTAGCTAATGTAACCCCACCTTTTAAAAAAGGAGGGAGAGAGAAAATGGGGAATTACAGACCAGTTAGTCTAACATCGGTAGTGGGGAAACTGCTAGAGTCAGTTATTAAAGATGGGATAGCAGCGCATTTGGAAAGTGGTGAAATCATTGGATGAAGTCAGCATGGATTTACAAAAGGTAAATCATGTCTGAAGAATCTTATTGAATTTTTTGAGGATGTAACTAATAGAGTGTATAAGGAAGAAGCAGTGGAAGTGTTATATCTGGACTTTCAGAAGGCTTTCAACAAGGTCCCACACAAGAGATTAGTATACAAACTTAAGGCACACGGTATTGGCGGTTCAGTATTGATGTGGATAGAGAACTTGCTGGCAGACAGGAAGCAAAGAGTAGGAGTAAACGGGTCCTTTTCAGGATGGCAGGCAGTGACTAATGGGGTGCTGCAAGGCTCAGTGCTGGGACCCCAGCTATTTACAATATACAGTGGCTTGCAAAAGTTTTCATGTTTGTCACGTTACAACCACAAACGTAAATGTATTTTATTGGGATTTTATGTGATAGACCAACACAAAGTGGCGCATAATTGTGAAGTGGAAGGAAAATGATACATGGTTTTCAAATTTTTTTACAAATAAAAAACTAAAAAGTGTGGCGTGCAAAATTATTCAGCCCCCTTTACTCTGATACCCTTACATAAAATCCAGTGCAACCAATTGCCTTCAGAAGTCACCTAATTAGTAAATAGAGTCCACTTGTGTGTAATCTAACCTCAGTATAAATACAGCTGTTCTGTGAAGGCCTCAGAGGTTTATTAGAGAACATTAGTGAAAAAGCAGCATCATGAAGCCCAAGGAACACACCAGACAGGTCAGGGATAAAGTTGTGGAGAAGTTTAAAGTAGGGTTAGGTTATAAAAAAAATCCCAAGCTTTGAACATCTCACGGAGCACTGTTCAATCCATCATCTGAAAATGGAAAGAGTATGGCACAACTGCAAACCTACCAAGACATGGCCGTCCACCTAAACTGACAGGCCGGGCAAGGAGAGCATTGATCAGAGAAGCAGCCAAGAGGCCCATGGTAACTCTGGAGGAGCTGCAGAGATCCACAGCTCAGGTGGGAGAATCTGTCCACAGGACAACTATTAATCGTGCACTCCACAAATCGGGCCTTTATGGAAGAGTGGCAAGAAAAAAGCCATTGTTGAAACAAAGCCATACGAAGTTCCGTTTGCAGTTTGCCACAAGCCATGTGGGGGACACAGCAAACATGTGGACGAAGGTGCTCTGGTCTGATGAGACCAAAATTGAAGTTTTGGCCTAAATGCAAAACGTTATGTGTGGCGGAAAACTAACACTGCACATCACCCTGAACACACCATCCCCACTGTGAAACATGGTGGTGACAGCATCATGCTGTGGGGATGCTTTTCTTCAGCAGGGACAGGGAAGCTGGTCAGAGTTGATGGGAAGATGGATGGAGCCAAATACAGGGCAATCTTGGAAGAAAACTTGTTAGAGTCTGCAAAAGACTTGAGACTGGGGTGGAGGTTCACCTTCCAGCAGGACAACGAACCTAAACATACAGCCAGAGCTACAATGGAATGGTTTAGATCAAAGCATATTCATGTGTTAGAATGGCGCAGTCAAAGTCCAGACCTAAATCCAATTGAGAATCTCTGGCAAGACTTGAAAATTGCTGTTCGCAGACGCTCTCCATCCAATCTGACTGAGCTTGAGCTATTTTGCAAAGAAGAATGGGCAAAAAATTTCAGTCTCTAGATGTGCAAAGCTGGTAGAGACATACCCCAAAAGGCTTGCAGCTGTAATTGCAGCGAAAGGTGGTCCTACAAAGTATTGACTCAAGGGGGCTGAATACTTTTGCACGCCACACTTTTCAGTTTTTTTTTTGTAATAAAATTTGGAAACCATGTATCATTTTCCTTCCACCACAATTATGCACCACTTTGTATTGGTCTATCACATAAAATCTCAATAAAATACATTTACGTTTGTGGTTGTAACGTGACAAAATGTGGAAAAGTTCATGGGGTATGAAAACTTTTGCAAGCCACTGTATATTAATGATTTGGATGAGGGAATTAAATGCAACATCTCGAAGTTTGCAGATGACACAAAGCTGGGGGGCAGTGTTAGATGTGACGAGGATGCTAGCAGGCTGCAAGGTGACTTGGATAGGCTGGGTGAGTGGGCAAATGCATGGCAGATGCAGTATAATGTGGATAAATGTGAGGTTATCCACTTTGGTGGCAAAAACAGGAAAGTAGACTATTATTTGAATGGTGAGCGATTAGGAAAAGGGGAGATGCAACGAGACCTGGGTGTCATGGCACACCAGTCATTGAAATTAGGAATGCAGGTGCAGCAGGCTGTTTAGAAAGCGAATGGTATGTTGGCATTCATAGCAAAGGGATTTGAGTACAAGAGCAGGGAGGTTCTCTGCAGTTGTACAAGGTCTTGGTAGGGCCACACCTGGAGTTTTGTGTACAGTTTTGGTCTCCTAATCTAAGGAAACACATTCTTGCCATATAGGGAGTACAGAGAAGGTTCACCAGAGTGATTCCTGGGATGGCAGGACTTCCATATGAAGAAAGACTGGATAGACTCGGCTTGTACTCGCTGGAATTTAGAGGATTGAGGGGGGATCTCATAGAGACTTACAAAATTCTTAAGGGGTTGGACAGGCTAGATGCAGGAAGATTGTTCCCGATGTTGGGGAAGTCCAGGACAAGGGGTCACTGTTTAAGGATAAAGGGGAAGTCATTTAGGACCGAGATGAGTAAATCATTTTTCACACAGAGAGTGGTGAATCTGTGGAATTCTCTGCCACAGAAGGTAGCTGAGGCCAGTTTGTTGGTTTTATTTAAGAGGGAGTTAGATGCGGCCCTTGTAGCTAATGGGATTGGGGGTATGGAGAGAAGGCAGGCACAGGATACTGAGTTGGATGATCAGCCATGATCATATTGAATGGCGGTGCTGGCTCGAAGGGCCGAATGGCCTACTCCTGCACTTATTTTCTATGTTTCTAAGAAGAATTGATGCTCGAACACCGGGAGCAGCAGTAGGGTGAGCTGCTTCAATGTAGATTGAGAAATCCTCTTCAAATACATGCCACCGTTCTGCAAGATCCTCATCAAATACCATGATCTCTGGTTTTCTGAGAGCAGAAGCCATTGCAATATCACTGGAGAAAACAACAAACTAAAAAAAAAGCAATATAAATAAGCAAGAAATGAGTCCGTGCACTCTGACACCATGTTGTGATTCTGCTGTTGGAATAACCAAAGTCTCACACCGTGATTAAGGTCCAAAGACTTTATTAACGTTACAGCATAGGTAACCTCATACTAGCACATTACTCTAAAAGTGTGAGAACAAGGCAGGGAAGCTTTCTGTTAAAATAGTGGGCATAGCTACAAAGTATGTCTCATAACATGAGTGACACTGATCTACAGACATGTTTGTTGGTGTGGGCAAATTGGGCTGAAGGGCCTGCTTTCACACTGTATGACTCTATGACACTATGATTCTACCGCTGGGGATCATGATAGAAGCCTCCTCGTGGCGATCCCTGGAAACGACGACACGATGCACTCTGTGACGTATCGGGCGACTATTTCTGTCAACATGTTGTACAACAACGGAAGCCAACAACGAGCTGCGCTTTGTATGATACACAAGCGAACAAACTCTACTCGAGACAAGTTTCCAGTATCAGACCTGATGGCTTGGGATGTCAATGTAGCCATCATGTAAGTTTAAGCAGCCTGCTTTTTATGAGTGGGTATGTCATCCTTGTATATCCCAGAACAGAAAGTCATAAAAATATATCCTCTGCATGTCCAGGTACCTCCACGTACAATGAAGCTCTCATAATCCACTGCGCTTGGCATTCTGGCGGTGCCAACTAGCAGATTTTCCAGACCATTGCATGTTTTAACTTGCCACAATCTGATAAAATGATTAAAATTGACAATTAATTGCATTATGAAGAATTACAGAGAATAAAAACTAGAGGTCGTATGATTGAAATCAATTATGCATTGCAGTAATTAATGACAGGTGAATAAAAATTAATTAATTACAGTGAATAAAATTTGTAACTTCATTATTATTCACTGGATAGTGATCCATTGGAGTGTGAAAACGGTAATTCACAGGAGTGTGATCAAATATAATATTTCACCAAGTCTAATAGAAGTGATAATTACACTGAATAATAATAACAGTGTGACAAAAATTGATTAACCATGGGTAAAGTTTCCATTTTTGGTGCAAGTAGGAAATACATCTAAAATGCTCCTAAAATTACACTTTTTTATGTTTCACGATTAATTTGGATAATATTAGTTCATCTTCCACATCATGCACTGTGATGAAATGTAATTATTTCCCTTTCCGAATAGGATGTACTTTAATATATTTATGAAAGTGCCTGGTTATATGTTTATTATATATAGCTGAAAAGTGGATTATGAAAAAGAATTAGCCTTAAGCATTTTAATAAGACTTGACTCTCCTCAATTTCAGGGTAATATGATTTGAAATCAGTTAGCATCTTTAAAATAAAACTCTAATCTATTTAGTAGATTCATTGAAGTCTGCTAATCACTTTCTTGAGAAATTGAATATTTATTGAGAGAGTCATAGAGTTGTGCAGCATGGAAACAGGCCCATTGTATCTATGCTTACCATCGTGCCTTTTTGTATTAATCTCACTTGGTTGCATTAATTCCATATCCCTTTGTGCCTTTTAAATGTTGTTACTGTTCCCGTTTCCACCATCTTGTCTGGCGGTTCATTTCAGATACTAACTACCCTTTGTCTAGAAATTATATCCCTCAGATTCCCCCTTAAACCTCCTCCCTCTCTTCTTAAATCCATGCCCTCGAATTGTAGACACCTCTACCATGGAAAACTGGCTTTTTGGCCTTGGTGTTAACAACTTGAAAAATATATTGCTAATACAAAGGGCTACAAGGACGATGGAGGGAGAATTCAAAGGATACAATCAGGGTAAGTGAACGGCTGGAACATTGCAGATGGAAGGTAATGTGTGAAAAGGTGTGGTCATCCTCCTGCTCAAAAATAGAAAGGCAAAATAGATTTTTATTGCTGAGTGGTGTTAGTGTTTAAGCTGTACATAAATCACTGAAAGTTAACATATAACAAAGCTAAAAACAAAAAGGTTGCCCCCAGCGGATGGACACCAAAGAGCAGATCGGTACAAAATGTGTGTCGGGGAGACCAGTGGGATGGGTTTGAAGGCTGCCGTTGGGCTACAGACAACTATTTTTGACATTATCTGAACTTTTGCCTCAATTAACCCAGAAAAAAGATATTCTTGATAACACTTTGATATTCATTCGTCAATTAGAGACGCGCCATCTGTACCGGCAGCAGTGTCCTTTAAAAAAAACTATTATATGATTTAAATGCTCGTCTACAGTAAATTCTTTTAGAAAGAATATCATTATTAGCCCAAGGTAGGCTCAAGCTAAATTTGCTAATATCGGTTTTTTTTTAAATAAGAATGGCAAAACAAGATTTCAAATGCTTCTCCAAACAATCTATTCCTACAGGACAATTCACCTCTGCAGGCATGTACTGCCATGTGTCTTTTGCGGCCATATTTCCGTCTTGCTAACTGTTGGATTACAAACAGTTCTCAATAATGGAATTCTGCTGTAACATGGAGGATCTCTATTGACCATTAACCCAACAGGATAGAGAAACCTTGCTTCAAGTATATCAGGCTATGGTGTGGCCTCATCTGCTGTAACGTGTACAGGTCTACTTTCCCGACCTAAGAATTATGATAGAGAGAGTGCAATAAATGTTAATCAGAAACCTGCTTAAAAAGAAGGTTTGTGGTGCAAAAAGAGATTGAGCAGAGTAGTCCTATACGCATTGTGGTTTAGATCACAGAGTGGTGACCTCAACAAGATCTCGGTTGACCTCATAAACAAGGATTGATCAACTTCTGCCTCTATTGCTCATGCTCTTATATCCTTAGTATCTGAATAAAATAAAGGTGCAAAATATGAATGATTATTTCTGTAAATATAACAGTCTTTTCCTGAATATCTGTGAAAGCTGCAGCTGAAGGATTAAAAGTAACTATACAAAACTGTTACTAGTCACTGATTTTGAATAATCCTGATTTGAGGCAACTTCAAATTAATTTTCATATTGGAGAAAACAGTTGCCTGTCATTTCTTTAAGCCTAAGGCATCTCCAAGAAATCTAATTTCAAATGATTGTTAATATCTTCCAACAGCCAGTAGTTGTGTCTTTAGCATGTTCACATATATTTTGGGGCTACATTTATAAACCTGCCCCAGTTCCTTACTTTTTTCTTGCAATTTTCAATATTTTCTCCACTGTTTTTCTCAACTGCGATGTTATTTTCTGTAGCAGGGAGGCCAGATGCAGTAATTTATCAGCATCCTGTACCCTGTGTAATAATTTGCATGAATGAACCCTCAGATGTCCTCGGACATAGTTTCACGGAGGCTTGATACTATCTATTGGTCAAACTTCAATAACTAACTGTTTAAAGGAAAGCATTTACAGAGCAACTTTAATACACTATCCTTTATTGCTGAAGAAGCCATTTGATTTAACGTCTGCTTGCAAGTCTTAGCATTTATTCCTAAGTAGCTGAACTCAAATGGACTCAAAATAACTCAAAAATACAAATGTGTCCATTGTATATATTTTCTGCTTCTGTTGTGGACCAAAAGTCAAGAGTCAGTAAGTGTTAAGGGCCTTTCCAATTGGGTGACCTAATTGCCGAGTTTAGAAGAGTTTGAAAAAATGACATGTTAAAGACCTCCTTCAACTATGTAGAAGACCTCCTTTCGACTATATTGAAGACCTCCTTCGACTAGCTATGACTAGCTACAACAAACTTCCGAAAAATTGGACACTGAATAGTGGACAGTGAAGACGACCTCCTTCGATTTCCTTTGACCTCCCTTTGACTATGATGAAGACTATCTACGGCTACCTTCGACTACCTTTGACTACCCTCGACTACCTACAACTAACATGCTGACCAACTACGACCTATTACGAATAAACCTAGGAGTAAAAAAATGTATCGATTTTTTCCATGGAGACCTATTTTTACTCGCGGAAATTTTTTAACATATTGAAAAAATTGCCGCGACCTAGCTGAGGCCTCGTGTACACGGACACCACTCTCGAGCATGAAGGAGAGTTACGAAGACCTACTATGACCTCATGTCGACCATGCTGCGAGTATACTTCGAGGGCAAACTTGCCAGAACTCGCGGATTAGATCGCCCAAGTTGGACAGGCCCTTTAAGGGCGTGTCCTACTTGGGCGACCTAAGCTACGAGTTTAGAAGATTTTGGCCTGGACTCAATCTCGCAGCATGGTCGACACGAGGTCCAATGAAATCGTACGAGGTGGCTGGAACTCTCCTTCATGAACGAGGGAGGTTCCCGCCTACTCACAGCCTCAGCTAGGTCGCGGAAAATCTTTCAGGATATTGAAAAATTTTCCGCGAGTAAAATTTGGTCGGCATTTTGATTGGCTCATTGGAGTTTCACGACCTTGGAAGACCCACCGATAGGTAAAATGCCCACTAAACTTTATTATACTTCTTACAATTGTCTCCCCCACTTCTCCCCCCATCTCTCCCCCTCTCCTCCCCCTCCTCCTCCCCCTCCTCCTCCCCCTCCTCCTCCCCCTTCTCCTCCCCCTTCTCCTCCCCCACCCCTCCACGCTCTCAAAAGGACTTACGGTACTCTGTGGCAGCCGTTTACCTTCCTCTTCTTCGCGCAGACAGTGCTCCTCCGCTTTCCCTGGCTCCCACCTTTGCGATGTGTGTGTGTGTGTGTGTGTGTGTGTGTGTGTGTGTGTGTGTGTGTGTGTGTGTGTGTGTGTGTGTGTGTGTGTGTGTGTGTGTGTGAGATCATTAGATGCAGCTCACGGTTCAGTCGATCCAGCTCGCGATTTCAACGCGGCCGGTCGATCCAGCTCGAGGCTTTCCAGGAGAGTGCTCTCGAGCTTGAAGGTCGAAGGCACACTTCTGGATCGTGGATTAGGTCGCCCAAGTGGGACAGGCCCCTAACTGACCCATATTTCGCTTGGGCTGCTTACAGCCCAGTGGCATGAATATTGATTTCTCTAACTAATAGGGCTCTGGTAAGACCACATCTGTAGTATTGTGCACAGTTTGGTCTCCTAATTTGAGGAAGGACATCCTTGTGATTGAGGCAGTGCAGCGTAGGGTCACGAGATTGATCCCTGGGATGGCGGGAGTGTTAAAAGAGGAAAGATTGAAAAGACTAGGCTTGTATTCACTGGAGTTTAGAAGGATGAGGGGGGATCTTATAGAGACATATAAAATTATAAAAGGACTGAGACAGCTAGATGCAGAAAAAATGTTCCCAATTTTGGGCGAGTCCAGAACCAGGGGACACAGTCTTAGAATAAAGGGGAGGCCATTTAAGACTGAGGTGAGAAAAAACATTTTCACCCAGAGAGTTGTGGGTTGTGGAATTCCCTGCCACAGAGGGCAGTGGAGGCCAAATCACTGGTTGGATTGAAGAGAGAGTTAGATAGAGCTCTAGGGGCTGGTGGAATCAAGGGATATGGGGAGAAGGCAGGCACGGGTTATTGATTGGGGATGATCAGCCATGATCATAATTCACCCAACAAACAGTGGCATGTTTCCTTTATCATTGTTACTTTTTTGCATATCTTTCATTCATTGTTCTTTATCTCTCTCTACATCATCATCTATATCTCTCCTTTCCCTTATCCCTAACTAGTCTGAAGAAGCGTCTCGACCCGAAATGTCACCCATTCGTTCTCTCCAGAGATGCTGCCTGTCCTGCTGAGTTACTCCAGCTTTTTGTGTCCAGCATCTGCAGTTCCTTCCTACACACGTCAGTATTTAATTGTCATGTGTACTGACAACAGAACAATAAAACTTTTACTTGCATCTAGATAGTAGGCCTGTAATACATAGATAGTGTACAATACACATAGATAGTGTACAATAAACAAAAAAATAATAAATTAATAATCTCAATACTAGTGCAATAAAAAGCCTGAAATCATCACTGAAACCCAAGATAATCCAGTTCATCGGTTAGTGTTGTGTAATGTTCAAGAGCCAGACGGTTATTGGGAAGAAGCTATTCTCGAACTTGATGGTCGGTCACGGTTTTCAGATTCCTCTACTTTCTTCCCGAGTGAAATGAAAGTGTGACCAGGGTGGTGTGTGTCTTTGATGATGCGGGCTGCCTTTTTGAGCAAGTTCCTACTATTGATCCCTTCTATGGTGGGGAGGTCTGTACCAATGATGGACTACGTGGTGACCACCCCTTTTTGTAATCTCCTTAATTCCTGGATTAGGAGTTGCTGAACCAGGTCAAGATGCAACCAGTCAATATGCTCCCTATTGTACACTGGAGAGGTTCAAGAGAATATTCGTTGACACATCAAATCTCTTCAATTTTCCAAGGAAGTAGAGGAATTGATGGGCTTTAATTATGGTTGCATCAATGTGCTAGGCTTAGAACAGATTTTCAGAGATATGTATGCCCAGGAACTTGAAGTTGCTAACTCCGCCAACCTGTCAATGAAACAGATTTATGGATCTTCAGCTTTCCTCTTCTAAAGTCAACAATCAGCTCCTTGTTCTTGCTGATATTGAGAGCGTGGTTGTGGTTCTGGCACCATTCAATCAGATTTTCCATCTCCCTCTATACACTGGCACATTATTACCCGTTATTCGTCCAAAAACAGTGGTGTCGTCGGCAAATTTAAAGGTGGCTTTGGAACTGTGTCGAGCTACACAATCATAAGTATAGAGGTACAGCCACAGCCCTGAGGTGCTCCTGTGCTGATTCTTATCAAAGGAGGAAGTGTTGTTGCCAATTCATACTGATTGCCAATGAGCAAGTTGTGGATTAATTTGCATTGGGATGGCCTTGCTATATATTTCTTCCTATGGGATCGCGTGCTAATAAAAAATGATGTAAACGTGTAGTAAGAAAATATGTGCACTACCAGATCTTTATATTGCCATATTTGAAGATAATTGGGGATCAATTAGATTGGGTAGGAAGGCACAACACACAACCCCAGTTTCCGACAAAATTGATCACATTTTGAGGAGGTACCAAGTAAAACTCAGTGAGGGCAATGCATTTAAAATAGTCCAAATGGATTTCAGCAAGGCATTTGGTGAAATTCGATATAGTTCGTCAAAAAATACACTGCCACCCATTTCGGCATTACCCTGAAGAATGCCACTTCATTACAACATTCTTGATCATGCAGTCTGGACACTCATATTACTCAATTGTATTATACAAATGACATCTGCTAAATGCTATAGTGAACCCTTAATCAACCCATTGCTCCATACTGTGGTGCTGTTTCTGTCCTCCACTAACCTGTAGCTCAGATTGGAGAGGCTGCCTGTGAAGACTGCTATTTACCAGGATATGGCAAGTAATATGTCCACTCAGCAGAGAGACATGGGGCTCAAGGCTGTGCCCAAGCCAGCCTGGTGCGTGTGGGCCATTGCAGGAGATTGGCAGGACCTGCTCCTTGTGTTGAGTTCTATAGTCTCTCGCATGACTTCATGTTGGTCGTGATGGTACTGGGTTGGACCGATCCTTATAGTGCGCGACTGGTCACACACTTCAAATTCCTGATCAACCCTTTTCTCTTTAAATTCAGTTTAATCTTGTCATTCAGATTTTTTCCAATCGTGATGCACCATTTTGGCATTTTTGCTGGTTGTTTATATTTCCCGAATATGGCATCTGATATTCCCGGTGCATCTCGGATGCTGTTTTGCTACTTTGACCAATGACGGGGCACAGTTTGGGTGTTTCCTAGAAATCTCTCTCCAACAATTGTTTTCTACAATTTTCCTTTATAAATCATTTCTTGTCTTGACTGTCATTAGCAAATTAGATTGCCTCAATTTTATATTATTTTCTACTATATTTTTCAATAGTTTAATGGGAGCAGATGAAGAAATGAATTGCATCATTGAGGTTTACTGATATACAAACATATAGATGAATGATTTTGAAACTATTATCAATTTATAGGAAATAATCTACAGTTATTTACCAGGAATGTACTGTATAATAGTTTAATGAAAAATGTTCAAATGGAACCTTCAAGTAATAGAGCTTACGATGAGGTGGTACAGTGATGACATAACTAGCAAAGTTAGACACAAAATGCTGGAGTAACTCAGTGGGATAAGCAGCATCTCTGGAGAGGAGGAATGGGTGACATTTTTTGGGTCAAGACTCTTCTTCAGACTGAATTGTTGTCTCTCAGCTCCTGCAAACCAAGTTCAATCCTGATTCCTGCTACTGTCTCCCTTGGAGTTAGCGCTTTCTTCCTGTGAGTGTATGGATTTGCTTTGTGTGCACGCACTTCCTTGCATATTTCAAAGTTTAATAAATCTTAATAAATATACCATCTGGAGGGCGAGATGATAGGAAGAGCCAGTGTGGTTCCTTTGTTTATGATGGGCGATATGGGACAAATCAAGAATTTATAGGCCCATCAGCCTTACATCAGGAAAAGTATTAGAGAAAATTATCTTTTAGGCAGGATTTGCTAATATTTGAAAAAGCATGTACATTCAAGAAAGACAGCATAGCTGGGCAGGGGATGTTGCATACCTTTTATAGCGTTTTTGAGGAAATGATAAGATGATTGATGAGGGTGGAGCAGCAGATGTTGTCTAAATGTACTTTGGTAAAGAGGAGATGGTAGAAGCAAATATGACAGCAATATTTAAGAGGCAATTAGAAAGACATTTTAAAAGGCAGAGAAATATAGAAGGATTAGTTAAATTAGCATCCTGGTCAGCACAGACATGATGTGTCAAGGTGCCTGTTTGTTCTATGCTCTATAAAGGTGGGGGGGGGGGGGGGGGGGAAATAGTGGAACAATAGGGATCAGAATGTTCTGATAGCTGGCAGAGGCATGATAGACTGAATGCCCTCAGTCCATATCAAAAGGAAATATAGAAAATGTGAATTATTCAAATGAACAAGTGAAGGCACAAACAAGGGGAGAACTTTTTTTTTATGAATACTTAATTTTGTTTTACTTTACTCAAAGTCAACTATACTCCACACTATCCATTAAGAACCAGTATGGCACAGCTCTTCTCCTAAGACGATGAATAGGCAGTTAATACCAGTTTGGGACTTTCCAGAATCAACAATTATTGTAGCTTGTGCTGAAATTGTAACACAAATTAAAGCTAAATATGGCCCCTTGTTCTGTTGTCATCGTTCACAAATTATTGAGCTAAATCTGTATGGCATGGCCTAAACACACCAGTTTTTCTTTCCTTTTCATATGTATTAGTTTCATTACTGGCCACAATAGGTTCAAACAAAACAGGCCATGAGTGTAGCTCAATTCATCACAGCTGAAGCCTTCAGGGAAATTAAAGGTGGTTGCTGACCTGGGGAGGAGAGGTGAGAACACACATCTGATGTTTTCATTGATGCTAATAGCTAAACATATCTGAATACAACAAACTGACCCTTCAGAGAATAAGGGGAGATTTAATTTATTATCTGGTAAACCAAAGGGAGAAAAATAATTTAATTTGATACTGATGGGATTTTCCAGAAAAGCACAAATCATTGAGAGCTTTGGATAAAAATCTTAATAAATATAATTCTCTGAAAGAACATTAAACATACCATCTATTTCATTTTCATATTTCTTTATCAGATGAAAAATTTACTGTTAATGGTTCTTTGAGAACTCTTCCTCCGACAATCATCCTTATATTGATCACGGTTTTTATGTTGCATTCCAAACTCACATATTGAAGAACCATCCTGTACACCATTGAAGGTTTATTCTTAGCACTATCAAGTAGTGGATGTCTCTATTGGAATCATTAACATTGTTGTCATTATTTAACATGAGATTCCGAGATTAGGTGAGGTATGAATTGATGCAGAGTAGTGGGCCTGTCCCACTTAGGCGATTTTTCAGGCGACTATTGGCAACTGTCAAGTTGCCGGAAGTCGTCTGAAAAACCGGCAACTGGAACGGCTACTGTCAGAGTTGGACACACACACACACACACATCGCTTCCTTTACTAGCCCATTATGCAGGCAGGGGACAGGGCAAGTGGGGGGAGCGCTGTCGGAGTGAAATTCACCGTGCAAAGCCAAGGTGATACAGACACATACCGCGATGAACAGGAAGGTTGGCACTGTAATTAAGACGGCTAAAGCACAGGGTACGGTAAGTCCTTTAAAAGAGAGGGGGAGAGGGGAGGAGAAGGGGGGAGGAATGAGAAGGAGTGGAGAAAACTTTTAAGAAGCCAGAGATGCACTGCTGTGAAGCTCGGGGGACATTAACATTATCACTTTTATCAGTTGGTAATGTACTGCTTACGGTTGTTTTCCCCAATGAGCCAATGAAATTCACCGGTCAGCATCGGCTACAACCTATGAGAATCTACGAGAACCTTCGACCTCCTGGCCATCCACTAGGACCTCCTGGCGACCCACCTTTGGCACGAGAATTCTCGCTACTCTCCATGGCGGCTTCATTCTGGTCGCCGCTAATTTTTCAACATATTGAAAAATTCACGTTGACCATAATGAGGCTGTGAATTGTTCCCAGAATGTGGGAACTCCTCACGACCATGAAGGCGACTCCCCAGCAATCACCCGCAAACATGTGGTGACCATGTGGCGACCACATAGTCTCCTGCAGTCGCCTAAAAAGTCACCTAAGTGGGACAGGCCCATTAAGTTTCACCTTTCTCCCAGTCGCAGTGAAAATGCCCAGCCATTGCAAACCTTTGATGTTTCTTCTTTATCCAATAACAATATAACAATTTTTTATTTAAAGTAAATTTAAAAACATGTATAGTTTACAGGGATTTCCATCAAGTTTCGTTAAACTGGGGATTTTCATGTGGGGACTGAATTAATGATAGATTTACAAGAAAACAAATAGTGGAGCCAACTGATTTGAACACCAAACTTCATACCAGGCCATCCTTGGAGGAAAGCTTCTTGCTGGGAGCAAAGTGAGCTAATTTGGTACATGGTACACCAGTCATGGGGGTCATGGTACACCAGTCATTGAAAGTAGGCATGCAGGTGCAGCAGGCTGTGAAGGAAGCGAATGGTATGTTGGCATTCATAGCAAAAGGATTTGAGTACAAGAGCAGGGAGGTTCTACTGCAGTTGTACAGGGTCTTGGTGAGGCCACACCTGGAGTATTGCGTACAGTTTTGGTCTCCTAATCTGAGGAAAGACATTCTTGCCATAGAGGGACTACAGAGAAGGTTCACCACACTGATTCCTGGGATGACAGGACTTCCATATGAAGAAAGTCTGGATAGACTCGGATTGTACTCGCTGGAATTTAGGAGATTCAGGGGGGATCTTATAGAGACTTACAAAATTCTTAAGGGGTTGGACAGGCTAGATGCAGGAAGATTGTTCCCGATGTTGGGTCACAGTTTAAGGATAAGGGGGAATTCTTTTAGGACCGAGATGAGAAGATCTTTTTTCACACACAGAGTGGTGAATCTGTGGAATTCTCTGCCACAGAAGGTAGTTGAGGCCAGTTCATTGGCTATATTTAAGAGGGAGTTAGATGTGGCCCTTGTGACTAAAGGGATCAGGGTGTATGGAGAGAGGGCAGGTACAGGATACTGAGTTGGATGATCGGCCATGATCATATTGAATGACGGTGCAGGCTCGAAGGGCCAAATGACCTATTCCTGCACCTATTTTCTATGATTCTATGATTTTATGATTCAATTTAGTTGTATATAGTTTAACTAGACTAAGTGGGACCAGTTGGGTCCCTGTCACACAGAAGGCCTGGTCCACCACGCAACCCATTCCCCAATGCAATATTCCACCACTCATCCGTTCCCCCAATGCAACCAGTCCCCGCAATGCAATATTCCACCACTCACGCATAGCCCCCAACTGCGCAGGCACAGCTCATTACCCCTCATCCCCAGCACTCGCTCCCCCTCCTCTTCACCCTCCCTCTTCTTTTCCCTCTCCTCCTCCCCTCCCCAATCCCTCCCTCACCTCTCCCACCCTCCCTCCCTCCATAACTTCTCTCCCATCCGTACCCCCTCCTATCCCTCTATCCCCCACTCCTCATTTCCCCCTAGGCCTCCCACTATCCCTCCTGACCTCCCCCACTGCCCTCCTCTCCTTATATTCCCCACTCGCTACCTCCCCCACTCCCCCCTCCTCTCCCTCTATTCCTCCTCCTCCCCCACTCTCCTCACCTCCCCCACTTTCCCCCTCTCCCTCCCTACTCTTTCCTCTCCCTCAATCCCCTCTCCCTCTTCATCTCCCCAGGATATTTTGCCTCTCCTCCTCTCCTCCCCCAATCCCTCCCTCACCTCTCCCTCCCTCTCCTTTCCCATATCCTCAGTCAGTTTGCATTGTGTCGTGTGTGAGTTGGACCAGTTTGCATCGTGTTGTGTGTGAGTTACTCAAACTCCAAGCGAACTGCTCGGCCACCCTGCAACCCGACTCTCCCTCCCTCCCTCTGCCCACTCCAACTCAGCCGCCGCTCGGCCCATTCCTGCCCAGTCCAACTGCCCGTTGCTGCCGCTCGGCCCAACTCTGCCCTGCCTACCGGTCTACCTGCTTGCATGCTCGCTGCTGCCGCCGGGCCAGCCAGGCCGCGGGGTTGGGGGAACGAGTCGGTGTTCATCATGGTGGGCACCATGAATTTCGATGAGCTGGTGGAGAAGATCTCCTCCGAAAAGGCCGTGAGGTTGAGTAACCGCAACAGCGGCGGCGGAGAAGACAGATCCGGGTGGATGGGTAGACGGGACCGCCATTGCCACAGAGGGCGGGAGAGGGGTGAGTGATGAGGGAGAGAGAGTCGGGAGCATATATAAGCCTCCACTGGGCTTCCACTGGACCCACCCCATGGCCGCTGCAGGTGATGGGGGAGACTTTTGACAAGTTACTGTAAGGAGGGGAGAGAGGGGTTTGTGAGTGAGGCGGACAGACCGCCACCGGTGGGACACGAAGGGGCGTTACCATCCCGGCTGTGGCATTGACTGACAGGACAAGAGTCCAACCTGCGACTTGCTGACCAATCTGCGCACGCGTGTTTTTAAAGATTTTTTAAACCACAATAACTTTTACAATATACCACTAATTGGAACAAACCTTGTTGCCCTCGCAGCACAGGAGAACGGTGAGTAACCTGGTGAAAAATCATTGTGTTATCGTGTATCGCGTAAATAGAGAATCTTCGCAAACTGGAAGAGCCCAAGTTCATAGTTTTATTTATGTATAGAGAAGAGACAGATATAGAGAAGAGATAGAGATAGACATAGAGAGGAGATAGAGGTAGAGATAGAGAAGATAGAGATAGAGATGACATGGCATGCTGTTTTATGGCCACATTATGACTATATCTACCTGATATTAGTTATCTTCCCATGATAGAGCCCAATACTGAGCCTCCTTTGATAATCTGATAATCTCAATGTTTCAAGGATGTGCTCATGGCCTGCTCAATATTCTCAATGTTTCAAAGTTTCAAGGATGTGCTGATAACCTCCTCAATTGCAACATTTTGACAGATTCCTGGGAACCTCTGCTCAAAGTGAAGAAGCATTTGCAATGTTACTGAGAACCAGGAAACCATGCATCGGATTTGGACAGAGGTCATATAAAAGTGACAGAAAGAGTGGATCACCTCATAAAGTACCCACCATCTCACCCCATTGGGCACAACCTGCCCCATTTGTCAAAGAGTTTAAGAAGGAACTGCAGGTGCTGGAAGATCAAAGGTAGACAAAAATGCTGGAGAAACTCAGCGGGTGCAGCAGCATCTATGGAGCGAAGTAAATAGGCAACGTTTCGGTCCAAAACCCTTCTTCAGACTGATGGAGGGTGGGGGGGGGGGGGGGGGGGGGGAGGCAGGGGGAAGAAAGGAAAGGAGGAGGAGGAGCCCGAGGGCTGAGGGAGACCTAGGAAGGGGAGGAGACAGCAAGGGCTAACGGAATTGGGAGAATTCAATGTTTAAGCCACTAGGGTGCAGACTGCCCAAGCGGAATATGAGGTGCTGTTCCTCCAATTTCCAGTGGTCCTCACTCTGGTCATGGAGGAGGCCCAGGACAGAGAGTTCGCAGTACTCATGTTGGCTTGATCAGAAACCCCAAAAACATAAACCCAGAGTGGAAGTTTCTCTCAATCCCAAGAGAATACTAAAGAAGAAAACATTAAAACTGTGTGCAATCTTTTATCCCAGAGCTGAGTTTAGTCCACTGCACCAACCAGTCCCTTCTCTCAGTAGGTAACTCAGTATTAGTAGGGTGAAGTTAATTTATGACACAGTTGCCAAATGTTTTGAAAGCAAAGGGACAGCACAATGGCGCAGCGGTAGATTTGTTGCCTCATAGTGCCAGAAACCCGGGCTCGATCCTGACTACGGGTGCTGTCAGTACAGAGTTTGCCCTGTGACACCATGGTTTTTCTCCAGGTGCTCAGGTTTCCTCCCACATCCCAAAGACTTGCAGGTTTACTGGTTAATTGGCTTCTGCAAATTGTGCCTAGTGTGTAAGATAGAACTGGTGTTTGCTGGTCAGTGTGGACTTGGAGAGCCGAAGGGCCTGTTTCCAAACTGTATCTCTAAAACTAAAACTAAAATGAAGGTCAAATCCATTTTAGACATCATCTGAATTTGTTCAATTGGATAGCTGATGATTTGCTACTAATCCTTTCATCCTCTACAATCTTTGTTCTGTGGACCTTTATCTGCAACACATTTTGTTAGAGTAAATTGTACATTTCACCAAAAAAGCACAGGGATGGAATAACTCAGCAGTTTAGGCAGCATCTCTGGATAGGCAACGGATAGGCAATGTTTTGGGGTGTGATTCTTTTTCAGACTGATTGTGGTAGGGAGGTAAAGCTGGAAAAGAGGTAGGAATGGGACAAAGCTAGGTAAGTGACTGGTGGATACAGGTGAGCGGGATTGATTAACAGATGGGTGGACAAAGGCCAGAGATAAAAAAATAGACAAAAGGCTGTGAGATAAGGACAGACGAAGCATTAGAATATTGAATTCTCCAATTTTAGGTGACTTCTACAAACGCACCTCTTCCCACTCCCCTTTCTCTCCCAAATCTCCCCTCCCTTTTCTACCCCCCCCCCCCTTCCCACCGCACTACGCTCCCCTGAACCTTGGCTGGCCGTACATTGGGTCTTCCCTTCCACCTGCATTCCTCCCTCCAGGTTCACAATTCAAACTTTTCTATCCTCAAGCTTCACAATTAGGAACTTAATTAACCTTTTGACTCACACTTGTTTTTAATCTCTGGCCTTTGTCCAATAATTTGCCTATCAACCCCCCCCCCCCCCCCCCCCCCCGCCAGTGTAATAAAGTTGATAACAAGACTTTTTAAAAGGAAACTATGTTTGACAAATCTATTATAGCTAATAAAGGATGTTACTGTTAGAGAGAAGCAGTGGATGTTGTGCATTTGGATTATCAGAAGTCTTTTAATAAATACCCATATACAAAAGTTAATATGCAAAATTAAAGCACCTGAATTGGATGTAACATGGATTGAAAATTGGTTGACAGAAGAGAATATGAATAAGAATAAATTGTCTTTTTCAGTGTGACAGGCAATGACTATTGGATACTGCAGGGATCAGTGCTTGGGAACTAATTATTTACCATGATTTAGATGAGAGAACAAAATATAGTAGAGGCAGTCATCGGCTCATGTACGGATTCAAATCCTGAGAGCTCTCCATCAGGTAATTTCTTTGTCAGTCAGAAACATCTGATTTTTATAGTTAACTAGACTAAGTGGGACCCGTTGGGTCCCATGTTCACATGGGAGGGCTGGTCCCCCGACGCAATATTCTACCTCTCCACCAATTCCAATATTGGTGGCCATTGGGGGAGCTTTCTGGAGCGCTCGTATGGGTTCTTGGGGTGGCAGCTCAGTCCCTCATGCCTGATGTGCTGGCAGCTCACTCACGGCTGGTGGGCTGGCAGTTGACTCATGGCTATTCCTTGAAATTCCATTTCAAGCAGGGTGCAAGGCCACCAAATTCAAATCCATTTTCCTACCATTTCAAGCAGGGTGCAAGGCCACCAAATTCAAGTGCAGTTTCTTACCACTTCGAGCAGGGTGCAAGGCCACCAAATTCAAGTGCAGTTTCCTACCACTTCAAGCAGGGTGCAAGGCCACCGAATTCAAGTGCAGGTTTATACCACTTCAAGCAGGGTGCAAGGTCACCAAATTCAAGTGCCGTTTCATACCACTTCAAGATGGATGCAAGACAACCAAATTCAAGTGCAGTTTAACACCACTTTCAGGAGGGTGCAAGGCCACCAAATTCAGTGTAGTTTCATACCACTTCAAGCAGGGTGCAAGGCCACCATAATACCACACAAAACACCAAACTCACAGTTCAGTAGACATTCAGTGTGTTCAGTTGATTCACAGCTCAGACAGAGTCATGACCTCTCCCTCCCCCATCATGCAGAGACTGAGCCACACCCACACTTCCGGGTTTTATAACCCCTCCCCCTCCCACCGGAAAAGGTGTAGCCTTCATGGCGTGATTGACAGGAGAGATTCTCAACATTTTTTAAACACTAATAACACTTTTATTTTTAATTGATGGGAAGAATCCTCTGCACCTGATGAGCGGAGGGGAATTGAGTAAGATGGCCAAAAATCACAGCCGTAAGTGGTAGCGTTTTATCTAAAATCAATATACAGTGCAAACAGGAAGTTGTCAAGTGCAACCAAGCCACCATTTGCAGTAGTGCCTTTTAACTTCAACCCAAAGCACCCAAGCCACCATTTGCAGTAGTGCCTTTTAACTTCAACCCAAAGCACCCAAGCCACCATTTGCATTGTGCCTTTTAACTTCATCCCAAAGCACCCGCCACCATTTGCAGTAGTGCCTTTTAACGTCAACCCAAAGCACCCAAACCACCATTTGTAGTAGTGCCTTTTAACTTCAATGCAAAGCACCCAAGCCACCATTTGCAGTAGTGCCTTTTAACGTCAACCCAAAGCACCCAAGCCACCATTTGTAGTAGTGCCTTTTAACTTCAATGCAAAGCACCCAAGCCACCATTTGCAGTAGTGCCTTTTAACTTCAACCCAAAGCACCCAAGCCACCATTTGCAGTAGTGCCTTATCACTTCAACCCAATTCCCCTAAACAACCATTTGCAGGCAGTGCCTTTTTACTTCAAACCAACCATATTTTCATTTTCAAACCACATTAAGGGCACTCACAGTTGAGTAGACACGTGTTCACTGTTATTCAGAGCTCAAAGAGATGTGACCCACTGGCTTCCTTCATCTTGCAGAGACTGAGTGAAGCACACCACTTCTGGGTTTTATAGTCCCACCAGCAGGGGCAGCAGAGTGAATGGCAATTTTAAAAAAATCATTAATATCTCTGATTTTTCATCGATGGGAAAAATCCTCTAGTCCAGGAAGGCGGAGGGGGCTCTGAGCGAGGTGGCCAAAAATGACATCGTAGGTGGCGGCATTCTCTCGGAAATCACAGCACTACGAGCCAAAAGTGGTCAAGATCAGGCTTTTAGTAATATAGATATTGTATCACACTACATACACTTGCTATAATTATTTCATTTCAATGAATAATCACACACATGCTACCTATAATTAAACTAATGGAATTAAACTAATTTATATCTAGTCATTAACAAGCAACATTTGTTAACTTGAAAAATGCTTCAAAAATGTATGAGAGAATTTGTGCAAGGTCTGATTTCTGTAAGTCAGGTCATTTTTATCCTGTGGACCCCCTGTGTTTTTGAGTTTGGCCACAAATGGACTATGAGTGCAGGAGAATGAAAAGAAGCTTCATAATGATGTTGATAAGTTGGGTGAGTAGGCATATATATGACAGATGCAGTATAATGTGGATAAATATGAAGTTATTTACTTCGGTAGAAAAAAATAATGGTGATAGATGTGTTTATGTTGATGTATAAAAAGATCCAGTTGTCCTTATACAACAGTCACTGAAAGCAAGTGCTGAGATGCAGCAAACGGATAAGAGGGAAATCGTACTGAATGCAAGAAGTTTTGACTGCAGCAAAAAGGATGTCTTACTATAATTAAAATATGGCCTTGGTGAGATGATATCAGCAGGGCATAGCATAGTGCAGCTCAGCAACAGGCTATAGAGCCTACAACATTTGTGCTGACCATGATGCCAATTTAACCTGCACATGGTCTATGTCCCTCAATTCCCTGCATACTCATGTGTCTGTCTAAATGCCCCTTAAATGTTGCTATCGTATCTGTTTTCATCACTTCCCTGGCAACACAATCCTAAGGAAACCTAAGAAATAATGTGGTAGGAGCAGTAGTAGGCCACTTGGCCCATTGACCTGCTCCGCCTTTACCTCACTGCTATTTCATGCACTATTGCCATATTCTTTGGCTGCCTCCAAATCCTGATATTTACTAATATCCACAGCTCTCTGGGGCAGAGAATTCCGAAGATTCAACTCACCCTGAGCGAAGACATTTCTACTCATCTCAGTCTAGACAACTTGTCCCTCATTCTAAAACTTGGCCTAATGTCTGAGACTCATAAACCAGGAAAACATCTTCCCTGCGTTTAGCTTGGTAACGGGGCAAATGTGGCAGATGGATCATCTGGCCTATTGACAATATAATCTATTTGCCATTAGATTAACTACATGATTAGCGTTTGATGGCTCTGGACCTGTACTCGCTGAAGTTTAGAAGGATGAGGGGGGATCTCAAAGATGCCTAGCATTTAATGAAAGGCCTGTGTAGAGTGAGAGGATGTTTCCACTAGTGGGAGAGTCTAGGACCAGTGGGCACAGCCTCAGAATAGAAGAACATACATTTAGAAAGGAGATGAGAAGGAATGTCTTTAGCCAGAGATTGGTGAATCTGTGGAATTCATTGCCACAGACTGCTGTGGAGGCCATGTCTTGGTATTTTTGATTAGTGAAGGTGTCAAATATTACGGGGAGAAGGCAGGAGAATGGGGTTGAGAGGGAAAGATAGATCAGCCATGATTGAATGGTAGAGCAGACTCGATGGGTCAAATGGCTTAATTCTGCTCCTATGATATGAATGTATGAGCCAACCTACAACCAATCAAGAAACTTTCTACTCTTTTTAGAGTATTTGCTGACTTTGGTATTTGGTAAGAAATTTGGTAATTTCTTTCGAGTTCTGAGAAAGTCAAAGAGCACCTTCTTTATGATTAGATCAATTTGCTGGGACCATAATAGTTCATCTGAGATGTTATTGTCCTGGAATATGAAGCTACTAACTCTCTCCACCCTGACCCACCATTGAAAACTGGCACATGATCTTCCAACTTTCTCTTTCCAAAGTCAATGATTAATTCCTTGGTTTTGTTGATGTTGTTCAACCACGTAACTAGCTGTTCTGTCTGAGATTTCCCAGCTTTCATCAGCTATTGGCATATTTTCATGATGGCAAATGAGATTTGGTACCTTGCCTGCTCAGTTGTCCATTAACGTTAGTTATTACTGTTAGCAGATCCTCCACTGGCAACTTCTTAAAAGCTGGTTTCTATCTGTTTAATATAGGTCCACATAGTACAGAAGCTTCTGAATGTAACTGTGATCAAGTAGCAGGTTCAAACAAGCCTCCGAATAACAATGCTGAAAAATACTTTGATGGCTGGCAAAGGAAAGGCATGCCTGAGGTTAACCCAGTTGTCAACAACTTTTTAAAAATATCACTGCTATTAAAAATAAATCAACTATAACTTTATAAAAAATATAGATTTTTTTTAAATAAGAAAGGCGATAAAAAAGCAAGAATGTAAATAAACGTAATTAATTTCAGAGGATGTGTGCTTCCTGATAAGTATTTGTGAGACTGTCATTGCCTTTTCTCTTTATTGACATTAGTGGAGGCACTCTTCTTGAAATATTTTTAGATCAGAGAAGAGTGACAAAGGTGAGGAATTATGGTTGTTTTCTGAGCAAGTGGTTCCGGATGGTCCAAAAAGATGTATGATTAAAATGTTATTGGTCTATCCTGGCAGTTATCTCACAGGAAAATTGTCTTCTACTGGCTGGATCATCATACCAGAAATGAGACTAGGAGAATCACTACAGAAAGTATATGAACATTATCTGATACAGTATAAGGTAACACATGCTGAGAGCTGGATAAGTAATACACTGGATTACCATCAGGAGAGATATAGAAAGAATGGTGTAAACATGTTGTACACGGCAAAACAATATGATGGCTCTTGCAGAGAACAGAACAGTAAGGCACAGAAACAGGGCTTTTGACCTAGGATGTCTGTGATGAACATAATGTCATCTTAAATAGCACATCTACCTGCAAGTGGTCTACATCCCTCAATTCTCTGCTTGTTCGTGTATCTGTCCAAATCCCTCGTTAATGTTTCTATCCTGGATTCATGAGGTTTATATGCACAACACATTGCATTGTGCTCCCAAGAATCTGCAGGTACTGAAGTAGTTCCTCTTTGAACATAATCTTAGTGTTGTTTCCACATGCTTTCCAATTAAATACTGGCATGTCATTTTTTTTAAGAGGTCCAACTTTCATGTTATTTTAATGCATTTATTTACTATTATTTATAGTTTCCATTCATTTATTTTTGAAAGAACATAAAAAGGTGTCTTGGAATTATTGCATCCAATATCAGCATTTACCATGATCATTATTCATCAATGTCAGCTCTGAAAATGTATTATCCCATTAAGTTCAGTATTTTCAGAATTTGCTTTCCTCACCATCTGGTAAAGGAGCTACTCCAAAAATATGCTCAACAATAATAACAATTTCATGTATATTGCACCTATAAAATTGAACAGCGACCTTAGTAAATACATAAAAGATGCTGAGCTAAATGGTGAGCTGAACTAAAACAGATAATAGGATGGGTGGCCAAAGGTTTGGTGAAAGAAGTGGGTTCAAGAATTTGAAAACAACAGTTTGAAGTAACTGGTGTTTCTGTATGTGCTTGTGGTGTGTAACAGAAATGCAATAGGAAATAAACTGGCAGTGAACTAATCAGCATTAAATATATCTGAACTATGTCTTACTTGCCAAACTACTACTTGCCAAAGTTGCTGAGACTTGGTCCAAGAATTTTTACTGAATCTGCTTCATTTTATTTAACCATTTATGAACACACTTGACCAAGTCCATTCAGAGACCAGAAGTTATTCTTAAAGTGCTGGAATAATTCAACAGATTAGGCAGCATTTTTGAAGAATATGTTCTCCAGAGATGCTGCCTGACCCACAGAGTTATTCCAGCACTTTGTGTCTTTTTTTGTAAAAGAGCACTTGCAGTTTCTTGTGTCTCCGATTGTTAAAATATTTGTTATTGAATCACTAATCCATATAAATTGGAGATGATAAGATACCATGACATACTATGAACAAAAAACACCTTGCTAAATAATACACGAGAAAATGAAGACATTTATTTATTTCATTTTATCATTATTGTATTGAGAGTTTTTGAAATAATAATCTTTTTTTTTAAGTGCTGAATAATTACATTTCTATTAAGGCACTTGTTAATAGGTGCATGTTCACAATTTTGCTTTAAATTTAAATACATACAGGTGCTGTTATTCTTATTCCTTTCACAAAATATTTTTGCAGTAATAAAATGTTGCTACTTTTATCTATTTCCTACAGTGTCTGCTGCAAGCATTTCAAATATTAAAATCATTGCAGTAATTACACACAGCACAAATATCTAAATGCCCTGAAAAACTCCATCAGTCTTTAATTCCACATAAACATTGTCAATCATTAAACCACAGAGGTTTACAGAAGCAAAAAAATGCTTTCTTTGCAGCATTCATATTTCAAGAATCAGAGAGATAACTGCTTCAAAAGTGGGATAAGACTGGATTATTACAAAAATACATTAAATTGTCATGTTTTTCAATGACCTAGATAAAAACTTCACCAGCCTTTTTTCTCCTAAGGAGTTTATATCATAATACATTTCCACTGCTGGAGATACTGCCCACAGGTTAGCAGGCCTCATTTCAAATCTCCGACAGCAATACGTGTCATTTCATGCTTCATCATGATTTCACATGTTCAACAGAAAGTGAGGTCACTCTGTATATGGAAATCACTGTCTGCAGGGCAAAAAAATTAAAAAAGGTGATACTCAGGCTAGATTGCTGCTTTAACCTTGCTGGCCTTGGCAAATATGGTGTGGCCTGATACATTATACCAGCAGGAATTATTTATCAGGGAGGTACAAGCTTGATATTTCAAAAAATAATGAGATGGCCTGACTCCAGCTGAAACTTTATGGTCCACAGAGCACTAAATCATGAATATAGAGAAATTCTGTCATTATATTCAATAGGTAATTTTCTGCATTCTGTGAAATGCTAGTAGTAAACACTCTTTGGCTGAGTTTGATAGAATTTGAAAAAGTGTAGGGGTCCATTTTTTTGCCACCCCTTATCCTCAAAATTTAAAACAATAGTGGATATAAAACAGGATTATAGTATATTGGCTTTCCAAAGCTAAATTTTAGATCTAAATTGTGTTAGCCAAAGAATTTGGGTGTGGCAACAGCAAGCCTTCATAAAAATCTAATTAATCTAATCAATAATACTCTATACAAAGGAAGGTGATGAGGTTATCAAAGGTTAATCATTCATACTCCAGGATATCATGGCAGAAGTTCCACAAGACATTGTCTTGGGCCCAGCCATCTTCAACTGTTTCATGAACTGCTCATTCTGTCATAAGGTCAGAAGTGGAGATGTTTGTTGATTAACACAATTACATTTGCTGCTCCTCAGGAAATGACAAAGTATGTACCTGCATGCAGCAAGACTACATTCAGGTGTGAGCCAATAAGTGACCAAGATCATTCATGCCAAATGAGTGCCAAGAAAACATCTCCAATAAGTCATAGTCTATCCTTCTCCCTCAAGATCCAATGTTATTTTCATCACGGGGATCCCAAAATTGACATCCTGCAGGTTACCATTAATCCAAAACTCAAACACAGTCCAGATAAATGATGTTGTTACAATAACTGGGTATCTTGCAAGAACTACAGGATGGGTCTACATATTTTCCTCTAACCTGGATGCATGCCACAATAAAAAAAAACCTCCACCACTAGCACACAGGAGCTGCTGCACATGTCACACATAGAATGTCCAGCGGTTGTTTACTGACACATTCTGACAGTAAGTCCCAAGCCTCTATCATCATTGAGAACAAGTGCAGTGATTGTATAGCTGCACATGCAACCATGTGCAGATCTTCCTCTGAAGCCCACGTCATCTAGATTTGGAAACATCTCACTATGCTTCTTTATTGCTGCATCTGAATTCTGGACCTCTGCCCAACAGCAAAGAATTGCTGGCAGCTCACCACCACCTACTTAATAGCAATTATAGATGGGCAGTAGGTGATGCCAAGTTTATGAAAATATCCAGCTGCTTTGCTCATGGGCTCACCAGTGTAACCTTCAAGTCTCGGTTATTTCTGAATGTAGCAACTCCATCACAAATTTAGTCATTTCTATAATTATTTTAAGGGATGAGGTTGAGCTAATGAAAGGAGTATTAGGGGAAAAAAATGTATTTTTGCTGTAATGATTACGATTCTGGTAGATTTACTGTAGTTATTGGAGAATAGATAAAATAGAGTAAGGGCTCCAAACTGGGGATGATAAATTTTACAAGGTTGTGAATCAGTTTATGAAAAATGGATTGAAAGGAGCGACTTTAAGGTAACATTGAGAGACAACTAGAGACATTGAAAGAGTCGAGTCAAGAGCTTTGTGGTGAAGAGTCGCTATAAAAAAGGTGACTGTCAAATAAAGTGTGTCTGCAGATCCTTAAAAGTAGCAGGAAAGGTTGATACAATGGCTTGAAGTAGCATCAAATGCTACTTTCTTTTATTAACTAAAGTTTAGAATATAAGAAACCGTTAGCTGAACTTGAATTATTCAGTATACTACACTAGTTACATGACATTTCGAGCAATGCAATTAGTTCTTGTCAACAGAGTAAAGTGAATATGTCACTGTGACAAAGAGTGTGCAGAACAGCTTTACAAGATTATATTGACATGTTGGGGAAGTGGACTGAGGAATGGCAGATGACATTTGTGAGAAGTGTGAGGTGATGCATTTTGGTTGAGCTCAGTCTAAATTTCACAAACTCAAAGTCGAAGTCTAACTCAGGCCAAGTTTACACACTGCTACGGCTTGTAACCGCAGACAGGAGACAACCATAAGCTTTGGGCCAGATTGGACTGGAAGTCAGAAATGTAGACACAAGGAACTGTAGATGTCAGATTACAAGAAGTGCTGAAGTAACTCGGCAGGTCAGGCAGCATCTCTGGAGAACACCAATAGATGACATTTCAGATCAGGATCCTTCTTCAAACTCAGAGGAAAAGAGATGTTCCTTTTTCTCTTATGAACTGGGGAAGCCGATTCAGCTTTCAAATTTCCATGTTATCAAAAAATGTTATGGAAACTATCTACCAAAATTTCCCAGGATTTATGGTCACTTGGAAAGGCAGGGACTAATTACGTGGAGTCAGAATGGTTTTGTGCATGCTGAACAAATTGGAGTTTTAGAGATAACTTTTGGTTGAAAAGAGCCCAGAAAAGAGTTCCCTGTGTCAGTTGGTACTGAGACTAACTACCTCTATTCAGTTAAAACCTATACAGCTAAACCCTGACCATCCTCAGATCAATACCAATCACCAGCTAGAGTGAACCAAATTATCAAACAATGTAAAGAAACGTATTTAGAACATTGGGATAAAGAAACCAAAAGTCAAAGCAGATTAGAATGTTACCATGCCCTAAAAAGAGATTATAAATTGGCAGACTATCTCTCCACTGTTAGAGACATAAAGCAGGGACTGACCCTCACCAAATACAGGTTAAGTGACCACTATTTGGCAGTTGAATAAGGAAGACAGAAGATATTCTGGCAACCAAGAGAAAATAGAATATGCGGCCACTGTTTGGCAGATGAGGTTGAAACAGAGGTGCACTTCCTCCTAAAATGCAAACAAATTGACAAAACAAGGAAAACTTACTTTGACAAACTCAGTCTGGCAACCCCTGATTTTAAAGAACTAGATGATACATCAAAACTAAGAATAATCCTTGGTGAAGGAAATACGGCACATTTTGGTGCACAATACGTAACAGCATGCCATAACCTGAGAGACGGTGAATGACCAATATGCACGTACACACTAATTGACGTTAACTGGCACTAAGAAATTAATATTGAATTGCTAAACTTGCTATTCTGTTGTACTGCTTACAGCTGCAAGAACGTGTAGCAATCAATAAAGGGTTATAGGCCTATTGCGAGTTTATGTACAGGGACATATCTGTCCATGCACTGTATACTTGCATTTATGCTTATGCATTTTAAATATGTATGTCATGTTTTATACTTTGGCAATATAACAATGTACTTTATCATGCCAATAATGTTTTTTAAAATGAATTGAATTGAATTGATAACTGATGAATTGATGAAGATAAGGGAGTACACATGGCATCCATGGACATCAGCAAGGATTTTGATGGTTTTGCATGTTAGTCCAAGGCACATGGGATCCAAAGTGTTTATATATAAAGTGACATGGATGAGAATGTGGCTTCATGGTGTTTTTACTGGTGACATAAAGATTGGTGGAGATGTGGATAATGCCTAAGGATATAGAGGAACATATATCAGTTGGAAAGTTGGGAACGGTGGTGTCAGGTGGAATTTAATCCAGACAGGTGTGAGGTAATGCATTAAGAATTGTCTGATACTAACCAGACAGACACAATAAATAGGAGGGACCTTAGGAGCTTTGATGTTCAGAGGTATCATGAGACAGTAACCCATGACTTACTGAAAATGGCACTAAAGGGAAGTGTTTCTAATTCTCAGTTTAAGGTATTTTATGTCTTGATCCGTCAAATGCTATCAGGACCTTTTGTGTGGATGGTTCTCAGATCTGCAACCTGAGGCTATTTTCTCTACCACATGTCATGTCACCCAGATTTCTGAGCTGTTCGATCCCAGGGAGCCACAAGAAAGTATGTATTTTGACAGGAGAAGTGTGCAGGTCAACAGCAGGCAGTGAGGTGGATCAAGCACAATCCAGCCCAATATTTTAACTTTTATTCAAAATCTGGGGATTTATCTTTCAAAATTGATAAAGGATCAAAGTACAAAAAACTTTTTATCATAAAATGGGTATCACCGAGAGAACATGCAGATATTTGTACAGAGTGATTATCTATAATTATAGTTTTCTATTTTTCAGTTATATATGTACATCCAGTGTGATATTTATAAAATTGCCTTGTGAGTGGGAGTGATCATCAGGGGAACGTCAGAAAACTGAGAAGGCAGTTTTTTGACATAGATTGACCTCATGAGGTGCAAGTGACGTCACTGTGTATGTGGGAGTCATTCAGGGAAGGGCCCAATCAAATACAGATCAGTGAAACCTCTTGGAAATGGCCATTATTGTATCTATTAAAAATTGAGTCACAGTATCATAGAATCATACAAAATGGAAACAGGCCCTTCCACTCAACTCATCTATGCCAACTAAGATGTCCTAAGTAAGCAAGTCCCATTTATTCACGTGAAAATTGTTTTTCAAACTTTTAATAGAGAGTAAAACAGCATTATTGTACAAGTATAGTATTCACTTATTTTGATGTATGTGCCTTAAGGATTTTACTGTTTTTATGGGCGGTGGAGTTATTTAGTTGTACCTTGGACTATGCTCAGCTGCCTCAAAATTTAAAATGTCAGCTTTGATGAACAAATAACATGTACTGCATAACATAACTAAAATTCCCTGTTGGTTTTGAATTAGTCTCTTGATTGACGGCTTTGGATATTGTCTTCAAGGTTCAGGTAAGAAGAGTGGTTCTTTTTTGTTGGTTCTTTTGTTCAAAGATACTTTGATCATCATTTCTTATTCTCAGTTTTAGATTAGTCAGTTTGAGCTCCCGCCTATTATCATTCAACAGATCCTACATTTGTGATTTATGTTAGCTGACTTTAATGTTTTGTAATATGTTGTGTTATTAAGGTGCCCATTAGTTCCAATTGTGAAACCTTCCGCAGTTATACTCAATACATTCTCATAAATAACAGTTGCAACTGCATGTTACGTTTTGCTTTCATTGGTTGACTCTATTTGCAGGATTGTTTCAGAAAATATTTCTTAATGTTACCTGATTTCTATTCTCTTGTTTATTTATTTTTCTTCATTTTGGGATAACTGGTTTTGATACTGTAGAAAATGTTGCAATTATGAGCACTCTCCAGATTTCTCCTAATTGCTGAAAGAGATGTTAATTCCCCAATATGGAAAACAAACATTGCCTTTGTTGAAAATGTTTTTATAAATAAAGACAACAAACATCTTGCTCCTGGGCAATATAGAAATCCAATGAGACAAAAAAAACATTAAGGTTGGAGACACAAAAGACTGCAGCAATAAACAATCTGCTGAAGCAATTCAGTGATTTGAGCAACATCTGTGGATGGAAACATATGGCCAATGCTTCAGGTCAAAATCCTGTACAAGGACTGAGAGTGGAGAGAATAGATGGCTAGTATAAAGAGGAAAGAGGGAAATACATAGTTCTGGAGGATGCCGGACTTGCTCATCATACATAAACCCCCCATCATCTGACTAACACATCTCTCGCCAATCACAACTTCCCATCACCACCTCTTTCTGCTTTCTTCAGGCACCACTCCCTCTGCAACTCCTTGGTTCACTCAATCTTCCCACTCAAACCACCGCCCCCGCAGGTATTTTCTCTTGCAACCGCAGGAGATGTAACACGTGTCTCTATACAGCCTCCCTCATGTCCATTCAGGGACCCCAGCAGCCCTATCAAGTGATACAGAGGTTCATATATACCTCCAATAGACACAAAAAGCTGGAGTAACACAGTGGGACCGGCAGCATCTCTGGAGAGAAGGAAAGGGTGATGTTTCAGGTCGAGACCCTTCTTCAGATACTTCAGATAAACCTCCTCTAACTTCATCTACTGCATTTGATGCTCCCGATGTGGCCTCCTTTACATCGGCAGGACCAAACGTAGACTAGGTGACTGTTGCGCTGAACACATGCTTGGTCTGCCAAGACCTGCTGAATCTCCTCGTTGCTAACCATTTCAAACCTCTTCCATTCCCATACCAACCTTTCTGACCTGTACTCTGCCATTGCCAGAGTGATGCCAAATGCAAACTGGAGGAACAGCACTTCATATTGCACTTGGGTAGCTGACAACCCAACATTGAATTCTCCAATTTTAGGTAATTGATCAACCCCCCCCACCCTCTTTTTTTCTTCTCATTATCTTCCCTGTGCCCCACCTGGATGTGCAACAATGGTTCCACTATCCCACCCGCTTCTTTCCACTTCCCGCTGTCGCCTTCCACCTATATCTCTTCCTCTGGCCTCACAATTCACACATCTCCCTTCCTCATCCCACAGCCTTTCCTTTTTATTTCTGGCCTTGGTCCAATCAACCCCGCCCCTCACCAGTATCCACCTATTACTTGCCTGGTTTTGTCCCACAACTCTCTCTATCCAAGTACAATCAGCCTGAGGAAGGGTTCTGACTCGATACATCACATATCGATTTTTTTCAGTGACGCTGCCTGACCCACTAATTAAACGCAGTGCATTATATTTTCTGCTCAAGATTCCAGCATCTGCAGTTCCAGTGGCTACATCTTTCCCCACCTCCCTTTTGAAAATAAATGTTAATATTTTTTGCACTTAGTTCATTTCTTTTAAATACAATTGGGTTTGTGGGCTTTAATGTACCTTAGATCTACAGTAAATGCCTGTCTGCGTGAAAGAACATACAAGATTAGAAACTGAATCATACAGCACCATTTAATCACAGAACAGATCATGTTTTAGTGATCATTTCTGGGCGAAATTGTGCCATTTGTGACATTGAATCAGGCTCTTGGAATTACATTGCTATGCCAATACCTATTCCAGCATCAGACACATGCTTAATAATGGCACTGATCAAGCAGCAAGGGCTTCTACTTGTATTGATTTAAACTGAAGCACATAGGTCCACACAACGACTGCATAACCGTTTCAGTCAATCTAGTGTATCATGCTGTTTTATCTCTTTGGTTTTTTTTTCTTGATATTTAAAGGAACACTCTGTTGACATTGGTAAAGGTAATTTCCAAAGACCTCAGAGTTTGCTTAAACTAACAGTTGTTAACGGCTGAGATACTCATTCCAGGGATGCCTTGGTAGCGATAGAACTGGTGGACACCATTCGTGTAGGAAAGAACTGCAGATGCTGTTTTAAACCGAAGAGAGACTCAAACAGCTGGAGTAACTCAGTGAGTCAGCATCTTTGGAGATGCTATGATAAGCAACTTTTCGGGTTGAGACCCTTCTTCAGACAGAGTCGGGGGAAAGGGAAACAAATGATATAGAGGGTGTTGCAGAACTCTCGTTGGAGAGACACTATTAGCGATGGTGCTGTTATGGTCATGGCTGCAAACTCAGGGTGATTTAGACACTTGGAGCAGGAGGCAAGTACGGCCATCAGGAAAGAATCTAGAGTCATAGAGTTATACAGCATGGGAACAAGCCTTTCAGTCCAACATCTATGGCAACCAAGTTATCTACTTAAGCTAGTCTTATTTCCAATGGCACTTCAGGTCCTCTTTCACCTTAAATCTACATCCTTTAGTTTTAGACTTCCCTATCCAGGGAATAATACTGTGACCTTATCTATACCCCTCATGATTTATATCTCAATAAAGTCACCCTATGGTCTCCCACACTTCAGGGAAACAAGCTCTAGCCTATCCTGCTTCTCCTTATAACTCAATCCCCCAGTCCTGGTAACATCCTGTGAAGACACAAGAGACTGCAGATGCTGGAATATCTTTATGTTTTTTTCTGTCTCCTCTTCAGCTTAATGATATTCTTCCTGCAGCTTAAAACCACATACAATACTCCAAGTGTAGTCTTACTAATCTCCTATGTAGGAATGAACTGCAGATGCTGGTTCACATTGAAGATAGGCACATTGCTGGAATAATTCAGCAGGTAGTGCTTTGCTTGGGCTGCTTACGACCTTTGCATGTGCTGAAAATTCAATAGTCAATCAAAATGTCAGACAGCCTCTGCTGAGAGAGCATAAATTAGGTTTCAGATATACAGTTTCCCTCACAGGACAAACAGAAGAGTATTATAAATGAATAACATTTTGCAATGATAACAAAAATAAGAAAAATGAAGAGAAAATCAGAGAAAAATAAACTGGTGAGTGCGTATGAAATGGAGTCATAGAGTGTGGAAACAGGCCCTTCGGCCCAACTTGCCCACACCAGCCAACATGTCCCAGCTACACTAGTCCCACCTGCCCGCATTTGGTCCATATCCCTCCAAACCTGTCCTATCCATGGCTAACTGTTTCTTAAATGTTGGGATAGTCCCAGCCTCAACTACCTCCTTTGGCAGCTTGTTCCACACATGTGTGAAAACGATAGCCCTCAGATTTCTATTGAATCTTTTCCCCTTCACCTTATCCTCTAGTCCTTGGTTCACCTACTCTGGGCAAGAGACTCTGTGCATCTACCCAATCTATTCCTCTCATGATTTTATACTACTTTATAAGATCACCCCTCATCCACCTGCAAGGAATGGAGTCCCAGCATATTCAACCTCTCCCTATAGCTCAGACCCTCCAGTCCTGGCAACATCCTCGTAAATCTTCTCTGTACCTTTTCTAGCTTGTCAACATATTTCCTATTACATGGTGCCCAGAACTGAACGTAATACACTAAATGTGGCCTCACCAACGTTTTATACAATTGCAACATGACCTTCCAACGTCTAGTCTCAATACTCTGACTGAAGAAGGCCAGCGCCAAAAGCCTTTAGGACTACCTGCGACTCCACCTTCAAGGAACCATGCACTTGCACTCCTAAGTCCCTCTGCTCTACAACACTCCCCAGATCACTACTATTAACTGAGTAGGTCCTGCCGTGTGAGACTTCTCAAAATGCAACACCTTACATTTATCTGTATTAAATACCATCCGCAACCTACCTGGCCAATTAATCAAGATCCAGTGGCAATTTTTCACAACCATCTTCACTATCTGCAAAACCACCCACTAAGGTATCAGGAGTGATTTAAAACATTGAAAAACATCTACCAAGGAAATGAAGATATTTATTTATTAAAATCTGAACTCATTGGTCGAATAGCTGGTGATTCACATTGCATTGGAACTTTTAAAAGGCAATTGTCCATGTACCTGTGGAGCACTTATTTGCAGGGTCATGGTGAAAATGCATAGTCATGGGAGCTCTTTTAAGGAGTTGGACAAAGCAGTCTCTTATGCTGTAGGATAGTATGATTGTACTTATGGATAGGGTAGACAGCCAGAACCTTTTTCACAGGGTGGAAATGTCAAGATTAGAGAGCATGACTTTAAGGTTACAGAGGGAAAGTTCAAAGTAGATATTTGGGGCAAGTGGTTGTTTACACACAGAGTGGTTAGTGCCTGGAACGCTTTACCAGGGGTAGTGTTGGAAGCAGATTTGATAGTGACGTTTAAGGATCTTTTAGATATGGATTTGCAGGGAATGGAGGAAGATGGATTACATGCAGGCAAATTAGATCAGTTTATCTTGGCATCATGTGTTGAAAGTGCCTGTTTGTGCTCTTTGTTCTATGTTCACAATGACTGTGGACAGAGGAAAACAAATTGAATGAGCTGCAGAGGGCAAAGGCGGGGAATTGAAAATTGCAGTAGTAGTACTTCCAGGAGTTAGAAGGCAACGTATTGCAAGAGATCAAAAAATTCATAGGTTAGCCATTAAATGGTGAGAAAATGATAAAAGGGTGATAGTTCAAAAGAGCAACATACAAACTGACAAAAATGAACAATGACCAGGAACTCTTATCAATCAAATCTCCAGCAGCCAGTAAGAGCATCAGAGTTGACTTCTTGAACTATCAGTGGGGTACAGGTACAATAAAAACACAGCTCTTCCAACCCAAGTGGATCAATGATTTAGTGATGCCAGGGATTGTGAGATACCAGTTCAAATCAATGGCAACATAGTGCACAAAAACAATATCAAAGCAGCTTATGAGATGTGATATTTATGCTACTCAATTGTCCTTTTCGTAGAAAACATTTACTGGAAAATTAATGGATGGATAAGTATCTATTTATAATTTTAATAATGAATTGTTATATGTTGTAGTTTGAAAATCTAACTTTCAGAACAAGCCAACTTGGATTCAATGTATTCCTTGATATTGACATCAATCAATATAACACAGCTGGGGAAAACATTTCAAATATAAATGGACAGCAAATTTAGATTAATAGAAAATCATGCTTTATATCCACACAGACATGTCTGCATTTATTACATAGTCTGTGCTCTCAGGTCCTCAAGCCCTTTTGACCATAATTGAAATAAATGAGCCGTGATGTTGGTGGTTATTTGTGATTTCCTCGGGAGAATCTTTAGGAGAATAGCTGAAACATCTCAAAATGTAATATAGGTCTGATACCTCTGCAGCAGACTTCTGCGGTGAAGGGGAGACATTTGTTGGCAAAAAAATTGAGTGGAGACTATCACTACAACAAGTGTTTCTCAGCATCATAATTAATTGAAACAACCAAAGCATGAGCCTCATTCAGCAGCTGTTCAAAATATGATGACGAAATGACAATTTCCAGCTAAACCGAAGGATAATTGGAAATGCCCTATAGCTCGCAAGTCAGATAGTTCTTTTCCAGCAGTTCAATTTATGTGCTATTTATTACAAAGCCTTTGCCCCTTGGGTGCAATGACTACAAAGTAACACCTGCAGTCCCTCAGTGTCTGATTTAGTGCTGTAAATGGAGCACTGAGAGTGGATTAAACTGGAAAGTGATCAAACAATTAGCCACCTGATTAGACAAACTGCTATACACAATAATCAGACTGGTGCCCTCTAAAGAACTGTTATACTCATCGTAGCTAAAATTGATAAGGATCAAGTAATCATGTGTCAGCCCTGCATTTCAAAAAAAGGTCCACAGATTTCTTGCATAAAACAAACCATTGCATAAAGAGGGCTTAAAGAAAAATATTCCAAAGTATTCCACTTGTAATTTAGATTTAATTGTAAAAACTATAATTTTATGTTTTCATTGTAGATGTTTTGGCCAATGCCGGGAAAGATAATATCTGTAACATAATTTATATTAATCATATAAAAATATATAAACTGTTCTTTTTAAACATTATTCTATTTTTGCCTACTATTATTATTTAATAAACTTATTCACAATTCATATGTTAAACAGTTATTTGCAATATTAGAAGTTTAGAATTAATGAATTCTAGGAATGTATAGCACAAATGATAGGCCACCAGCCCATCATATTCATACCAGCCAAAAATGGATTTTAGATTTATCTCACTTCCTAATTCTTTGTGTGTGGTCCCATTATTTGTAGCCCTCCAAGTTCACATCTAGGAACTTTTTATTGTGGAGAGGGTTTCTGTTTCCACTAGTCTTTCTGGCAGTAAGTCCAAGACCACAGCACTTCTTGTGTGAAATGTTGTTTTTTAATTCCTTCTAATACTTATAAGAAAGTTATCTTCCACTCCATCCCCCCAAATATGCCTTTAGCTGAGGGAAATCCGTAATTTTATATATTTACTCTCAATGGACTTTTCACCTCAATTGCACAAAATTAATTTTCACCTCAATTTTCTTCCTCCACATGTAAAAATTCCAGTCTTGGCAGTCTCTCCTCATAACTTGAAGTAGGTTGTTTGCATTTAAAGGGATGTCCAGGAAGAGAGATGCTTTTAAAAGTGTGATACTGAGAGTTCAAGGTATGCATGACAAGGAATGCAAGGCAAGGCAGGTAGGAATAAGGAACACTGGATGACGATAAAAATTGAGGCTTTGGCCAGGAAAAAGGAAGCATGGATTGAGAACAAGTGTATCCTAGGAGGAGTACATGTGATTGAGGAGCATTTTGAAGAAGGAAATAAGGAGAGCAAAATGGGAGCATGCAATAGCCATGGCAAATAGGATTGATTAGACTTCAAATATATTTTGTAAGTATATTTAGGGGAAAAGGGTAATTAGAGAGAAAATACAGCCCCTCAGAAACTAAAGTGGCTGTTTCTGTGTGGAGCTGCAGGAGATGGGCAAGGTCCTCAATCAATATTTCTCCTTTGTATTTACCACAGCGAGAGAGATGATGAGTCGGGAACTTGGGAAGGTTAATGACAATGTCTTGGGGAAATCTATATAACTAAAAGTCTCATCTAGGTCACTTCCTGTCTGCGCTGTATATTGATTTTAGAAAAAACGCTACTCTATATCGCGATGATTTTTGGTCATCTTACAGCCCTCCAATTGATGAGATGTGTTGTTTGGCCTGCCCTGTGCTGTGAAACTGAAATGGCAATGGAAATGGAATGAACTGAAAATGAGATGACTTGTTTGGCCTGCCCTGTGCTTGAAACTGAAATGGCAATGGAAATGAAATGAAATGAAAATGAGATGAGTTATTTGGCCTGCCCTGTGCTTGAAACGGAAATGGCAATGGAAATGAAAATAAAATGAAATGAGTTATTTGGCTTGCCCTGTGCTTGAAACTGAAATGGCAATGTAAATAAAATGAAATGAAATGATAATGAAATTAGTTGTTTGGCTTGACCTGTGCTTAAAACTGAAATGGCAATGGAAATGGAATGATATGAAATGAAAATGAAATGAGTTGTTTTGCCTGCCCTGTGCTTGAAAGTGAAATGGCAATGGAAATGAAATGAAATGAAAATGAGATGACTTGTTTAGCCTGCCCTGTGCTTGAAACTGAAATGGCAATGGAAATGAAATTAAAATGAAATGAGTTGTTTGGCTTGCCATGTGCTTGAAACTGAAATGGCAATGGAAATGAAATGAAATGAGTTGTTTGTCCTGCCTGAAACCATTAATTTCGGCCCACAGGGCCCCTGTTAGCTGAGAAACCAGTCCCTTTTGCCCAGAATGCCTGTATTAGCCCAGAAAGAGCATTTTGGCCTAAAAGGCCCATGCCAGGCCAGGTAAAGTCCATAAAAATCACAGTGCCGTTCACTGAGATTTCATTCAGATTTTCTTTTAAGAGTCCCTTTAGCCCATCAGGCCTGTACTAGCCCAGAAGGAGTCCCTTCAGCCCATCAGTATGTATTCCCCCTACAAGCATTAAACCTCACCCCAGTACTTTTCTCTCCATCCATTGGCTCCATGTGAGATCCAGGCCAGGATAGACTTTCCTCCTTCATTGCTGTGATCTGCAGAAATAGATGAAAAATGTCTAAACCCTCTCCCCCTTCTCTCTCACAGAGTCTCTCATCTGTTTTGGGCAGAATTTCTGGCAGTTTCTGAGCTGCCAGCCCACCAGCCCTGAGTGACTGAGCTGCCAGCCCATTAGGCCTGGGTGACTGAGTTGCCAGCCCAACAGGCCTGAGTGACTGAGCTGCCAGCCCACCAGGCCTGCCTGAGCGAGCTGCCAACCCACCAGGCATGAGCAATTGAGCTGCCAGCCCACCATGCCTGAGTGACTGACCTGCCAACCCACCAGGCCTGAGTGACAGCTGCCAGCCCAAGAATCCATTCAGCCCACAATGTCCATACTAGCCCCCTGGAAACCAGTCCCTTCAGCTCACAACACCCATACTAGCATACCAGAAAGCCCCCCTCCCCCCACTGGCCACCAATATTGGAATTGGTGGAGAGGTGGAATATTGCGTTGGGGGACCAGCCCTCCCGTGTGAACATGAGACCCAACCGGTCCCACTTAGTCTAGTATGTATTGCAATTGAGTAGATTCTAGATGTCCAACAATGTATGAAGATAAATATATATCCTTGCCTGATCAAATACAGTGTTTCCAGGGACACTGTGGGAAGCTAGAAAAGAAATTGCAGTAACCCTGACAGAGATATATGAATCATCCTTAGAAACAAATTAGTTGCTGGAAGACTAGAGGTTGCCTAATGTTGTGCCTCCATTTAAGAAGGGCTGCAAAGAAAAGAGGCAAGATATGCATGCTTTTTGAAAGACAGGAGGCGCAGCGGTGGAGTTGCTGCCATACAATGGCAGAGACCTGTGTTGGATCCTGACCGTGGCTCCTGTCTGTAAGGAATATGTCCGTTCTCCCTGTGAACGCGGGGGTTTTCTTTGGGTGCGCTGGTGTACATGTTTGTAGGTTGATTGGGTTCTGTTAAGTGTAAATTCTCCCTAGTGTATAGGATAGTGGTAGTGTACAGGGTTACCCGCTGATCGGCATAGACTTGGTGAGTCAAAGGGCCTGTTTCTACCCTATTATCTCTAAAGCCTAAAGTCTAAAGTAAAGTAAAGGGTTCACTGGGGATAGTCAGCATGGTCTTGTGAGTGAGAGATCAGGTATCATGAATTTTTTTGAATTTTTTGAATAAGTAACTACAAAGTGGGAGGAACAAAAGGAGGGGCTGTCGTGCTTTTGGAGAGGGTTTCTGTTTAGCCCCCTCATTCAGTCAAAGATCAGGAAAAATTAGCTTTTCTTTTTATCCGATGGGCACTTTGAAAGGATGGGATAAAGTACAATTCTTAGTTTTGAGAAACACAACATGGAAACAGTCCCTACAGTCCACAAGCCCTACACCGTCCATTGATCACCCATTCACGTTAGTTATCCTATGTTATCCTACTTTCTCATCCACTCCCTACATACCCGGGACAATTTGTTGTAAAGTAACCATTGCTCCTCTTCCAGTTTGTGTGTGGCCTCACTTTAGCAATAGAAGATGCCTTGGACAGAAAGGTCAATATGTGGATGGAAAGAGAAGTTAAATTGTTTAGCAACTGGGAGAACTAGAAGGCCCTGGAGGATAGAGTGCAATGGTTTGTGAAACCTTTGCCTAATATATGCTTGGTCTCGCATTGTAATGGTGGTCACATCAGGAGCTCAGAATGCAGTAGATGAGGTTTAATGATTTGCTCGTGGACCTCTGCCCACCAGGAAGGTCTGCTGGGGCCTCTGAGTGAGGGTGAGGGAGGAGGTATAGGGTCAGGTGTAACAATCCTGACTATGGGTGCTGTCTGTACAGATTTTGTATATGCTCCTTGTGACTGCGTGGGTTTTCTCTGGGTGCTCTGGTTTCCATCCACATTCTAAAGACATACAGATTTATAGGTTAATTGGCTTCTGTAATTGTTTTTGTGCAAACTCCACAAAGACAGCCCCCAAAGTGAGATTAAAACCTGGGTCTCTGGCACGGTGAGTATGCGGCACTACTAACTGTAAATTGACGACACAGAGCTGGGACAAACAGGCAATTGATGGTCAGTGTGAATTTGGTGAGCCGAAGGGCCTGTTTCCATGCTGTACCTTTAAAATTAAATAAACAATAGACAATAGGTGCAGGAGAAGGCCATTTGGCCCTTCGAGCCAGCATCACCATTCAATGTGATCATGGCAGATCATCCCCAATCAGTACCCCATTCCTGCCTTCTCCCCATATCCCCTGACTTGGCTATTTTTAAGACCCCTATCTAGCTCTCTCTTGAAAGCATCCAGAGAACCTGCCTCCACCGCCCTCTGAGGCAGAGAATTCCAAAGACTCACCACTCTCCGTGAGAAAAAGTGTTTCCTCGTCTCCGTTTTAAATGGCTTACTCCTTATTCTTAAATTCTTAAAACAAGTCTCCTGAGAATGAGGGAAGACACTGTATCCAACATTTCCCACATCCTGAAAGCAACCTTTGTCAAAGTCATAGAGTTATACATCATAGAAGTGAGCCCTTTACCACATCCATACTGACCTTCTTGCCCATTCACATAAATCCCATTTGCCACATTAGGACTGCATCCTTCAACACCTTGCTGATTTGGAATGTCCTTTTGCAGCACGTTCAAGATGTCAAACACTTGTGTGTAAAAACCTTATCCACTGAGATCTCCTTTCAAACTCATAACTCTCACATTACCATTTTGCCCTTTTTTGATACCCCATACCATTGGAAAATGATGAATATCTTCTACAGGTATGCTTCTCATTATCCTATATGCTTCTATCAAGTCACCTCACAGCCTCCTTTTCTCCAGGGTAAAATATACCTGGCTATACCATTTCTCCCCCAAAACAGAATCCCACCAATTCAGGCAATGTCCTGGTGAATATCCTCTGCAACAAACTATGGTTGTATAAGGCTGTACATACAATCAGATTACACAAACACAAATTGTTACCAATATCTAATGTTCTACTTAATCCCAGTGTTGCTGGCCTCATTGTGGTGCAATGTTCAACTCAGTTGGACTTTGCCACACCATCTATCTTCTGCAGAAAGGTTTCTGCAGAAAAATGTCTTTGACCACAAGTACATGAGGCATGAAATGTCCCTCGTGGTGTATAATATTATGATGGGCCTAGTCAAAGTAGATAGGAAGGAGCTATTGCTGTTAGCAGAATGATGAAAAACCAGGGGGAGGGATTCAAGGTAATTGGTAGAAAGATTAGCGTGGAGTAGAGGAATCTTTTCTCACACTGGAGGACGGTGGAGGTCTGGATAGTAGGGGCAAAGAACTCATCGACATTTAAGCAATACTTGGATATGTACTAAAAGAGCCCTGACTTGAGAGTTAATTCCAGATGCTATAAGGTGGGATTAAGCTGGACAGTTCGTTTTGGACTGGGAATAGACATGATGGGGCTGAATAGCTTCTGTCCGTGTCGTATATTTTGCATTATTCTATGATCTTATTAAAATCAATTCTGCATTAATATATACATGCTCCAACATATATGCCTCGCAAGTGACATGTTAATTTTGAAGAAAGAACTTGCATTGATATTGCACCTTTCACTTTCCCTGGACTTCATAGCTTCAATAATAACCTTTTACATCACCTTGAAATTGACAAACAAATCTATACTGCATGCAAAAAAGGGAATTTCTCATTGCAAAGCACTTTCTTTCCACTGCTGTGAGTGCCAGAATTCATTATAGGCTCAAATTTTAATGTACAAATCACACTGATCATTTTCTGTCCACATGTCAAGTGACTGACACCATGGGGTCTAATTTGCATTGTGCTGAAAAGATACGCTGGGATTGCGATGCATGATTAAACTGTACCTGTTTGTCCCAGTGTAGAATGCACATAAAATTGAGGCACCCATATCATTATGCCGATTGTAGTGTCTGTCCTGTCTCAAATCTGTCATGTATTGCCTCAACACGCAGTCACAAAGTGCAATTTTGCGAGTATTTAGCACCTGTTGAAGGAGGCTGGCACAAATTAAATCAATGCTGTCTTAAAGTGGAGATGTGTGGTCATTGTTTGCAACTGCTAATGGAACTCATTCCGCATGTTTAAGAAGGTTGACAGAAGCCATGATATTACATGGGTGCAGCATCGACAGGCTCTTTATGCGACTTCTTAGAAAGGCAAATAACAGGGCTAGCACTACTAAACACACATCGTTTACTGAAGAAAGTCAATAATCATCTGACAGTTGGTACAATACCATATCAAAAGTGACACCACATGGGACAAATATACATGCTCATATTTTCCACATTGCTTATCCTTATTTTTAAAAAGAGTAGAAAATTCATACGAAAACAGCCAACTGCAGTTCTTTCTTAAACATCTGTCTTACTAATGTCATCAATTAAGTATTTACAGAATTGTGAAACAATAATTAGATAAATAAGCAGTAATAAATCTCTTAATTTTCTTGACCTCAATCTCAACACTGATATAAATGTAATATCTTTGCAGTGTACAGTATATTGCAGTGTTGTTTAGCATTGTGTGCAGCATCCAAGTGAATTCTCAAGGGGGAAGGTGAAAAACCAGAGGTCATTGTGCCCATCAGTACCAAGGACATAGGTAGAAAAAGGGATGAGGTCCAATGGAATGACTGAAGGGAATTAGGAAAGAGGTTAAAAAGCAGGTCCTTGAGAGTGGTAATCCCTGTATTACTCCCAGTGCTAGTGAGAGCCAGATGCAACTAAATTTAAAGTGGCACTTTCTTCCCAATAACCCTCTCCGGCTTAACCCCTCCCTTCACCACCTCCAGTTTAAATTCCAGTTGGAACATTTTGGGGGACCAAGTAACCAAGAACCAAGAACCAAGAGAGCAGGGATAGTAGTGTAGGCCAGATGAATGCATAGCTGAGGAACTGGTGCAGAGGACAAGGATTCAGGTTTTGGATCATTAGGATCTCTTCTGGGACAGACATGGCCAGTGCAAGAGAGAGATGGGATGCTCTTCTTATCTTGGAGGGCAGGGATGCTGATGCTATATGAGAGGTTTTAAACTAGATTGGCAGGGGATGGGTCCGAGAGAAGACGAGAAGTTCAGAGCAAATAGTCAAAGAAAGCAATATAGGCAGACAGGACAGGCAGGAGCATGGCAAAGAAAGAGGAAAGACCATGTGTGGGAAGGAACTGCAGATGCATATTTACACCGAAGATGGACACAAAATGCTGGAGTAAGTCAGCGGGACAGGCAGCATCTCTGGATAGAAGGAATGGGTGACGTTTCAGGTCAAGACCCTTTTTCAGAAACGTCACCCATTCCTCCTATCCAGAGATGCTGCCTGTCCCACTGAGTTACTTCAGCATTTTGTCTCTATCTGAAGCAGAAAAACCAATGGTTTAAATTACATTTATTTAAATGCTAGAATTTCAACAGGTGAGGTGGACGATCTCAGGGCATGGATTGGTTCAAGCGACTGGGAAATTATAACCACAATAGAAACATTGCTGAGAGAAGGGCAAGACTGGCAGCTTAATGTTACAGGATACAGATGTTACAGATACAATAGAAATGCTGAGCAGAAAGGAGGGGGTCGGGGGGGGGGGGGGGGTTGGTGCCGATTTTTTTGGCGACTGCCGGCATCATTGACTGACATATCAAGTCACCGAAAAATTCATGCCGTGACGCGGTGTGATGACGTACGATGCGCGGTGTTTTTTCAAGTGCCGCAACATTTTTTTTGTCGCCGCTGGATTTTGAAATGTTTTGGCGACGCTGATATGATGCCGGCAGTCGCCAAAAAAAATCGCCAAGTGGGACAGGCCCTTAAAGCTTTATTTTCTGCTTGAATTGAAGACACTTCTGACTACACATTATGCAACAAAGGATTTTGAGTGCAGCATATAAGACTGCTCTTAGTAGTTGAAATAAAATTGATGCATTAGTCCACATGTAAACACAAAGCAAACAAAATAAAAGGAATGTGATGCACTGACACCGTTCTTTTTTTACCTGCATCTGTGAAACTGCACATGTTTTGGCCATCAAAATGATCTTGATCTTTGTACAGAATGCAAATCAATATCATTCCCACATTTCCTGAGCATTTTTAACTATGGTCATGATGTGAGGGCTTTTTCATTATAAATAGTGTAAAGGGGAAACATATTATTGTAAAGAAGCATTATTGTGCTGGGAATGTATAAACAGCTGCAAAGAATAGAGCAACATGTTCATAATGGAAGGTAAAAGCTCTTCATTTTTGTCCCCATTGTCTTCCCTTCCTTTCTAAGCAACATTCCTTTCTTCCACTATCAATGGAAGATTCTTCTTAGTAAAATGAAGTGCATTCATTCAGCTTGAAAGAAGCTTTTAAACTTGCATTCAGTCCATGCATAACGGGTGGGTATGCTAGAGCACAGCAACTTTAGGAAGTGCAGTAAAGCAGTTTTCATCCCTCATGTATTGGAAATAAAGGTTTGTTTGCTATATGACAATCAAAGGTTTCTATATCAAGTTGCAAAGAATTAGATAAGTAGGCTTCATGACAAGCAGCTCATATAATTTTTCCTCCCTTGTCAATGCTGTCTCTTATTTTTCTTCATATGATCCTTGCCAGATTGTTCTCACACTCTTCTCAGCTTCTAAGACGGGCTTAGGCACAACTATTTGCTCCGATAAATGGGTTCCTTTGATTCGGTGGCAGCCTTCAGGAAAAAGAGATAATCCTGGATAATGTGGACACAGTTTTCATTTCTTGTCACCCAATTAAACTGCAATTATCCAAAGTGTAGGAGCAGAAAAAAACTGCTGAAAGAATAGAGGGAGAATGAGGATCTTGGCTCCGCAGGACCCTTTATAATGGTCACATTAGGCCAGATTTGTTCTATTCTAACAAAAAAGCACCATTCCATGCAATTGGCAGTGCACAGCAAGAGGTAGAACAGCTGCAACTAGTGGCTGAGAATAAGATGCCGGAGCCTGAGACACCTACAAGTACAGCACAACTAATTCCATTTTTTTTTTAATGCAAAAAAAAATTAATTTCACTTTTTGCAGGGTAGGGTTATACATTTGGTAATGTTATTATTTAAAATAAAATTATAGTAGTGATTTCATAAACTAGCAGTGATTAAATGAGATTTCAAAGATTGTATCGGCGAGAACATAGATCATAGAACATAGAACAGTATAGCACTAGAACAGGCCCTTCGTCCCACTATGTCTGTGCCGAACATGCCAAGACCATCTCTTTTCTACGTGCACATAACGCATAATTCTCTATATCCTGCATATCCATATGCTTATCCAAAAGCCTCCTGGGAGTGCATTTCAGGTATTCACCACCCTCTGTGTAAAAAGGTTGCCCTGCACATCTCCTTTAAACTTTTCCCCTCTCACCTTAAAGCTATGACTTCTGATATTTATTCATCCTGGGGAAAAGGTTCTGACTGCGTACTCTATCTTTCCCTCTCACATATTTCTATCAGGGAGGCACAGTGGAGCAGCCGTAGAGTTGCTGCCTTACAGCGGCAGAGACTTGGGTTCGATCCTGACTATGGCCGCTGTTTGTAAGGAGTTTGTACGTTTTCCCTGTGACCTGCGTAGGTTTTGTCCAATATCACTGGTTTCTGCCCACGCCAAAGACATACAGGTTTCTGGGTTAATTGGCTTCATATAATGGTAAATTGTCCCTACTGTGTGTAGGATAGTGTAAATATGTGGGGATCGCTGGTAGGCACGGACTCCGAAGGGCCTTTTTACATTGTATTTCTAAACTAAACTCAACTAAACTATCAGTTCTCCCCGTAACATCTGGTGCTCTAAAGAAAACAATCCAAGTCCTTCCTACCTCCCCCTGTAGCTAATACCCCCTAATCCATGCAACATCCTGGTAAACCTCCCCTGCACTACTTCCAAAGCCTCCACATCCTTCCTGAAATGAGGTGACCAGAACTGCATGTAATATTCCAAATGCGTCCTAACCAAAGCCCTATAAAGCTGCATCAGAACATCCTGATTCTTATACTCAATATAAGAATTGAAGGCAAGCATACCATATACCACCTCTCCTGGCACTTTCCCCTGCTACCGAAGGACAAGTAATAACTATCCCTATACTTCCTTGCTCACCTCCACTTGGGGATCCAACAACCCTTCAGAGGTTAGGACTGGAAATACAGCATTCCAGAGTATGGAATCTTAAGGAGTGACAGAAGGAAACGTAAAAGAGAAACTGGCATTGCAGTATTGATCAAGAAATCCATTGTGCAATAATGAGGAAGGATATTCCAGGAGACTTATCGAATGAGGCCATATGTTCTCTTTCAGGCAAATGAGAATCATTGAAAAGGCCAGTGTATTTCCATAAGGGTGCAAGATAAGGTCAACAAGTCCAGGGTAGCCTGGATGTCAAGATTAAGATCTGGATAAAGAAAAAAGAGGAAAAAGAAGGAAATAAAAGTGGCAGAGATGAGATAAAAGCTGTATAAGAAGTGTCAGGGAGTACTTAAAAAAAAACTAGGAAGGCAAAGAATTGGCACAAAATATGGCAGAAATTGAATCCTGATACATGTGTGAGGTAAAGTATTTTAGGAGGGCCATTAAGCATAGAGCATACACATTGAATGACATTGGAATCAACCCAAAAAGTCGCCTATCCCTCTCTTCCCCAGTTAAAGTTTCATCAGTTGAATTACTGCAGCACTTTGTTTTATTTTTGTAAATCAGCATTTGCAATTCCTTGCATCATGTTATTTAGTTCCCAATCAAGTTCCTAGTAAATCTTTCCCTTCTCAGCCTAAATGTATGCCCACCGTTTCTTAATTATCCTATATTGTGAATAAAAGCTGTTTGCATTCACCCTGTCTATTCCCCAATGATTTTATACATCTCTATGACATCGTCCTCAGCCTCCTGTGCTCCAGGGAATAAAATCCTAACCTGCCTAATCTATTCCTACAGCTCAGGACCTCGGGTGCTGGTAACATCGTCATAATCTTCTCTGCAGCCTTTCCAGCTTAAAGACATATTTCCTTCATCATGAGTAACCATATTACATATGCCATGGCAATTTCTAAATCACCATAGCCACCCATCACTAGCCTCAAACTTCTTCACTTCCATGTGCCTGGCTAGCTTGCCTGCTGCATTTTAGATTTCTACATCCCTGACATTTACACACCAAAAACATACTTGCGTGTGCCACTTGTAGACTTGTAGCTTCCTCATAATACTTTTATACTCTCATCCACTTCCTTCCAACAGAGAAAATTTTAGATGTAATATGTACACTGAGTTTTAATGAAAATGCAATAAACTTAGCCTTTGCTTTTTGTATGTTTGACACAGTTTGTTTTTTCACACCATATTTGCACTGCCATAGCACCAGCCTCTAACTTCTAAACAACCTCTAAACAGCCTCTAGGGACGGTAGAGTTGCTGCCTTACAGCGCTTGCAATGCCAGAGATGGGGGTTCGATCCAGATTATGGGTGCTGTCTGTACAGAGTTTGTACATTCTCCCCGAAACCGTTTGGGTTTTCTCAGAGATCTTCAGTGTCCTCCCACGTTCCAAAGACGTACAGGTTTGTAATTGGCTTGGGTTTGTATACTTGGTATAAGTGTAAATTGTTCCTAGTATGTGTCGGATAGTGTTAATGTGTGGGCATCGCGGACTCGGTGGGCCGAAGGGCCTGTTTCCGTGTTGTATCTCTAAACTAAACTAAACTAAGCTAAACTAAACATCTTTATTAGTTCGAGTTTCTGGCTAGCACTGAGGCTGGCATGCTTTCTTTTTACACCACCGCTCTCTCTGAAAGCTGAGGTCAATCCTGCAATGATAATTTAAAGCAAAAAAGTGAGTAAACACTGTCAGCCAAGACCATCACCCAAACCAACTTCCCTGCTTTTGAATCCATCTACACTTCATGCTACCTAGGCATGTCACCAGCATAATCAAGGACAAGTCTCACCCCAAACCCTCCCTTTTCTTCTATTTTCCATCAGGCAAGAGGTACAGAAGTGTGGAAATGCATACCTTCAGATTCAGGGGCAGTTTCTTCCCCGGGGTTATTAGGCAACGGAACCATCTTATCACCAACTAGAGAGCAGCCCTGACCTATCACCTACCTCATTGGAGACCCTTGGACTATCTGAAACTAGCTTTTCACTGTACTTCGGTACACGTGACAATAAACTAAACTAAAACTTAACATTGTGAGCAGACAACAATGCTCTGTCTTTGCGTAGTGATAAACACAGACTGAGAGAAGATTCACTCCAACAATCCTATGCTCCCTATACGAATAGATGCCTCAGTTACAACAGATTTTGTCCACTATAACTGAAATATGTAATAAAGAGGATAGACTGTACTCCTAGATCCCTCTGCTTTACCATGCTCACAATATACTGTGAAATCCTGCCTTGGCTCAACTTCCACACATTAAATAAATATTCCCCAGATAATAGTAAACGTATCAGATATTAAAGTGGTAAGAATAGACACTATGGTTCATCTGTCAAAAGACCGATCACAGCTGCCACAATTTCCTGGCCCAGTTATGCCTATTCTTGGTGATTTTGAATCCCAGATAAACATCTCTAGGCTGCATACATGCATTTTACTTCATTTCTGCTGGACATTATAATTCTATGCCCTGCTGACTACCACCCTTAAGACCTTCAAATGTTCCCCTTTAGTTTAATTTAGACATATAGTGCGGAAACAGGCCATTCGGCCTACTGGGTCTACGGCGACCAGCGATCTCCGTACACGAGGACTATCCTATACACACTAGGGATTATTTATAATTTTTACCAAAGTCAATTAACCTACAAACCTGTACGTCTTTGGAATGTGTGAGGAAACTGGAGCATCCGGGGAAAACCCACATGGTCAGAGGGAGAACATACAAACTCTATACAGACAGCACCCATTATCAGGATCGAATCCGGGTCTCTGGCGCTGTAAGGCAGCAACTCTACCACAGCACTAGCATGCTGCCCTAAATGCACTTTAGTCATCACAGGATCATTTGTCAAATACTGTCCAATAACTATTTTACTGCTCAAGATACAGAGCAGGACAGTCCCAAGTTCAATCTAGACTGTTCTGGACAACTAATATAAAAGTATTGTGTCTATAGTTATTAGTTAGTTAATTTAGTTAGTTTATTTACTATCACATGATTGGTTACAGTGAACTCCTTGATCTGAATGCCAGCCAGTTAAATCATACTGTACATGAGTATGATAGATCCTCTACTGGAACAGAAAGAGAGTCACCATGATCCAATACCATCTTGCAATTTCAAATCCTCTGAAAAGTCTGATCTCGGCCAAGAAGTCAGTCATAAAGTCTTACAGTATGGAAACAGGCCCTTCGGCCCAACCTACCCAGATTGACCAATATGCCCCATCTGCATTACACCCACCTGCCTGTATTTGATCCATACGTTTGTAATCTATCCACATTTTTTAAAAACATTGTAATAGTACTTGCCTCAACTACCTCCTATGGCAGCTCGTTCCATATACCCACTATCCCTTTATGTAAAAAAATTGCCCCTCAGGCTCCTTTTAAATCAGGCCCTTGAGTCCTGGCAACATCTTCTTAAATCTTTCCTGCATGCTTTTCAACCTTCCAGGATATATGCAATTTCCTATATTCTCCTTCCAAGGCTGGTGGCCTGGCAGCATTGGATTGATGATGTGGGCGTCAGCCTGCCCCAGGCAATACTCCTTCCAATGCTGCTTGGTGCAGATGCCACAGGGTTAGATTAAACCTTTTCACATGGCTGCTGTAGGGCATGTTCTACTAGCTACTAGCAGCATCCACCAACACCATGACCAGCAACCTGCCTAAACATGCTGTCCGCAGCTCCAGCGACTGGACTCCGCTTCCATGCACCGAGGTTGCCATGTTCTGCTTCTCAAGCTAATCATGGAAGATTAGAGTGCTTTTCAAGGGTGCAAGAGGTGAGTTTGTGGACCATTTATAGCAGCCGACTTTCCCCTTCATCTTTTATTGTCACCATCTTGGAAGATCAATTAGCTTTGTAAGTAGTCACAAGAGCAAGTGTGTTTTAAAAAAAAGTTGAGATGGGTTACCTATTTTCATGTGTCATCCAATCACTTCTGCTGGAACATGTTCATCTGTTCAGGGCAGAAATGGTCTTGAATGATGTACCTCCACCGATAAATACCCAGTTGGCTCTCACCTCCTATGTCATGCATAAAGAAAAACAATTTGATTGCAATATTCCACATTGAAAGGATCTGCAGGACTGTACTCTGGCACATCGACAGGCAAGGTTTTGAGAGAAATGAGCCAAACACAGGCAGGTGGTGCTATGATAGATGGGATATCTTGGTCAACAAAGGCAAGTTTCCAAAGGGTCTATTTCCATGCTGTAAGACTATGACTAAAATTCTATAAGTTGTTTGCCCTGTTCTCAACCACAATCAAAGGAAATCACTTGATCTGCTATGAATTTCTAGCTACTTATGAATTAGTTTCATAAAAAATGTTAACATTCATGTACATGAGGTCAAATTGTATTTTTAAAGGAATGCTGACATTATTATGACCTATCAATTTATTTTGCACCACATATAAAATGGGATATTTTCATAGGAATATTTCATAATATATAATTTTTTAAAACCCTTACATTGATATCAATCTGTCTTCAGAACTGTAAAATATATATATTTTAATGACATTAAAATTGCACTTGTTGCCACCTAATTTGATGCTAATGATAACTGTTTAATATGAATGGCTGTTCAGCCACAATTTATACTGCTGGGTAGTTAGGATCATTGTGGATTGATATCTCTAAGCAGTAATCATTGAGAAAAGGAAAAACTCTATCAAAGAGATTGCTGAATCTTTGCACAAGGTTCGCCTTGAGCTCAGATGAGAGCATTGTTGCATTGCCCCTCCCTACATCTGCATGCAACATGTTTTGAAAGCACTGGCAGGATAGTGCTAACTGTGGCGCACATCATGCAGTCAGTTCAGAGTGGCACCAAATATTGGCAGCTATGCAGAGCCTACGACGCCTTTGTAGACCATCCACCATGTACTGCTGGCTTCAAGGATCAACCAGGCAACAGGTAGTTGCCCATGCATGCCCCTGATGGCCTTCTAATAACTCGAGCTGTCAGAATATATTTTCGCTATTTCCACATACGGTTCGCAAAAGCTTAAATGAATTCAAAATTAAAAGTTATTTAAAAGTATGAATTTAAAATCGTTATTTAAAAACAGGAGCATACTTTTCTCCAGAAATATTGAAATAAAGAAAGACAAAAGTCTAACCTGAACTTAAATCTTGTCTGAAGATCTATGATGCAATGCAAATGAATAGGGCGCTGTAAGATGTGTTAATATGGTTGGTAAAATACTATGGTGCCAAATACCAAGAGTATCCACTGCTCCTGTTCAACATCCTACAAAATGTCCCTGGACTTGATATTGAATCTAGGGGAGAACAAGAGGCCAATTGTATGTCCATCAGATCTCCAGAATATCCTTAACTACAGTGCTGAAATGTAGAAGCCCAGATTAGCTAACCTATAGTTCACTAAAGACTCAGAACTTAGTTATTAGTGTGTTCTAGCACCTTGATTCCACATATTAAAATTTCAGCATGGCTGTACTGGAAGATGAAGTGGTTAAATATCATACGACTCCGACTATATTATCTGATATATGATGCTGCACTTTTCAAACTGTGAAAATCATGATTAAATGGAAATAGCATACAAATCACTATTGGATTTCCATAATATTTATACACATCAACTATTAAATGGTAACCGCAGCTAAAATTTAATATTATCTATTTTCTTGTGTTATATCTTCAAACACCACTTTATCATTTCCTTTGTAATTGGCTGTGAACTCATTTCGACCACATCAATGTTTCCTTTGCATTCAAAGGGGAGATTATTTTCCTTTACCCATTTTAGTTACAATTCAACAATAACCAGTAATGACCTTAACATGTTTCAAAAGTGCAAGCCAGTTTATGATTGAACTGGGAGGTAAAATGGCCTTAATGGACAAATAAATGGGAAGAGTACCAAATAATTGCATGGGTTCAGTAGGCTTGTGATAAATGAAGAAACTTTAAATGTATCTGAGATGTATTATCACAAGCATAGCCATGGGCAGGTTTTATACTGCAGTGAAGCAGCTGGGCCCTGTGAGATGGTGCTGATAGGAGTGGTACTATCAGGTGGCAGGCCGGGTAATTACAATGCTCTATTTGAACTGCAATGGTGATGCTGCATTTGATAAGCAGAGAATAATGATGAAAAAAAGAGCAGTGATAATGCAAAGCTAAATGGTGGGAAATAGTCTATCAGTCTCAGCCCTGAGGGAGTCTGTGGGGACGTTGAGCTATCTTCTGCAGTTCTCAACCAGAAAAGAAAGAAAGACAATTTTGCCTTTGTTGTTATTTTTGTTGAATTTACCCCTAATGGGATTCTGGCAAAAATTTGAAGAGGAATCATTAGGATGTGAAGCGGATGTAATTTATGATAATAATTGCTTGGCACAATGTAGGTTATGACACAAATATTTTTATAAATATTACACTATTTCATGGAATCTCCGATTTGAATCTAAACTCAGAAAAGATCAGGTTGGATGGATCATGTCTGAGTTAAAACTGTAAAGATTTTGGAACAGGAACCAGCTTACCTGAAACCTGGTTATTGTGGAGGTAGGAGGAGAGATGAATGACCAATCCACTCAAGGGTAGTGGGTTGATTATTAATTATTATCATTAGGATGTCAAGAGTCAAGAGTGTTTTATTGTCATATGTCCCAGATAGAACAATGAAATACTTGCGGTTCCTTTCTATTAATAATAATTCTATTTTTAACCACAGGTGGTTGAATTTCCCGGCCTCAGGAAACCTGGCAGCTCAAGTGGATATGAGGGGATAATTCACAATTATCCCCTCATATCCACTTCACAGCGCAGCATTTGGATCAAAGTGAGTGACCAGTTGTGCAGCTTCTAATCTCTATAAACCGTCCAGTAACTGTAAACCCTTTCCCCAAAATTGTCAATCATCACAAATTGAACAGAACGTTCCTTATTTTGAGGCGGAATTGCTGTCCCATCAATAATTGAAATGGAACACCCTATTCCCCTTATAAATTTCTCGAAGAAAGAGCCAATAGCCAGGACCTTACAGTCAGCGGAGAATGCTGCCTTTCAAATACAGTGCTGTAAAGACATTTGTGAATTAGCCCCTCATGTCCACTGCCAGGTTTTCTGTCCTAGAAAATCAACCACCCATTATTAAAAATAGATTTATTATTAATAGACAGGAGGCATCCTAATGATAATAATTAATAACTAGCCCACCACCCACGAGTGGATTGGCCATTCATGTTTCATCCTACCACAATTGTGACATTTTCCTGTCACTGGAGAATAAGTTCCTCACGTCTATTTTTTTCTTAAATTACCAATTACAGCTTGCAGTGATCCTCCCTGCAGGGACCATAGATAATCCCTGATGACTACTCCAGGAAGTGTGTTCAACTGCAGTTCCTCTCAGACCGCATGGATCCATTAGAGAGGCAGGAAGACTTGTTGAAGAACACACAGGAGGCAGGGAGTGCTATAGATGGTGTTTCAAGTGGTTGTCACATCAGGCAGGGAAATCTTCGGAGGGAAATCGACAGATAACGTTTCGAGTCAGGACCCTTCTTCAGACAAATGTACCACTGAGGGCAACGCACTCTCAGGGGAAAATGACAGCAGTGACACTGTTGTATAACAAAGTCCAGGCAAGCAATAATGATAGGGGCATTTCTGTGGCCACGAAGAAACCTCCAGTCGGGTGCGTTGACCATGTTTGGCAGGATCATAGATGTCTCTGATCATACACATGACATTTTGAAAGTGGAGGTGAACAGCCAGAGGTAGTGGTCCACATTGGTACCAACAGCATATGCAGGTGCAAAAATGATCCAGCTAAGAGCTTAGGGAGTCAGGTGGAAAGTTAAAGAACAGGGCTTTCGGGTGGTATCCCAGGATTACTCACCGTGCAATGTGCTTGTGAGGCAAGAAATAGGAAAATAGTGCAGTTAAATGCATGACTATGGAGCTGGTGCAGGGTGGAAACCTTTGGGTACCTGAATCGCCAGGCTTTTTTCCAGGGAACGTATACCTTTACAACAAGGACAGGTTTCACTTAAAATGGAGGGGCATCAACTTCCTTGCAGGGACGTTTGCTAATATTACTTGGGTGGAGTAGCATGGCAAGGGATTTGAAGCCAGACTAGCAGGTCACAAAATGAATGGTTTGAGGTGTTAAGTAAAGTATGTGGTTCACTGCCCCATAAGCAAATCTTACAAGAAAGACAGTCAGGGCTAGGTAAATGAGCACGGTGTGACTGATGGGTTGAGGTCTGCCTATTTCAATGTAAAGAGTATTATGGATAAAACAGATAAACTTTAAACCTGTACTGGTGTATGGAACTTAGGATGTTGTGGCCATTATAGAGTCCTGGCTGTCAGAAGGACAGGACTGACGTTGCAGGGTTTCAATGTTTCAGATAGAAGCATAGAAACATAGAAATTAGGTGCAGGAGTAGGCCATTCGGCCCTTCGAGCCTGCACCGCCATTCAATATGATCATGGCTGATCTTCCAACTCAGTATCTCATACCTGCCTTCTCTCCATACCCTCTGATCCTCTTAGCCACAAGGGCCACATCTAACTCCCTCTTAAATATAGCCAATGAACTGGCCTCAACTACCCTCTGTGGCAGAGAGTTCCAGAGACCCACCACTCTCTGTGTGAAAAAAGTCCTTCTCCTCTTGGTCCTAAAGGATTTCCCCCATCCTTAAGCCGTGACCCCTTGTCCTGGACCTCCCCAACATCAGGAACAATCTTCCTGCATCTAGCCTGTCCAACCCCTTAAGAATTTTGTAAGTGTAATAATTTTGTAAATGTGATAAAGAGGTGGAGGAGTTGCGTTGTTAACTAGGAAGAATGACGCAGCTGCACTCAAAGAAGATATACTGGAGGGATCATCCACTGAGGCAAAAGATAGATACAAAAAGCTGGAGTAACTCAGCAGGACAGGCAGCATTTCTGGAGAGTAGGAATGGGTGACGCTCGGGTCGAGACTCTTCGTCAGCCACTGAGGCAATAATAAACTCAAAACTGAGAAAGGGGCTGTCACTATGATTGGGTAATACTCTAGGCCTCCCAATTGCTAGCAGAATATAGAGGAACAGATATATAGGCAGATTAGGAAAAGATGTAAAAGAATAGGAAGTATTGACATTGGCATAGATAAATTGGGCTGAAGGGCCTGTTTCTGTGCTGTATGACTCTATGACACTAATACAAGGTTTATTGTCGCTACATAGTGTTGATAGGCACATGGAAGGGCAGGGAATAGGATATGGATCATGTACAGGCAAATGAGGTTTAACTTGTTTGGCATCATATTTGGCACAAATATTGTGAGCCAAATGGTCTGTTCCTGTGCCATACTGTTCTATATTCTACGTTTTATGATATCTCTGGATGGGCTACCCCTGGAGGACAGGCACAGTGAACTCTGGCACTATCTGCCTATCCCTCCTGGCAGCCACCCATTTATCCGGATGAACTTTTACTGTATCACCTTCCTGATACTCCTCACTATAACACTTACATCACACTTACTATAACTCCTTACATATATGCCTTATGTATACGCCTCCAACTGATCCATGCAGTTTGACATTTAAGGGTCTGTCCCACCGCGATGGCACTCCCCTGGAACACCTCGAGCTGGGTCGACCGTCAGCGATGAAACCGCGAACTTGATCGACTGACCACACACGACCACACACACACACACACGACCACACACACATGACCACACACACACACACACACACACACACACACACACACACACACACACACACACACACACACACACACACACACACACACACACACCAAAGGCGGGAGCCAGGGAAAGCGGGGAAGCGCTGTCTGAAATTCACACCCGCGATGAAGACGAAGATAAAAGACGGCTGCACAGTGTACGATAAGTCCTTTAGAGAGCATGGAGAGGGGGGGTGGGGGGGGGGGGGGGGGAGAGAATGGGAGCGAGGGGGGGAGAAGGGGGGGAGATGGAGTGCAGACACTTTCAAAAAGCCAGGCAACATTTAATAAAGTTTAGCGGGCATTTTACCTACCAGTCAGTTTTCCTTGGTGCTGAAAACCCCAATGAGCAAATTAAAATGCTCGGTCAGTGAAGGAGATTGCCTACGGCTGCCCTCGATTGCCTGTAACTAAATAGAGACCCCACTCCACTGTACTACGAGTTAAAAAGAACCATGCCGACCAATTATTACTCGCGGGAAATTTTTCTACACGCTGACATTTTTTCCCCGTCCTAGCTGAGGCCGTGAGTGTGCGGGAACCTCCTCGGACCATGTGTCGATTATGCTGCGAGCTGCGAGTCGAGGGCAAACTCTTCTAAACGCGCAGATTAGGTCGCCGCAGTGGGACAGCCCCTTTACTCACAACACATGTAATTATGTAATTGATCAAAAAAGAAAGGGTGTGAGGTGGTCGCAGTCGAAAGAAAAGTGGGAGGAATTGATCATATATTTGGAGAATTTTATGTTTTGCAATTACTTTGCAAGCAATGTGTAATTGTTGTAGTGGTGTTCCAAGTGGTCTGTAATGGCACAGCAATGGGACTGCATTTGGACTCAGAAAGTAATAGCTTCAAGCTACTATCAAGAAACCTGAACCACATACTCCAGATTGATATTTCAGGACAATGCAGCATAGCTGGTTTTAGCATTAATAATTATGGATGAATAATCTAATTAGTAAAAGTCGGAGCAAAATAAAAGCTGTTTTATGTTCTTCAACTGCACATCCAGTGTCTAAATGAGCAAGCTCTGGTGCTTAGCAAATGCAATTAGTCCATCAAACAGCAGAAAACAAACTAAATATCTTGATAATGCCTTTGAGCCAAATGAACATTAGAAGCGACAAAAACGAAGCCAGTGAATGATCTTCGACGCGCATGCAACGTTTAATTATCCAGGCAATATATACAGAAAAGTACACATAGACTCCATTCATATACTGCAGCCAGTTTATGCGGTAAGACATATGGAACAACCTGGCAAACATTTCAGTTAATTTTAATTGAAGTAGCTTGAAATCTGGATTTTTGCCTGCTAGGTATAGATAATATTTACCATCCATTATCTGACCAGACGTAACACACTTAATCCTCTGGTTATTATTAAATTGTACTTCATGACAAGTAACATCACTTAATTATTAAGTGGTATATATATTTTCTGATTTATAAAACACAAGTAGGTATTCAAAATATCAGGCATAATCAACATTTTAGGAGTGAACAATGTTTATCAGTTTACAAGAAAATGCTTCCATGGCCACTCCCTGGTGCAACAGAAGTGGAAAATATTTACAGTTTATTTTAAATTACTCTGTTCATTTCAAACTAGACATATAGAGTTCTTGATAATGGTAACTTGGGATTGTCAAGGTTTAAAAACGTTGAAGCACTCCATGAAAGTAGCAACAAAGGAAGCAGGTAAATCATCAAATGTAAGTGGAAACACTGATAATCGCACTATTTAGAAAATACTCCCAAAATAATTACTCTTTCACTCAACTTATTATAATTATCATGCTTTTGAAGTGGTTCAAAAATGCATATTATTATTTAGAACTTTTGTAATTTATTTTAAACTTTATGCTGTAACAAACGCCTGCAGAGAATTCCTCATGTTTTCATTTCAAAAAACAGAAAAGGAGATACAGTTAAATATTTCCTTTTGTTGTAAGCAATTTCCTTTAAATGGCTGATATGATCACAAAACTGGATGTATATGAAAGCTTGTCACGCAATTTCAAAATGAAATGCCAGTCTTTGAACTTTGTGGAGCTGGCACCGTAACAATTCTTTTGCTCCAGGAGTTCACCACGCCTCCTCCATCAAAGACCAGGACTAAGCTGCTGGGACAAGCCCGAGATCACCAGCATCACCGCACATGCATTCCAACAGTGAGGTATAGCACCCCCATGTGATTTTCTTACCACTGTAAATAGAAAAACCCATGTGGGTTCATCCTACTGCGATTGTTGGTGTAGTCACTGCCGAATCTGGCGTCATCCCCAACGCCACAGTCCCTATCGTTGCCCTAAATTTATCTGCCTTACACATCAAGCCTCTTGGATTAAAATAAATGCTGTCTATCAGATCTTCCTTGCTTCCTGTCCTGTCCCTGCCTCTCCTGCCTACTGGATTTACTCTCTTTGAATTCTATATTTAGTTGAACATTCCTCTTTGCCACACTACTACTTTTGGTCCCATTCCCCTGGTGGACTAATTCTCCTGAATATCTCCAACAAATCTTTCTGCCAGTATATTGGTCCTCACCTGCCTGTACTTGATATCCCTCTATTCGCTCCATTTTCATGTGCCTATCTAAAATCGCATTGTCCCTATTGTTCTTAATGATCAGTATGTTTTACATGGAAATTCCTTAATTCCTAATGTGTTTGCTACTGGAATAAGAAAATATTACATGTTTGAAACATTTTCTTATCTTTGTTCATAATGTATGTGTAAAAATATATTTAATCTTAGGAACGGAGGAGCCAGGTAGTGGGTGAGCAGGGTGTAACAGCGAAAGAGAGGGGGCAGATGCGAGTGGTAGACAGGGGGAGAGACATTCTCGGCAGCTGAGCTGCTGCGTGTGTACAGACCCGCGTTTCATCCGTAGTCAGGATCAAACCCGGGTCTCCGGCGCTGCAAGCACTGTTGAATTGCTACTGGACCGTCGCCGCCCCCTCCCGAGTGTCCCATCCCTGTTCAGGGGCGGCCGGAGATGTCCGGAGTGACCCTGTGCTGACGAGACACTGGCTCAGAGCAGTGGTGGCCCCAGGCTTACAGCCAGCGCGGAGAAGAAGCACTAACTCATGGCCGTCCGAAGGGGGGGTGGGTTGGGTGCAACCGCACCCCCCTTTTTTTCCAGAGGAAAAAAAATTCAGAGGAAAAATGTTTTTAAAACAAATATTTGCGAACATCCGCGCCTGCGCAGTGGGGGGAAGCTGCTGACCAAAGACGCAGAAGCGACGCAAAATGACGGCGTCTCTCCGCGCGTGCGTAGTGGGCGGGATCAGATCACTGCCATTTTCAATGCATCGCCTCGATGCTCCGGGCCTAGTTTGGGTGAGTGGGACCGTGAAATATTGTGTTGCGTTGCGGGGAGGAGGAATCTGTTTGTTTTATATCGGGGGTATTAAACTACCCGCGAAGGGTCCAATCCGACCTGTGGGATGGTTTGGAAAAAGAAGGAGTTCCTGTTTCTCCGGCGCCGCGGATGGAGCCCACCCGGTCCATGGGCTCTGTCCACGCCGTCGGAGCCTCGCCAGCGGGTCCCGTCCATTGCTGGCTGTCGGTACAGGGAGACCATTCTCCCGTCGCCAGGCGGGAAGCGGGAAGGACTGAATCTGAACCCAGTCCTGACAGCGGCCGTGACCCAACACCAGGCGCTGCTCAGGCCGGGTCCACATCACCACCCCCCCCCCCCTCACCGGTCCTTTGCCACCCACCCTCGCCTCTCTTGCAACCCACTTCGCCTTTCCCACCCCATGCCGCGGGCTCTCTCACCCCCCCGCCATCATTACTGCGTGGTGGCGGCGGCGGCAGCGGCGGCAATGGCTGTAGTGCGGGGTGACGGAGGGTCAGAGTGAATGACGGGCCCTGCACAGCAGCAGCAGTGGCGACGGTGGCTCCACCTTCTCATGCACCCTGCCAGCCCTCATAGAGCCGCTGAGTGCCATTCCGCCCACGACGACAACCGCTTTCAAAATAACCCCTCCTGCACACCGAAGATGGGAGGAGGGAGGGAGCGAGGAAAGAAGGGGGAGGCCCTCTTCTGTGGTTTGAAGCACCTGCACCGCATGGCCCCGCACCTTCCTGTTGGCTGGCGGAGGAGGGTAGACGGTGGCGAGGAGTTCCCAACAGTCTCCCCCTTTGGCTGTGGCACTTAGCAGTGGACAGGGACGGCCAAGGCTGCGGGGCGATGATGCCGCTGTTGTCCGAAGAGCACTGACCTTCCTTCCTCACCACCTCCTCTGCCCCTTCCCATCTCTCTCTCTGTTGTACGCCCCCCTCCACCCCCCCTTATCCTGGGACCCCTCTTCTCCACCCCACACTGATCCCCATCCCCTTCTAGTCCTCAATGACATCCCCTGTGCTCCCATCTATTCATCCTGCACTGATCTCCCTATCCACCTCGCATTGATTCTCCTGCCACCTCCACATCCATCTTACACTTATCCCCCAATTCATCCTGTACTGACCCCCTTCCTATCCATCCTGCACTGCACCCCCCATTCATCCTGTACTGAACCCTCCATTCATCCTGCACAAACCCCCCGATCCACACTGTACTGACCCACCCCATTCATCCTGTACTGATCCCCCAATTCATCCTGTACTGATTCCCCCCCTTCCATCCTGTACTGATTCCCCCCTCCCCCCATCCATCCCGTATTCCCCCACTGACATCTCCCGCACTCTCCCCTCACAATTTTACCTACTCCAACCAACACAAACTAATTCCCCAGCCTCAATCCATAAAGATGGATTAATTAAATTGTGAACACGTGAAACATTAAAAGCACAGTGTTCAATTGTCACTGCCACCGTTGACACATTATTACAGAATTTATTTTAACGGCAAATCAATGCTCTTAATATGGAGTATCAATACTGTAGTTATTTATAGAGCAACAGTCACAACTATACGTTGGATTTATCCAGGTTTTACTTCTACATATACATCACGAATTTGGTCAGGAGATATTTCAGTTGTAATTTTTTTTTTTTTTTTTTAAAGTTAAATTTTATTAGAGGCATGTACATATCATAGTCCGAACCACTACAAACTTTGTTAAATGGTTACATATTAAATATCCAGGATTCCAGGGACTCCGCTACCAATGTAGCTGGGGTTTTCATTTATCGGTTACATATTAACATTGACTCTAATTATTATTATTTTTTTTAATAGATAGAAAAAATAAAGAAAAAGATAAGAAAATTAGAAAAATAGAATAAACTATCCATAATACAACTTAGGAGATAGGTCCATAGGTAAGAAAACATAACTATTCATCCTGTCCTGGGTTCAAGCTTCCGTCAGGTATCAGCGCCGGCCCATTCTACCCCTTCAAATAATCTATGAACGGAGACCATATTCTAGTAAATAATTCTGGTTTGTCAATTAAGACAAATCTAATTTTTTCCAGATTTAAAGTCTCCGACATCTCCATAATCCACATTTTGTTTGTGGGGGATGCAGGGTTTCTCCAAAATTTTAATATTAATTTTTCCCCAGTTATTATACTATAATCAAGGAAATTTATTTTGTTTATTGTAAGTTTTAGGTATTGTTCAGATATGCCCAGTATTATTAATTTAGGATCGGGCTCCAGTTGAGTATTAACCACTATGGAAATAATTTTAAAAATATCTACCCAAAATGTTTTAATTTTTATGCAACTTACAAAGGTATGGGTTAAATTAGCCTCAGAATATTGACATTTATTGCAGATAGGAGAAATATTAGGAAAAATTCTATTTAATCTTGTTTTAGAATAATGCAATCTATGTAATATTTTAAATTGTATTAAAGAATGTCTGGCGTTTAACGAACATTGATGTATATGTTGTAGACTTTCATCCCAAATATCTTTCGTTATGGGTTGAACTAATTAATTTTCCCATGCTTGTCTATGTAATTCCGTCGACGGATTCTCACTCTCTAAAAGAATATTATAAATGTAAGATATTAATTTGACTGTGTTGGGGTGTTTATTCAAACATTCATCTAGAATCTCTGGCTCTCTAGTTCTGTATTCTTGTGTATGTGATTTAACATAATCTTTCAATTGTAAATATATAAAAAAATTGTTTGAATATAATCCATAATTCTGTTGTACCTCCTGAAACGAAAGGAACACACCTTTTCTATAAAGATGGCCCATCTTTTTAATTCCATAATTTTTCCATTGTGCAAAACCTTTATCCAATACTGAAGGCTTAAATGAAGGGTTATTTGCAATAGGGAGAGAAAGTGATAAATTATCAAATTTTAATGTCTTTTTTATTTGTTTCCAAATTCGAATATCACTATGTATTATTGGATTTTCACTATAGATTTTTTAATTCAATTTTGTAGGAGTTAACAGAATCGGGCCAATTACAAATGGCAGACAATTATCCTTTTCCATCTTTAACCAGTCTGGTTGTTGATCCATATCTTCCAAACAGAAATTAAAGTTTTTGACATTGACTGCCCTGAAATAAAATAAGAAATTTGGTAAGGCTAATCCTCCATTCGTCTTGGGTTTACATAAGTGTTTTTTACTTATTCTGTGATTCTTATAATCCCAAATAAAACTTGTTACAATAGAGTCGACTTTTTTAAATAAATTTTTAGGGGGATATATGGGAATTGATTGAAAGAGGTATAGAAGTTGAGGAAGGAAAATCATTTTAATAGCATTAATTTTACCGAGCATTGAAAAGGGAAGTGTTTTCCAATATTGAATATTCTTATGCAATTTATTAAGTAAAGGTATGAAATCTGATTTAAATAAAGAAGTATATTTCTTGATCACATAAATTCCTAAGTATTTACATTTTTCATTCACTATTTTAAAAGGTGATTGTTATATATAAATTAGGTTCCATTATTGGCATAATCTCACTCTTATTCCAATTGATTCTGTATCCCGAGAACAAACCAAATTGAGTTATAAGATTTAACAGGTTAGGGATGCTAATTTCTGGATTTGTAATATATAGTAATACATCATCTACATATTGAGAAATTGTATTAACTGTATTTTTAGTGTTATACCCATATATTTCTGGATGTGCTCGAACTCTTTCTGCTAGTGGTTCAATAGCAAGGGTGAATAGTAACGGGGATAGCGGGCATCCTTGTCTACAACCTTTAGATAAATCAATTTTTTTTCAAATCAAACATTTGATTTGTCATTATTCTGGCTGTTGGGTTGGTATATAGAAGCTTAACCCAAGTACAAAACTTCTCACCTAATTGAAATGTTTCCATCACCGAAAATAAATAGGGCCATTCAACTTGATCGAATGCTTTCTCAGCATCTAGCGAAATGACTGCTAAATCTACATTAGCTATTCGATTTGAGTATATAATCTTAAATAATCGTCTCAGATTATAATATGAATAACGTTTTGGAATAAAGCCAGTTTGATGGGGGTGTATTAATTTAAGAGTCACTAAGCTTAATCTATGTGCTAAAATGTTGGTTAATATTTTCTGATCGGTGTTTAAGAGAGCAATTGCTCTATAAGAACCTGGGTCTTCAGGTTCATATTTCAATTCAATTCAATTTAAGTTGTAATTTTAACGTTAATTCTGAAGTGGGAATGAAGGAAACAGAATTTATCAATAATCTTTAAAAAATCTGGTGCGTACAAACTGGGTATCATCATTGCTGTTCACAACACATTAATCTAATCTGAATGCTTGGTAATGTTGCGTTTTGACAACTTTAAACATATTGCCAAAAGAACATTTGCTGCATTTGATGCCCTTTGGCCATCTCTTGTCAGTTGGTGTAATGTTTAACCTGTCAGATGGGTATAGTCGGTTTTAACAGCTATTATCATAAAATGCCTTTAGAAATTTCCTTGCAACCGGATATAATTTGTAGTGGATATATTATGTGGAAAGCGAGAGTGTTTCTGTACCAATAGCAATAACGACCCATGCTATGGCTATGTCATGATAATTTTCGGTCCTTCACAGAAAACATCCCTGCATCAATCTGTAGTGTGCATGGTTAAGCATATATGTTACCATGGTCCAACATTTATTGACACAGGTTGAATAATCCAACCACATTTTTGTTTGGAAGTGGAAAGAAATAATAGAAATTGCATTCATTGCAGCGTGTAAAAAGAGTTGAGATACTGTATTATAATTTTGCTGCATGTCATTGTGGTATATATCATGTCTTGATAGGTGAATATGTTTAGTTTGTGACTACTTGAAGCAGAAATAATATGTGAATGCTTCATTGAGCATAATTCCGACTGGTAACCACGCACTTCGTCTGAGCACATTAACGCACGCGTCATGCAAGCCGTGCTAAATGACCTGCTAAACTGCCATTTGACAACCTAAAAAGCTGCCTAGGATGCCCGGCTGGCAACAGGGGAAAAAGCTAGGTGAGAGCCCTGGGGAGTGGAGAAGGGGGAGAAGTGTGGAGCGGGGGGAGTGGAGAAGGAGGGATTGGGGTGGGAGGAGGGATGTGGGGGTGGAGGGGAGAGGGGAGTTCAGTCTAGACTCACTGAATCCATCCCTGTGAAAAGTTAGAAATGGTGATTGGATCTGGAAGCGGACCAATACATCTGTAAATATAACTGGACAGACATCTTTTCATTTGCACAATTGATTTTATTGTATTAATTTTAATATATTTAATGTTTAAAATCCATGCACTGAAGGAAGAATATTTTACAGCCCATCTGTGGTCCCTAACCCCAAACCTAACCCTAACAGGTCATCACCCGCAGGACAGCATACGTCAGTGTATGGCAGGGCGCACGACATGATGAGACACCCTGATGTCGCTCCTGGATTTTGAACATTCCAAGATCCAGAGGTGACAGGGAGTCACCGTGCATCACTACATGTGTCACCATGCATCAGGCTGCGTCACGACCCGACCACGACTCGACAACCTTTTTTCAGGCGGTCGCCGAAAATTTCACCCAAGTGCGAAACTTGAGGGCAAGGCTTTCGAAGGCAGCGCCGGCGGCAAACTTCTCCCTGGCCAGGTTCTCGATCACTTCAGGCTCGAGTCCGCAGTGCTCGAAGAAACTGTCTAAGCCCGATCAGGCTCAATAGAAGTGACAGCTGAGGTTGGAGTGCGAGTGCCATAATCCGCCTTCACCAACCTGTCACTTGAGCGGCTCCTTGGGGCGACCTGCTGCTGCTTCTCATGGTACTGCTGGCGTGGTTACTTGTGCACCCTGGGATGCTGCTGGCATGGCGACTGGTGCTTCTCATGGCGCTGCTGGAGTGGTTACTTGTGCACCCTTAGGTGCTGCTGGTGTAGTTACTTGTGCACCTTTGGGTGCTGCTTGTGTAGTTACTTGTGCACCCTGGGGTGTTGCTGGCAAAGCTGCTGTTTCTCCCTGGACTGCTGCTCGTGTGGTTACTTATGAACCCTGGAGTGCTACTGGTGGGGTTACTTGTGCACCTGGGATGCTGCAGCCTCTGTACCCTCTGCTAATTCTCCCCCTTCTGACGTTGCTGCTCCCGTTGCCAGCCCCTGCTGCTTGTCGCCCCGACCGCTAGAGCCGGGCAGCAGCCAACGGACCAGGCTGCCAGTGCTCTTGAAACCTCGGGCGCTGCTGGTGGCCGCCGCTTCTCGCACAAACTCACACTTCTGTTGGTGCATGACCAGCGAGTCGGGCATAAGCTGCCTGTTGGAGCTGGAGCGACGCACAGTGTCAGGCGGGAGCCCCAGCTGCCTGGTCTGCTGGGGGCTGCCGGAGGCCAGGTAAGTCTTCATGCTGCTGCTAGCCCCACTGCCGCTGTTACTGCCTTCCTCAGAGGTAGAGCTGCCCAAACCATTGGGCTCCACTTTGCACCCCCTCGCCATCTGGCTCTTCAAGTACTTGGCCTTGTCGGCAGCCAGTCTCTCCACAGCGCTCTGCCGACCCCGTCTGTTCCCCTCCATTTGACTGCGGAGGTAGCCGGGACCCTTGGACATGAGCCTGAGTGGCAGAGAGATGCTCGCCTCGGGCGGCATGCTTGCAGTGGGCTGGCTCGCCTCACTCGGCATCTTACTTTGATCCAGCCAACAAGGACAAACACGTTTTCACATCCTCAAAGAATGAAAGACCAGGACTTCCATGAGCAATAACAGGGTGTCTGCAATTGCCTTAATCCACATTCACTATGACTTTGCCCATAACTTGGACAAAGTCGTGACTAGGTTTGCGCTGTTACATTCTTGCAAAATGGAACTGGAAAACATGATTTATGACTAAATGGCAATATATGCAGGCATGCCACGAGTGTCCGTCGCCTGCATCACTACGCCAGGACTTCCATGAGCAATGACAGGCTGTCTGCACTCGATTTAATGCACATTCACTATGACTTTGCCCATGACTTGGACAAAGTGTTGAGTAGGTTTGCACAGTTACATTCTCGGAAAACGGAACTATTTAATGTTGAAGTTGATGTGATGTGAAGTTGTTAGGTCAGGAGGACCATTAAAGGTGCACTGCACACACTAACACAGTCTAACAGTAACAGGCAATCAAATCAACACACAAAACATTTTCTAAAAAAAGGTTTTCTTTACTGCAAAAACGTACAGTATTTTATTTGCAGTTTTTGCATGCTCCTTTATAACATTCTACATAACATTTTACAACAGTACAACTTGATTATTAAAACAAGGACAACAATTCTTAATTTAAAAATATATATATACAATGACCCCAATCATCCCATTCCACCCACTCATTACTCTTGACTCAACCAAAATTATTTTTGAAATATTGGTCATAAATTTGGTGCAAAAAACTCCAAAATAAGTCTCAGAATGCACCAGAGAGCATCTAAAACCCCAAAGCTTTCAGGACCCGCTTAAGGAACCCGGACGTGAGGGGCTTCCCGCTTGTGATGTGCTTTGCGTGCACATTATTTCACATAAGATTTTTGGACTCCTGTCATGCCACCCCGCGTTTTGGAAAGCTTCGTACGGGCCTGCTAACTCCAGCTCAACTCTGCTCCAACTCCCGAGGAACCCGTTCCCCGACGGGCCGGGGACCGTCATCTGCACCTCTCGCATAATCCAGTGGCTGTTGGTTAACCTTCTCGGTGCCGGCGAATGCTGCACACCAGTCATCAACGGGGATATACACAAAATGCTGTTGTAAATCAGCGGGACAAGCAGCATCTTTGGAGAAAAGGAATAGGTGACGTTTCGGTTCAAGACCCTTTTCCAGAGATGTTACCTGACCCTCTGAGATACTGCAGCATTTTATGTGTCTCCCCATTGATGACTGGTGCTTGGCTTTTGCCAGCACCGAAGGGGTTAACGGACAGCCACTGGATTATGTGAGACAGCTGTTACTCTTTCTCCAAATTACACTAGATCTTCTGAACATTTTGTGCATTTTCTGGCTTTATGCTTCAGAAATATTTTACAAAATGTGAACAATGAGAGATTAAAAATGCCTGGTGTTCATGACATTCTCTCCAACAATCATCAGGAGAAAAAAGGGGAAAAAATTGTGAAAGAACATTTTATTTTCACTAAGATTTATTTCAACATAATTACAGTATTTCCCTGAAGCCTAAGAAAACAATAGCTTCTATTTTTTCTTGCCACACACTATACTTAATTTATATTCTTGGCATTTAGAATGTGATCAGTTTGAAGGAGTATGATACAGCCCTTGGGTATGTCGTTGTGTTTGCTGGGCACGCTGGAGAGTTTGTGCATTATACTTCAAATATAGCTTTCGGCTGTGGTTTCAAAAACACCAGTAGCTCACAGTGAGTTGCAACCAACACAGAATCTTAAACCTAAGGCTAATATTGCTGACATATGACTAGTTTGAACGTGATGTAAAAAGAATGACCTAGAATACAAACCTTTATCCTATAAAAGATGGGTAGAGCATCTGGTGTAAGAAGCAAGTCAGATTTAAAACGTGGGCTGATAAAGTAGTTGGGTAGAAATACATAAGTGTTAAAGCAGCAATTTTTTTACAAACAAATCACAGTACATTCAATGGCCTTTTGACAAGGGTTTTATTTTGTCGCTTTCAGCAAGCATTTGTGGATCCTTGACAGACAATTTTGTGTAAGTCTGCACTCATTTTTCTTTCACATACATATTAGAAAAGGGGTTAATCATTTTAGATTTGACTTTGACAAATGGGGTGCAATGATGAGTCTTTATTCAATACGTTAAATGTTTGACTCGTTTTCAGACTTTAAAAGATTTGTAAAATCTTGCACCACTGTCAGAATTGTGCAGTACCCCAGTCCAGTTAACCTGGAAAAGTATATCTTCATTGTTTTATTCCAAAAGTTACTTATATTTTTACAGTTCATAGAGATGATACTTCACCTTGGAAAATGTACAAACAATAGATCACATTACAGCCTTTAGGACATCCAGAGTTTTCTATTGTTACTTTGTTCCACATACCTTTTATGCTTTCATTCTACTACATTCCAGATTTAATTATGTATCAATGCTATGTTGTCTTTTAAGTCTTTTCAACCTTGTTCTTTGTATCTCTTTCCTGTTGAAAAAAAAGCATAAGTGAACCATCCTACCCTTCGAGCTTTCTCTGCTATTTTTCAAGATTTGGGCTGATCTTCTACTTCAGATTCATTTGGCCACCTTTCTCTGGATTCACTTATAGCTCACAAATTTACTGTACCAGGTACAGGCCAAGACCAAATAACTAAGTGAGGTTGAAAAGGATGTTGGAAGACAGTAATAAATATTGTACAATTTTGCTTTCAAATGTTGTACCTGTGGCCAGAATTTGGTTAGAATACCTACACATACAAGGGTCAAGGATTTTCAAACTTTCAATAAATTGTGATGTTAACAAAGGACGAACACTGTCAAGAAGCTTATGGTGGAGAAATCGGAGCAGATTATGTAAAGAGACAACAGAAAATGCTTTTACAGAAAGTGTAAGTTTATTCAAAGTGGAATAATTCTGGAGATTAGGTCCATTGGGTACTTACTAGGACGTCCTCGTGTGCCATAGAATAGGGAAAGGTATGGGCAAATGCTTAATCGAATGAATCTAGTACTTCATGGCAGCACATGTCCTCAGAGGAAGACAAAACTCTCACTCATTTTGTCAACTGAATTTGTAAAAGAATAATGCTACGATCATAAGGATGTAGATTTCAGAAACCCAAGAATGACAGGGAAACAAGTACCTTTTCTTGTGTTGTGATCTTCAATATATGGATAAAGATTAAACAGAGAGGTACAGGGTTGGAAACCTATTGGATAATGCAATCTTCTTGTGTGTAATTCGATGATATTTTATTCAAAGTCTGTCAAGTTAATGGCATCACAGAGTTAATCCTGATTTACGTTCCAGTTACTGATTTATTTTCCAGGTCCTCTGTGTGCAAGATATGGATATGCAATGGTGCTGCCAGGCATATGCACTGATGCCAGCTGGCTCCAGCACAGATTATGATGTTCATTGTGAAAACTGTTCTTCATCTAAGAGGCCTATGAACAATATGTGTCTTTTACATTGAAGCAAGTATTAACTGAAGGGTTTGCATCAGTATTAAAGGATTCTATACTTAATCAGTACATCCAAGACATCTTCTGGGTATCTTCCCTCGTAAGTGATTTTAAGAAAAAAAACTCTCCTGTATCTGCCTTTCACTTGCCAAAGTGAATATTGCTGTATTTGATGTTACCATTTAATTTTCCTCTCATTTCCACTAATTTTCTCTGACCCATTCCTGAAGACAAAGATTCATGATTTAATATAGTTCATAAATGTGTTGAAATACTTTTCAAATACATGGGGCAAGGCAGAGAATTGTTCACCTGCAGCAAGGGTCACAAGCAGCATCAGCAGTGAAAATCATTTAATTACCTTTATTCGGAGAGAATGAGCATGAGCAAAAATTGTATATGATCTTCATGGTCTTTATACCATTGCTACACACTGGGTAGTACATTTAACAATTGAGCAGATGAGACTATTCTATTTTTCTTAAGCAATCCAGATGAAATGAAAATTCCCATATGGAACTAATATGCAAATGTTGTGAAATGTGTATGTGAAACCATAACCAAAAATCATTTCTGAAGTCAAGTCAAGTTTATTCATCACATACACATACGAGATGTGCAGTGAAATAAAAAGTGACAATGCTTGCGGATTGTGCAAAAAAACTACAAAACAGAATGGAACAGAATAGTAAGATTGAACGAGAACTTACCAGTTCGAAGGTTGATCTTTATTTTATGAGGAGTCGAAGTGAGGGATTTCGTGAAGAGCCCGCCGGCGCGCATGCTCGACATACTTCAAAGTAGCGGCGTGGAATCACAGAACCAACAATAGAAATGACTTCGCATAGTATGATTGAATTGACTAAGATTACCAGATGAAGGTGATTGAGGGTTGGGCGAGGAGGGCACGAAATCCCTCACTTCGACTCCTCATAAAATAAAGATCAACCTTCGAACTGGTAAGTTCTCGTTCAATCTTACTATTTCATTTCGGAGTCACGTGAGTGACTTCGTGAAGACTTCAAAGCTTCTGTGATTACACGCCCTGGACCACGTCCATGCTGACACACCACTACCAGGGATGGATGGGAGGAACAAACTTGCTCAATAGTTCATACTGCAAAACAAGAGCATATTTATTAATAACAAATCAAAACCCCTCATGCGGGGACATCTCCACGTTCTTGACCTGCATTCAGCACGGCTTCTGCGAACTGTAGAGGAGCAGCAACAGGCTTGTTATAAAAACGCTGGAACACAGCTTCATTCGCCCATCCTGCTGTGGCAAGAATTTGGTCCATGGGCACCTCCATGACCCTCGCCGCTGACGTCGATGCAGCCCTGGTGGAATGAGACTTGAACACATTAGTGTCGATACCTGACTTACCCAAGACGACTCGAAGCCACCTGGATATCGTCTGGACTGTCACTCGATGATGAGGTCTCTTATGAGTGACAAGCAGGTATCTCTCCATTCCTCTGATGCGTGCCGTCACCTTGACATAGTGGCGGATATGTGAGGCTAAACATAGCCTAGCATCTGCGGGGTATGCCGGGAACTTCAGCTGCAGCCCTGTGCACCCAGGTCTATGCTGCTTTAGTAGCTCGTCAATGAAAAAGACTACTTCTGTAGGGGTAGATGTCATTCTGTCGACACGAAGTTTGTGTAGTGTCTGTACCCTCTGAGCTGAAGTCAGCGCTAGTAACATCACCAGCTTCATGGTGAGTTGGTCCAGTTGGAGCCCTTCCATGGGAGACCACGTCCTGAGCAGGGTTAATACGTCCCTGACATCCCAGGTGATATTATAGCGTGGTGTAGGCGGATTCATGTTGAATATACCCCGCATGAGTCTGGACACTAGCCTGTTGGATCCTACCCCAATCTTGAGGTAGAATGATAGCGCACTTCTGGCGCTGTTGATGGCACTGTAACTTAAGTGTTCATCATGGTGCAACCCCGCGAGGAATTCCAGGACGTCGGTTATTGTCACGTCATCGTACGTGATGCGAGAGCGGCTGCAGTAGGCTTCCCACTTCTTAATATGCGAGCGGTATCTTCGCCTTGTGGACTCTCGACACGACGCCCCGATGGTATCCATGGTCCGAGCCGAGAGGCCGTATTGGACTAACGGCCTGTTCAGAACCTGCAAGCCAACAAATTTAAATAGCCATGCAGGGATGTGGCTCCCCTGAGACAGGGTGAGTAACCAATTGTGGGCAACCCTTCAAAAGGACCCAAGGTTCGTTGAGCATGTCAAAGACCACCGGATACCAAGGCTGTGTGGGCCAGTCGGGTATAATAAGGATGCCCTTGGCAGCATCTGCCTGAATCTTTCGCAATACCCGACTGATGAGGCAAAACGGAGGGAAGGCATAGAAAAACCAATTCCCCCAGTCCAGCGAGAATGCATCTAGCGCTATTGCCCCAGGATCTGGTTCCCATGAAACGTAGGCTGGTACCTGATGGTTCAACCGTGACGCAAAAAGGTCAATGTCCGGTTTACCAAATTTGGCTGTGACTTTAGAAAAAATCTCAGGATGCAACATCCATTCAATGTTGTCATTAAATTTGCGTGACCTGGTGTCCGCCACAGTATTAAGCTCACCTGGCAAATAGGTAGCTGAAATCCAAATGTCTCTTTGAACACACCAGAGCCAAATTGAGTTAGCCAATTTGTCACACGAAACTGACCTGGTACCACCCATATGGTTTAAATATGCCACAGCTGTGGTGTTGTCTATTTGGAGATGGACGTGTGCTCCAACAAGCTTGGAACAATATGCACGAAGTCCGTGGAATGCTGCCAGCAACTCCAAATAGTTAATCCCTTGAGTCAACAACATCGATGCCTCAAGGGTGTCCCATCTGCCCCCACAACTAGAGCAATTATCAGTAGCTCCCCAGCCATTCGAGCTTGCATCAGTCTGTAAATATACCACCGGATTAGCCTCCCTAACAGGCTTAAATGAGTTGCTAATGTGACACACCCACCATTGCAACTCAGTTATCGCTTCGGACGGCAGCTCCATTGATCGATCGTAATGACCAGCGTTCCGTTTTAACGCAGTAATTTTAGCTCTTTGCAAATTCTGATAATGCAAAGGTCCATATCATGCTGCCGGAAACAAAGCCACTAGCTTGCCAATTACTGTGGCTGTATGCCGAATCGATGGTATATTGGTGCCAATTAAATCTCTGCACACCTTAGTGACTTCCTCAATTTTGTTAATTGGTATAGTTATCCTCATGCTCATTGAGTTCACCGTGAACCCTAGGTAATTAATTACCTGGGCAGGGCAGAACTTCGATTCCTCTGGATGGACAATGAATCCTAATTGTTGAAATATATTGACAGCAGCTGCAACACCCTGTTCAGCCAATTGCAGGGTGTGGCCCACAATAAAGACATCATCTAAATAGGCCATAACTATATGATGTCGTTGTCTCAAATAAGCCATGATTGGCTTCACCAACTTAGTGAACAATCTAGGGGCTGTAGTGAGCCCATTAGGCAAAGCCTTATACTGCCAAAGTTGCCCCATCCAGATAAATTTCAAAAACCTTCTATCATATTTCTGGATGGATACTGAATAATATGCATCCCTCAAATCAATGCATGCCATAAAGCAGCCATGAGAAATCAATGATTTGGCTGTTTCAAACGTATCCATTTTAAAATGAGTATATGTTACAAACGTATTCAAACGGGTTAGATCAATAATGACACGACAGCCTCCATCCTTCTTAGGTCTAGTAAATATGTTTGAAACAAATTCAATTGGCTCATGCACCGTTTTCTCAATCACACCCTTCTGTTCCAGACTTAAAATTTCCTTATAACCTGCTGCCTGTTCTGCAGCAGACAATTTGAACGTACGACCAGGCATGTGCTGGGATGGAGGAATGTCGCCATTAATAAACTCAATTTTATGCCCCTGAATATTCCGCAACACATACTCATCACCAGTAAAATTACCCCATGCATCCAAAAACAACCGTAAACGACCACCAACATGGGAAGTTAAACAGAGAGAAAAAAGAGAACCAGACCCCCTCACCTCCGTGGTTACCGGCGGTCCTTGACACGTGTGGGTGGCCGTGGAGGTGCTGGGTTGGCTTGAGGGCGCGGCGTCTTCGATTTCCACAAAGGTCTCTGCCGACCCTGTCCTAAAAAAGACCCTTGGTGCTGGTTCTGGTGCTGTTGTCGTTGTGGAGCTAGAGGGCGTCCTCGTCGAGGCACTGGCCGACCCTCGTGAGCAAATGTATGGAGCTTTTGAGCCTGACGGTGTGGGGGCACTCTGAGAGCGCATGATCCCCACCGTTTTGGCTTGTTCGTCAAGCTCTTTGACTCTCTTCGAGAGGTCCTCACCAAAGAGCTGACGGGGCGGCGGCGGCGGCGGTGGTTTGCACAATCCTGCAAACTTCGGGTTGAGTGCTGGGCGGATGCTGTTTTTGCGAAACCCGTTGATTTCGTGCTGGGTCGCGCACAATAAGGCCAGAGCATCTTCCTGGTCCAAATTCAGTTCGTCTCCGTCCACCGACCGCGCAAAGGCGGTAATACCGGCCGTGAGGAGTTTCGGGATCCGCTGCAATTTTAGCTCCTGTTGACGGATAGCCGCACTGATGTTGCCCCATATTGGCGTATTGACCACAGGCACGTTGAGGGAGTTGCAGTTTGATGGAGCCTTGTGACGGCTCATAGCCTGGATGAGGACTTCTTCCTGCAGCACCTGATTATTAAGAAAGTCCACTGTGGCTGCCAGCTTTGTATTTAGAGGAAGACCAGCCGTATGTGGGGCCGCGAATTTGGTCGCCACATCCAAGAGTTCCTCCGCTGGCATCTCCAACGGAGGTGGTACGGGATCCACCAGAACCTCCTCCTCCTGCTGCTCCAGGCTGATAGTAGATGTTGGTGAAGACGCCCTGTGCCTGTTGCTGCCCTGCTGTTGTTGACGTTGAAGCAGGAGCTCCAGCAGCCGCTCCATACGGTCAATACGCCCTTCACCCTGAACACTCAGGTGGTCGGAGTCCTCCGGCTCTGAAAAGAAAACCGGGCTCCTGTCATCGGCCCGCACCTCGTCGAGGCCCTGCCGGTGCCGGTAGTTGTCGCTAACAGCCGCCGAGGCGAAACTGCGCGATTCCTGCGCGGGCGTGTTCAACCGCCTCCGTTTAGTGGGAGCTGAAGCCGCTGCCACTAAGGGCACTTGCGGCGAGGTGTCGGCACCAGCCGAAGCATGGCTGCCTGGGGCCCGCGCAGTCTTGCCGGCTGCCCACATTGTGGACGTTGCCGACGCATGGTCTCGCCCACCCATCCATGGGGGGCTCGGCGACCGTGACGAGACCCGACTCGACCGACCCGTCCCGGCGTCGAGAGTCGGGGTGTGCCGGCTGGACCTCACAGCCGCCCCGGGTCTCGCCCTGGAACCTGACCGCTCCTCCGCGATAGGCAATGCCTTAGCCCTAACAGGGTTCGGCTTCTGGGCTCCTGCCCTCCCCCTTCTCGGAGGGCTGAGTGGAACAGGCCGTGCAACGGCACGTGCCCTGCTCGAGGTCGCCAGCGAGCCCGCTGACGACCTGACTGCCATGGCAGGGTCCCCCTGCTCTAGCGGCACACCACACTCCTCCTCGTCGAACTCCTCCGAGCTGTGGTGTGCTGGCGGATCTGGACCTGTGAACACAGGGCTTACCCACATCTTCGCCTGAGTCCCGGCCTGCGCTGCAGGTACTGCCGATGGTAAAGGCCCCGGAACTGTTGACCGGCGAACTCGTCCTGACGTCCTCCGGCCCTTCGAACTCCCATCCATGTCCTTGCTGCAAGACATAATCAGACAACAAGGACCACCAACTAAAGGTAGAATACTTACCTCCGTGGCCCCTTATGAAGGGCTGGCGAGGAGCGCACTCCACCGCCAGCCGTCGCAGCAACGCGTTACGACGATATGTCGAGCATGCGCGCTGGCGGGCTCTTCACGAAGTCACTCACGTGACTCCGAAATGAAATAGTAAGATTAAATGAGAACTTACCAGTTTGAAGTTTGATCTTTATTTTATAAGGAGTTACGATGAGAGATTACGTGAAGAAGGCCGTCAGCCCACATGCGCGTCAATCTTCAAAGCAGCGGTGTGAAATCACAGATAACAGTTGTTGAACTAACATAATAAGATTAGAGATGACTAGAACTACCAGATGATCTTTATGATACGAGGGTTGGGAGCGGAGGGCATGTAATCCCTCACCGTAACTTCTCATAAAATAAAGATCAAACTTCAAACTGGTACGTTCTCGTTTAATCTTACTATTTTACTTCGGAGTCACGTGAGTGACTACGTGAAGATTTTGAAGCTTTGTGATTTCATGCCGTGGAAAAACAAGTCCACACAAGCACAACTGCATCAGTTGACCACAGATAAGGGAAACATTCATAATGCATACAGACATGACATAGATTCAAAACATGCTGATGCTGATAAATGAACAAATAATAATAACAGTAACCCCTCTCATCCGAGGGGAAACTACAAAATAGAATCTAAATTAGAGTTGGCAAATACCCCTGGTCTAGCAAAGGGTTAAAATTAAATGTTGGAAACCTCGTTCGTTAGATCATCCTGCAGTCAGCAGGATGTGGTCCAGAGGACCATACACAAACCTTGCTGCTGATGTTATAGCAGCCCTGGTGGAGTGAGATTAGAAAATTAGTATCTACTCCTGTATAAGCCAAACCCCGTATTAACCACCTGGAGATGGTCTGAACTGATACCTTCTTATGAGTTTTGTTTTGTAACTAACAAACATAGCTAGTATCAGAGCCTCTAATTAAATTGACGTAATGTTGTAAATGTGTGACCACAAACAACCGAAGGTGCATGGGGTATGCCATGAGAACTAGTTTGAGACCTGACAAAAACTACTGGAGCAATGCTGAATATAGTTCATCCACCATAGTGACTTTGGTAGCTTCAGCTGGTAATAGCATAGGTTTGTTAACACTTACCTATATGACACTTGAGAGGTTACTACTTTGCACGTTGTAAGTTCTGATAATGCAAAGGCCCAATTGCACAGCTGCAACACAGCTGTATATTGCCAACTACACTTGATGAATAGAAGACTGCTTGATAACAAGCTTGTTACAGGCTTCTATTGATTCCAATCTGTTGCCCCAGGGCGGAATCACAGATAAATTAATAGTTAAAGGTAAATCCGAATAATCAATAACTCTAGTTGGTAACGACTTAAATTTGACTGGATGGCTGAGGAACCTCAATTCCTCAAATACAGTTGCAGCTGAAACAGTTGATTTGTGCACAACACACTGCTTTAGAAATATCATCCAGATCAATTTCAAATGTCTCCGGTGATCCCTGTGAATGGGAACTGAATAGTATGCATCTTTGAGATCGATGCATGCCATAAAGATCCTAAGGAAATCAGTAGTTAGACATTAAACAAAGTTCCATATACTGAAAAGTCTATGTTGCACATTGGAGTTAAATCAATTATGAACCGACATCCTCCATCTTTCCCAATGAATCAGGCCACACCTGCCATAATTCTGTGCCTGCCTTGAACGACAACTCTGGCCATATTCCTGAGCCTGTCTCAAAAGGCAATCCTGGCGTAATACTGAGCCTGCCTTGAAAGACAACTCTGGCCCCAATTCCAAGCCATGCTTGGTACCCTTGTATATTGTGCAATAATAACCCATCATATGTTATCATTCATTTGTACAAAAAACAATTTTAAATACTACCAACTTGTAAATGGTCCACTTACTCCATGTTTCGGAAGAACCAGACCCACCTACCTCCATGGTTACCGGTGGTCTTATGGTAAGCCCAAAGGCCCCTGATGTGGGTTCTATTCCCCTCTTTGATTGGAGAGTAGGAATGGTAGTGTATGTGGATTCCATATTTCCTGAGACCGGCTTGGACCTTGCCCTGAAAGACCTCTGCCCAGCTTTCAAGCTGCCACCAGCTTCAGTGAGCTGCTTACTGCCGATGAGGCATGGGGGGTGTCGTCGCCGATACGATGAAGCTTGTTTCCTCATCCAGGTATACCTGTTGGATAAGTCTTACCTGAAGAGAAAGTTCGGCGGCTGGTTTCATTTCCTGGATTTCATGCTCCCTCCAATGTTACCCCTGATAGCTCTGTTCACTGCCAGCACGTAGCGTGAGGGGAACTCTGGCCCCTTCTGGGTTTTCTGCCTAATGCTGGAACCAATTCTTACGGCAGTAAACCCTTCACTTGAGAGTATTTCCTCGCACTCCCCTCCACAGAGAGGGAGATTCATAGGCAGCCCTGAAAACAGGTGCTGGCGCAGGCCCCTGAGGATACCTGCGCTGACATGGCCCCTCCTTCGGACCTATATCAGGATATTTGCTCTGGGTCAGACTGAAACTGACCCTGAATGCTCCCCTCCTCAGAGAGGGAGACATTGTGCAGCCTTGAAAAAGGTGCTGCTGCCGCAGGCCCCCGAGGAGACCCGCGCTGATAACTCCCTCCTTTCATCCTCTCCGTTTTCACAGCATGGCAACAGAGGCGTTTGCCTGACCGTAGCAGCTGGAACAGTCTGTTGCTGGGTGGAAGAGGTCCCCCATGATCTTTTTGGCACTCGAGTTGCACCTTGTGGTGTATAGTTCCTGCAGGGGGGCGAGTGTAGTTCCCATAGTGCGTTCAGCCGAACGCACTACTCTCTGCAGAGCTTTCTTGTCCTGGGCAGGGCAGTTCCCAAACCAAATTGTGATGTTTCCGGACAAGATGCTTTCCACAGTAGAAGCACTGGAGGATCCTCAGAGACACTCTGAATTTCCTCAATTGCCTGAGGTGGTAAAGGCGCTCAAGAGAAAGTCCAGGACCCAGGCACACAGGGGGGTGTTGAGCCCCAATTCCAGCAACTTCTCAGCAGGTCTTGTGGGGACTATCGTGTTGAAGGCTGAACTGAAGTCTATGAACAGCATCCTCACATAGCCCCCCTTCTGGCTGTCAAGGTGAGAGAGAGCGGTGTGCAGAACCTGGGAGACCGCATCATCCGTGGATCTGTTCGGATGGTATGCGAATTGTATGCAAAAGTTCTCCTTACATGAGAATTAGAATGTGCCACAGTTGGATTAAACAAAGATACCAGCCCAGAGATGTGATTACACTAAAGATGTGTGGCCTTCTAGGTTAATTGGCTACTGTAAGATTGCCCATCATGTATAAGGGGAGAATGAGAAAGTGGGATAGCAGAACCAGTGTGAATGGGGATCAATGGTGGCTATGGTCTCGGTGGGCTGAATGGCCTGTTTCCATGGTACATCCAAAACTAATCACGCCAATTTATATAAAGATATAGTGGCTGCCAGGAATTCTTTGCATTGAATGAGGTTAATATGATGGGTGCAGCAGTTGCTGCTGCCTCACACAGCTCTTGGATATGGAATTTGCAATCACCCCACGACTGTGGGTTTCCACCAGTTACTTATGTTTCCTCCAACATCCCAAGGTCATATTGGTGGATGTATTAATCTGCTCATGTATGTAAGTGGAACAATACGCAAAAGGGGAGTTGAGGGAAATGAGATTGATGGGATTGATGGGATTGATCTTGGGTAATCAGCATAGACCTGATGGGCTGAATGGCTCCTTCTGCGTTATTACAAGAAATTACTGAACCAATATCAACTTCAAGCTGGGTTATACAACATTTGAGTTATAAATACAAATAAAAGGAGAATGAATAGCAATACTTAATATAGAATTGCAGCAAGTGGCTTTATTTAAGGACCTTATCTTTCAATTAACGTTTTCATCCAAAATAGCAACCTATTTCACTGCTAATTCATCATTGACTAATTACATCCATTAGAATTGTGCATAAATATCAATAATTCAAAATTATAGGTTTTGTTTTGTGAGTATGTTGCTCCATTGTCAACACATTGTCTTTTTTGTTAATAGCCATTATCCGGAAGTGGCTGCGCTGGCTGGCAGCTGCGGCTCACCTGCAGTCTGTCTGTTTTTTCCTTTTTTTGTGTGTCTGTTTGTGATTGTTCGGTAGAATTTTGTTTTATTAGGTTGTGTATGTGCGGGGGGGGGGGGGGGTGGGAGTCTTAGTCTCTCCCTTCGGGGGGATGCGTGTCCCCCGTCACCATCTGAGCTGAGGCCTAATGGCGGAGCTATGACGTCGCCCTGGTTTGGAGGTGCGGTGCTCCAGCGGCGGCGGCGGTCCGCTTAGAGTTGCGGTGCTCCAGTGGCGGCGGCAGCCTGGTTCGGAGTGGCGGCGCACCAGCGGCGGCGGTCCGCTTAGAGCTGTGGTGCTCCAGCGGCGGCGGCAGTCCACTTAGAGCTGCGGTGCTCCAGCAGCGGCGGCCTGGTTCGGAGCTGCGGTGCTTCAGCGGTGGCGGTCCGCTTAGAGCTGCGGTGCTCCAGCGGTGGCGGCGGCAGTCCGCTTAGAGCTGCGGTGCTCCAGCGGTGGCGCCGGCAGTCCGCTTAGAGCTGCAGTGCTCCAGCGGCGGCGGCCTGGTTCAGAGCTGCGGTGCTCCAGCGGCGGCGGTGGCCCGCAGAGCTGTGGTGTTCCAGCGGTGGCAGCGGCGGTCCGCTTAGACCTGTGGTGCTCCAGCGGCGGCAGCAGCCTGGATTGGAGCTGCGGTGCTCCAGCGGCGGCGGCGGCCTGGTTTGGAGCTGCGGTGCTCCAGCGGCGGCGGCCCAGCTCAGAGCTGCGGTGCTCCAGCGGCGGCGGCGGCCTGTATCGCCTCAGCGCAGAGGGAGAACTAGCAGAGAGGAAGACAGGGACTTAAGACTTTTGCCTTCCACCACAGTGAGGAGGTGCCTGGTGAACTCATTGTGGTGGATGTTGGATATGTGTTTATTGTGTGTTTTGTTTTTATTATATGTATGACTGTATGGTAACAATTTCGTTCAGACCGTAAGGTCTGAATGACAATAAAGGAATCTAATCTAATCTAATTATATAATGAATGGCCCAGTGCATGTACTCAAGGTTCTTGTACCCGAGGCTTGATTCTACGTTTGTCTCAATTTACTGTCTGAATATAAATAATTTGCCTATTCTGAAAGCTAAAGAGAGATTGAGAGTGGTCACTCTGAAACATTTCTGAGCAAACAAATCAGTTGTTTGCAGTCTACAGAGTTTTAAAGTATTAAAAATTACCAAATGATTTCCAGTAATATCAAAAGGAATTTGACAGAAACTGCAGACAGAAAAAAAGTTTATGAGATTGTTACTCAAAATTTAGTTAAAGAAGGAGGTTTTAAAATATGTATGGAAGGAGGAAAGTTAGATAACGAAGAGGAAAGCCTTATATCCCTGTCCGACTTAGGAAACCTGAACGGAAACCTCTGGAGACTTTGCGCCCCACCCAAGGTTTCCGTGCAGTTCCCGGAGGTTCCCGGAGGTTTTTGTCAGTCTCCCTAATGGTCGAAAGTGGTTTCCGTTTAAAAAATCGTTAATTTTTTAGTCGAAGCCGGTTGCGATGCTAGTTGGTGGTTGCCGGAGGACAAAAAACTCTGGGAACCTCACAGAAACCTTGGGTGGGGCGCAAAGTCTCCAAAGGTTTCTGTTCAGGTTTCCTAAGTGGGACAGGGGCATAAGGGAGGAATTCCAGAATTTGGTTCCAAAATATGTGAAAGCACAGCACTAATGTGTGGTACTGGAAATCATAGAAATACAATAATCCAGCATTTTAGCCATGTGGAATTCAATTAGCAGCCTACATTTTACTAAAACGAAACCCTGTAGTAATCTGGGATAGATCTACATAAAGGCATAATAGATTCAAGTTGATAGCTGGAAACATATGTGGATAGAATGGTAAAGAAGGAATATAGCATTCTTGCCTTTATCAGTCAAGACACTGAGTAAGAAAATAGGAAGTCATGTGCAATGGTAGAGTTATGCCACATTTTGGTTTCCCCATGTAGAAATTACAGCAGCGTTTATACATAGTCCCACCATTTCAGGGTACCATAATGTTTGGGACACAGCAATGTCATGTAAATGAAAGTAGTCATCTTTAGTATTTTGTTGCATATCATTTGCATGCAATGACTGCTTGAAGTCTACGATTCATGGGCATCACCAGTTGCTGGGTATCTGCTCAGGTAATGCTCTGCCAGGCCTGTATTGCAGCTTTAGCGAGACAGGCAGGTTGAGTTAAACAATTTTTATTGTTGAACATAAAAGAAGAAAATAACTCAGGAACCGTGTGCAGGGTCAGCTAACTGTATAATAGCTCCTGCTACTGTGAGGAGCGCTGTCGAGTGAGGAGAAAAGCCCACGAACACACACCCGCGGTCATGTGATGGCGCAACCAATAACGAGGGTTCGCACTTCCCCAAGCCACCACTAGGCAGGGCACTAATGGGACCAATTGCTCCCAATTGGGCCCCGCACCTAAGGGGGCCCCGCGCCAGAGTAATCTACTCTCAGCTCGGGTAGATCTACCCTGGGTAGAGGGGGGAGAGAAGGGTGGAGAGAGAGTAGAGGGGTGGAGATAGAGGAAAGGGGTAGACGGGAGGGGGGTGTGAGGGGGAGGTGGGTGGTTCCCTCCTGGTCCTGGGGCAGCACTCCCGCTCCTCCAGTCGCCGTGCTTCACGCACACAGCCCCGGCTCCACCCCTCTCTCTCCCCAGGGAGACGCAGTGAACAATACAGGGAGGGCAGGCCGGGGGTTGGAGCAACGTTTACAAACCTCGGCCTCAGCTCACACTCGTCCGCCCGGACCCGGCATCCACTCCTGTCGCCGGCCCTCTCCCTCCCTTCTCTCCTTCCCTTCCCTCCCTCCCTTTCTTCCTCCCTCCCTTCTCTCCTTCCCTCCCTCCTTCCTCTCTCTCTTTTCCCTTCTCTCCTTCCCTCCCTCCCTTGTTTCTCTCCATCCCTCCCTCCCTTCTTTCTCTCCTTCCCTCCCTCCCTCCTTTCTCTACTTCCCTCCTTTCTCTCCTTCCTCCCTTCTCTCCCTGCCTCCATTCCCTCCTTCCCTCCCACACACACGCATGCAGGCACGCACACACATACAAATACCCAAAGCGTAGGATGGGGTTGAAGCCCAAAATTTAATGCCTGAACTGGTTTTTCGCCAATGGTTATTGGTTTTCCAGGAGCTAGTTAATTAAAAAACGTTTTTTAATTTCACAGTCACTAAAACAAGTGGTATTGTAACTATGTACTTTTCATAGGTGATCTACACATTTTGTTTGTTACTTGTAGGCTTACATGTATGCAATTTTATATTAAAATGTAGCTTAGATCTGTTTGGTCCATGAACTCGTAGGCACTTTTTAAGCGCACATTTTGATTACTTTCCATTCTACCATAGAGATATAAAGTCTATAATAGACTTTATTTATATTTCTACGATTCTACAGACCTTGGCTGGGAGCCTGGGGCTCACCAAAATTGTTCCCAATTGGGCCCCGCACCTCCTAAGGCCAGCCCTGCCACTACATGCCACTACAGGACCTCCCCAGAACCCGAGGTAAGGAACCGAGCGGGAGGCCGAAAGGAACAGGCACAACCGGCAGTACAGGAGGAACTGGCGGAACAGAACCAGCAGGCGGCAAAGTCACAGGGGAAACAGGCACAACAGGTGCAACAGGAACGGCCAGCGGACGACCTCTACACCGGGTTTGAGCCACCACCACTGGGCTATCGATATCCAGGTGGGTGCGCTTGAGGCGAGCCACAGAAACGATTTTCTCCCAACCCCCAACATCCAAAACAAAAGCCGCGGTGCAACACACGGAAAGGAACTTCATAGGTCCGCTGCAGCGAGTCCGGTGCGAATCCCTGCGGAAAAATAACAAACATACAGTCCTTAAGCTCCAGCGGCACCTATACTGGAGTAACCCCCTTGCTGAGAGGTCGGAATAGGAGCCAGGCCGTCCACTTTCTCCTGGAGGTTCACCAACACAGACCAAGTAGGTTCCTGAAGCCCCCGACCCGCAGGAAGAAATTCCCCAGGCACCCACGCGAACGACTTGTCCAAATCCACCTTCGGGGCCATGCAGATCCCCAGCATCACCCAAGGCAACTGGTCCACCCAGTCTGGGCCCATAAACCGCGCCTTCAGTGCCGACTTCAAATGTCAATGGAAGCGCTCCAACCCGTTGGCCTGAGGGTGGTAGGCGGTGGTGTGATTGCAGCTGCGCCCCATGCAGCTGTGCCAAAGTCGACCACAAAGCCGCAGTTACTGGAGATGTCCACAGGCACACCAAAATGAGCTATCCAGTGGGCCATGAGGGCCCGAGCCACAGGACGCGGCGGAGGTGTCAGCGAGTGGAACGGCCTCTTGCCACCTCATGAAGTGATCCACGATGGTAAACAGGTGGGTGGCACCGCGAGACGGTAGCGGACCCACCAAATCGCCATGTATATGCTGGAACCGGCAGGGGGATCCACAAAATCCTGAAGTGGCGCTCGCACATGCCGTTGGACTTTCGATGTCTGACAGGGAATGCAGGCCCTAGCCAGGCCACAACCAGTTTACAAAGGCCCAGCCAAACAAACATGTCTGCTACCAACGCAGAAGTCGCCCGGATGGAAGGATGGGCCAGACCGTTGACAGCGCCGAACACACACCGCCGCCAACCCACGGGGATGATAGGGTGAGATCTCCCGGTGGAAATGTCGCAGAGGACTGACACACCTGCCGGACCGAACGGGACATCGGCCAATATTAACCCCGAGGCTGCCGTCTGATGAGCGTCCATCTCACCACCCTCACATTGCGCAGCAGCCAGCCCAGAATAGTCCAAGCTACATCCTATTTTTGCAGTTAACCAGTGGTTTGCATCTTGCAGTGTAGCCTCTGTATTTCTGTTCACGAAGTCTTCAGCGGACAATGGTCATTGACAAATCGACACCTGACTCCTGAAGTGTTTCTGATCTGTCAGACAGGTGTTTGGGGATTTTTCTTTACTATAGAGAGAATTCTTCTGTCATCAGCTGTGGAGGTCTTCCTTGGCCTGCCAGTCACTTTGCGATTAATAAGCTCACCAGTGCTCTCTTTCTTCTTAATGATGTTCCAAACAGTTGATTTTGGTAAGCCTAATGTTTGGCTGATGTCTCGAACAGTTTTATTCTTGTTTCTCAGTCTCATAATGGCACTTTTGACTTTAACTGGCATAACTTTGGTCCTCATGTTGTTACAAATCTCAAATTGTGGAGTACAAAGGCAAATAAATAAATGATCGGTCTTTGTCCCAAACATTATGGAGGGCACTGTAATAGGATGTGGAAGTTTTCAATAGCGTGTAGAAGAGGATCGCCGATATATGTTGCCTGGATTGGAGTGTGCCAGCTTCAACGAGAGGTTGGACAAACTTAGATTGTTTTTTTCTGGGACATTGGAGGCTGCAAAATAATGGGTGGATTAGATATGGTAAACCGTCAGAATCTTTTTGTGGTAATGTTAGGGAGCATAGCTTTGATGTGAAAGAGGGAACGTTTAGAAGGGATTTATGACAAATGTTTTACACAGAGGATGGAAGGTGTCTGTGATATGCTGTTAGTATTCGCAGATTTGTGGGTGGCACAGTGGCACAAATGAGCAGCACAATGGTAAATTAGTTGCCTTACAGCGCCAGTGATCCGGGATAGATCCTGACTATGGGTGCTGTCTGTCTGGAGTTTGTACGTTCTCTCTGTCACCACATGCACCTTGTGCGTTTTTTCCGCATGCTCCGGTTTCTTCCCTAGTGTGGAGGATAGAACTAATGTACAGGTGATCGCTGGTCAGCGCAACTTTCACACTGTATCTCTGAACTAAACCAAGATAAAATATCAAGTTTTGAGAGGCATTTAGAGAGATGCATGGACAGACAAGGAATGGAGGAATATAGACCATGTACAGGGAGATATAATTAGCTATCTTAGCATACTAGTCAGCACAGATATTGTGTGCTAAAGGGCATGCTCCTTTGTTCTACCTGTAAAGGGCACTTTGGAGATAAGCTGCATAAACACCAGTTGGGCATAGCCATCATAAAACTAAAGCACCACAAGAAAACTAACAGAAAGCACTACTGACCTATTCAAGATGGGTCTGCGTCTGTACATGACCTCTGGAGTGTTTCCAGCAGTTTCTGATTTAATTTTGCACCATACTTTTACAATAGACAATAGACAATAGACAATAGGTGCACGAGTAAGCCATTTGGCCCGTCGAGCCAGCACTGCCATTCAATGTGGTTTTGCTACCAAAGAGGATAGTCTCACATTTATCCACATTAAACTGCATCTACCATGCATCTGTCCACTCACCCAACCTGTCCAAGTCACCCTGCATTCTCATAGCATCCTCCTCACAGTTCGCACTGCAACCCAGCTTTGTGTCATCTGCAAACTTGCTAATGTTACTTGTAATCCCTTCATCTAAATCATTAATAGATATTGTAAATAGCTGTGGTCCTAGCACCGAACATTGTGGTACCCCACTAGTCGCTGCCTGCCATTCTGAAAGGGACCCGTTAATCCCTACGTTTCCTGTCTGCCAACCAATTTACTATTCATGTCAGCACTCTACCCCCAATACCATGGGCCATAATTTTGCTCACTTATCTCCTATGTGGGACCTTATTAAATGCTTTCTGAAAGTCCAGTGACACTACATCCACTGGCTCTCCCTTGCCCATTTTTCTAGTTACATCCTCAAACAATTCCAGAAGATTAATCAAGCATGATTTCCCCTTCGTAAACCCATGCTGACTTGGTCCGGTCCTGTTACTGCTTTCCAAATGTGCCGCTATTTCATCTTTTATGATTGACTCCAGCATCTCCCCCACCACCGATGTCAGGCTAACTGGTCTATAATGCCCTGTTTTCTCTCTCCCACCTGTCTTAAACATTGGGATAACATTAGCTACCCTCCAATCCACAGGAACTGATCCTGAATCTATAAAACATTGGAAAATTATCACCAATGCATCCACGATTTCTAGAGCCACTTCCTTGTACCCTTGGATGCAGACCATTAGGCCCTGGGGAATTATCAACCTTCAGTCCCATCTGTCTACCCAACACCATTTCCTGCCTAATGTGGATTTCCTTCGGTTCCTCCGTCACCCCAGATCCATTAGTACATCAGGAAGATTGTTTGTGTCCTCCTTAGTGAAGACGGATCCAAAGTACCTGTTTAACTTGTTCCCCATAATAAATTCACCTTTTTCAGTCTGCAAGGGTCCAATTTTGGTCTTAACTAATTTCTTCCTCTTCACATACCTAAAGAAGCTTTTACTATCCTCCTTTATATTCTTGGCTAGCTTACCTTCGTACCTCATCTTTTCTCCCTGTATTTCCTTTTTAGGTTTCTTCTGTTGCTCTTTAAACGTTACCCAATCTTCTGGCTTCCCGCTCATCTTTGCTATGTTTTACTTCTTCTCTTTTATTTTTATACTGTCCCTGACTACCCTTGTCATCCACCGTCGCCCCTTACTTCCTTTCTTCCTTCTTTCTTTCTTCTTTCGTTCTTCCTTCTTTCTTCCTTCCTCTTTGGAATGAACTGATCCTACACCTTCTGCATTATTCCCAGAAATACCGGCCATTGATGTTCCACTGTCATCCCCGCTAGGGTATCTTTCCAGTCAACTTTGGCCAGCTCCTCCCTCATGGATCCATAGTCCCCTTTGTTCAACTGTAATACTGACACCTCCGATTTACCCTTCTCCCTCTCAAATTGTAGATTAAAACATCATATTATGGTCACCACCTCCTAATGGCTCCTTAACCTCAAGTTCCTTTATCAAATCCGTTTCATTACACAACACTAAATCCAGAATTGCCTTCTCCCTGGTAGGCTCCAGTACTTGCTGCTCTAAGAATCCATCACGGAGGCACAATATAGTAAACCAGATAACTTTCACCAAACAGGCCATGCTTTATGAAACAGAAATCAAGTAAATCTGCAGAAGCTGAAAATCTAAATAAAACAGAAAAAGGTTGGATACATCAGCAGGCCAGGCAACATCTGTGGAAAGATGGCTTTAAGGTGAAAGTGCAACGTTTAAATTAGTTATGCCAGCAGGTTTTTTGCACAGAGTGTCATGACTGCCTGGCATGTAGGTATGTTACTGGCATTTAAAAGACTTTTGGATAGGCATATGGATATGCAGAGGGATATGGATTATGTGCAGGAAGATAAGTGATGGTCTTGGGATTATAGTCAGACATAGTAGGCTGAAAGGCCTCTTCAAACAGCTCAATCAGATTTGTGATATGATATGATATGACACTATACGATACGATACGATATGATACGATATAACTTTATTTATCCCAGGAGAGAAATCAGGGGAATCAGTCTACACCATGACAGAAGGGGGAGGAGTTGTACAGTTTGATAGTCACAGGGAAGAAGGACTGTACTGTTCTGCAGCTTGGTGGAGCCAGTCTGTTGCTGAAGGTACTCCTCAGGTTGCCCAGTGTTTCATGGAGGGGATGAGCTTTATTGTCCAAGATGCTCCACAGTTTGAGGAGCAACCTCCCCTCCAAGACCACCTTCCACGAATCCAACTCTGTCGGATCTCCCATGCACAAAACCATGCTGACTATCCTGAATCAGCCCTAGTCCATCTAAATCCTTGGATATCTTTTCCCTCTGGCAACATTCTGACCCTTTTAAATCATTGATATGGATGACAAACAGCACAAAAGTTAGTCTCACTAGCCTGTAGTTTCCAGGCTTGTCCCTGCAGCCCTTCTTAAAGATAGGCACACCATTTGCCACTCTCCAGTCTTCTGGCACCTCACCCGTATTTAATAAAATCTCTGCTAGATCACCAATTTTCTTTCTATTTTCCCACAGCATCCTCGGATATATCTTAACATTTTTCTATGTTGTATTCCATCTTCCATGTATCTATTGTTGGCAATTTGGTTAGTCAATCTAAATCTTTGTGAAGCCCCTTTGCATCCTCTTCACAGCCACACCACCATCTAATGTTGTAGCATTACCAACATGGATCTATTAGATTTAATCCCTGCATCTGAATAACTGATATAGATTGCAAACAGCGGAGGCTCCAGATAGATTGGTGTAGCATATCAATAGACACACACACACATTTAAAAAAAATTCTTACTCTATATACATCTGTCATTTAATTAGTCCTCATTTCACACCAGTTTAACGGTCTTATTTTCTAATCTTTCTCAATAATCTCCAGTGTGACACCTTATCAATGATCTTCTGAAAGTCCAAGTGTCCTGTATCAACTGGTTTGCCAATGTCTTTTGTGCTATTATAACTTCCAGCAATTGCAATAGATATGTCAAACATGATTTCCCTTCTATAAATCCTCACAAACTCTGCTCAAACCGATCACTGCTTCCTCAATAATGGTATCCGGCATTTTTGCTGCAACTGTTTTTTTAAAATATGAAGAACATTATTCTGGCCATGCTGTTTATTCTCTAAAATTAATGAACTGAGAAAAATATGCCCCTGAAGCTGAGTAAGTTCTCCTCTGTGAAGCTACAGACTGTTTTATATAAAGATGGGCTATTAGATGGAATTTGGCAGGAATCATCTGTAAATGAATTTGTTCCAGCAGTTTATAACTTCATTTAAAACCCATGATTAGATTACTTCATTTAAAACCCATGATTAGATTACTCTCCCATATTCTCTGCCTGGCATCTGAAGGGATTCATAATGGCTTAATCAGGGAGAGGCCTTAAAATATTGACTTTTTTATCAATATGATATAAAATTAAGCTGAGCTTTGATCTTTATCTGAATTTCACTTTCCCAATACAGAGTTGCGAAAGGAATTTATGTCTGGGACCAAAATAGTATTGGAAAGTTATCAAAAATTGCAGTATGTTCTTGATCGGTTGAGCAGGTGGGCTGAGGAATGGCTAATGGGGTTTAATGCAGAGAAGTGCGAGGTGTCGCATTTTGGGAAGTCTAAGGGGGGTGACTCACACAGTTAATGGCAGGGCTCTGGTGAATATTGTAGAGGGATCTAGGAGTGCAGGAACATAATTCCTTGAATGTGGTGTCACTTATGACTAGGATGGTAAAGAAGGCTTTCAGCACATTTGGCCTTCATCGGTCAGGACATTGAGTATAGAAGTTGGAACGGTATGTTACAGTTGCACAAAACATTGGTGAGGGTGCATTTGGACTATTGTGCTCAGTTTTGCTCACACTATTATAGGGTGCACAGGTGATTTATAAGGATGTTGTCAGAACTCGAGGGCTTGAGCTACAGGGATCCTGGCGTGCAGGAAGATGAAGGATAACCTTATAGATGTGAATAAGATTATGAGGGGAATAGATAGGGTAAAAGCACAGAGTCTTTTACCCAGTGTAAGGGAATCAAGACCCTGAGGATATTGGTCTAAGGTGAGAGGCGTGAAAGATTTATTAGAAACCTGAGCGGCAACTTTTTCACACACAGGATGGTAGGTATGTGGAAGGAACTGTCAGAGGAGGTAGTTGAGGCAGGTACAATCAGAACATTTAAAATACATTTTGACAGATACATGGATAGGAAAGGGTTTGAAGGATATGGGCCAAACACAGGCAAATGGGACAAGTGTAGACGGGGCATTTTGGTCGGTGTGGATGGTTTAAACCAAAGAAGCTGTTTTCATGCTGATTGACTCTGACTCTAAGCTAACTCATTTTTAAAGTAATATATATTCCTACAAAACAACAAAGAAAAATGTTTGTTACAATAACAATGTGTACCATTTAGACTGGATGGTTTTAAAACTAAACTTTTATTTCTGTTATGAAGTTGAAGAGTTACCTGTAGCCAAATTAGTTTAGCATTTTAGTTTAGAAATACAATGCGGGAACAGGCCCTTCGGCCCACTGAATCCATGCCGACCAGTGATCCCCATGCACTAGAACTACACACTGAGGACAATTTTACAATTTCACCAAACCAATTAACCTATAAACCTTTGGAATGTTAGAGGAAACCGGAACATGGAGAAATCCCATGTGGTCACGGGGAGAATGTACAAACTTCATAAAAGTTAAATAAATGTCCATAAATGTTAGGTCCTTTTACGTAAGAAAGGGCTATTAAGAAGGGCTAAGCAGCCTGGATCTGTATTCCTTGGAGGAAACTTGAGTCGATATGCAAGATTTCATGGTGTGATTTTAAAAAGGCGCCCGTAGTCAGGATCGAACCCAGGTCTCTGCACTATAAGGCAGTAACTAAACTGCTGCGCCACCATGCCACCCTTAAACATTATTTAAACATTACTTAAACATTGCAAACTGTGGTATTTATATTTTCAATTTATAGCTCCTGTCCCCTTCCATAGTCAGATATGTGAAGAGAAAGAGATTAGTTAAAACAAATGTAGGTCCCTTGCAGTCAGAAACAGGTGAGTTGATCATGGGGAACAAGGATATGGCGGACCAATTGAATAACAACTTTGGTTCCGTCTTCACTAAAGAAGACATAAATAATCTGCCGGAAATAGCAGGGGACCGCAGGTCAAAGGAGGAATTGAGTGAAATCCAGGTTAGTCAGGAAGTGGTGTTGGGTAAATTGAATGGATTAAAGGCCGATATATCCCCAGGGCAAGATAGGCTGCATCCCAGAGTACTTAAGGAAGTAGCTCCGGAAATAGTGGATGCATTAGTGATAATCTTTCAAAACTCTTTAGATTCTGGAGTAGTTCCTGAGGATTGGCGGGTAGCAAATGTAACCCCTCTTTTTAAGAAGGGAGGGAGAGAGAAAACGGGGAATTACAGACCAATTAGTCTAACATCGGTAGTGGGGAAACTGCTGGAGTCAGTTATTAAAGATGGGATAGCAGCACATTTGGAAAGTGGTGAAATCATTGGACAAAGTCAGCATGGATTTACGAAAGGTAAATCATGTCTGACGAATCTTGTGGAATTTTTTGAGGATATAACTAGTAGTGTGGATAGGGGAGAACCAGTGGATGTGGTGTATCTGGACTTCCAGAAGGCTTTCGACAAGGTCCCACATAAGAGATTAGTATACAAACTTAAAGCATACGGCATTGGGGGTTCAGTATTGATGTGGATAGAGAACTGGCTGGCAAACAGGAAGCAAAGAGTAGGAGTAAACGGGTCCTTTTCACAATGGCAGGCAGTGACTAGCGGGGCTCCGCAAGGCTCAGTGCTGGGACCCCAGCTATTTACAATACACATTAATGATCTGGATGAGGGAATTGAAGGCAATATCTCCAAGTTTGCGGATGACACTGAGCGGGGGACAGTGTTAGCTGTGAGGAGGATGCTAGGAGACTGCAAGGTGACTGCAAGGTGACTTGGATAGGCTGGGTGAGTGGGCAAATGTTTGGCAGATGCAGTATAATGTGGATAAATGTGAGGTTATCCACTTTGGTGGCAAAAACAGGAAAGCAGACTATTATTTAAATTGTTGCCGATTGGGAAAAGGGGAGATGCAGCGCGATCTGGGTGTCATGGTACACCAGTCATTGAAAGTAGGCATGCAGGTGCAGCAGGCAGTGAAGAAAGAGAATGGTATGTTAGCTTTCATAGCAAAAGGATTTGAGTATAGGAGCAGGGAGGTTCTACTTCAGTTGTATAGGGTCTTGGTGAGACCACACCTGGAGTATTGCGTACAGTTCTGGTCTCCAAATCTGAGGAAGGACATTATTGCCATAGAGGGAGTGCAGAGAAGGTTCACCAGATTGATTCCTGGGATGTCAGGACTGTCTTATGAAGAAAGACTGGATAGACTCGGTTTATACTCTCTAGAATTTAGGAGATTGAGAGGGGATCTTATAGAAACTTACAAAATTCTTAAGGGGTTGGACAGGCTAGATGCAGGAAGATTGTTCCCGATGTTGGGGAGGTCCAGGACAAGGGGTCATAGCTTAAGGATAAGGGGGAAATCCTTTAGGACCGAGATGAGAAGGACTTTTTTCACACAGAGAGTGGTGGGTCTCTGGAACTCTCTGCCACAGAGGGTAGTTGAGGCCAGTTCATTGGCTATATTTAAGAGGGAGTTAGATGTGGCCCTTGTGGCTAAGGGGATCAGAGGGTATGGAGAGAAGGCAGGCATGGGATGCTGAGTTGGATGATCAGCCATGATCATATTGAATGGCGGTGCAGGCTCGAAGGGCCGAATGGCCTACTCCTGCACCTAATTTCTATGTTTCTATATTTCTATTTATAGTCCACCCCCTCTTCCTTTCCACTTATAATCATATTTCTCCTTTTTCCATTCCCCCTGTGCCATACCACATATATTCCTTCCACTGGCTTCACATTTGTACCTCATCTATCCTTATCTAACACTTTTTATTCTTCAAACACTTCATCTTTGGCTTGTATCAACCCTGCCTCTCCCGACGCCTATATCATCCTATCAATTGCCAGGCTTTATGCTGCCCCCACTTCTCTTCTACATTTCTCCCCTCCCTCCCCACCACAATCAGTCTGAAGAAGCATCCTGACCCGAAATGTCACCTATCCATGTTCTCCAGAGATGCTGCCTGCCCCGGTGAATCACTCCAGCACTTTGTCTCTATTTGTGTAAACCAGCACCTGCAGTTCCAGGTGTCTCTGAGGAACTAATTATTATTTTTCTCTGAATTTGTGAATGTTTCACTTTCATTTTGTATTGGTAGACTTGCTTACTGGAATGCAGATATTAGTATATAAAGATAACAAAGGGCTTCCTAAGAAATAAAGTGAAATTTGAAATAAGCAAATTTCTCAGTAAAAAAGTCTCAGTAAAAAAGGTTACTTCAGTTTAATGCAACTTCATGCGGGCCGGATCAGTTCTGCACAATCAAATGAACCTGCGTGCTCCCACAGCTTTTGTTGCCTTTGCTTTTTCAACCTGCTCCTATGTGTCTCAGTCTCTGCTATAACTACAAAGTGGTTCACTTTTTGAATCTCATTTCTTATGAAGAAGATTGCCTAGCAAGCATTACTTTTATAATTGGTATTAACTTACAGTCGTAGGCTACAAGAAACGTGATGAGTGAGAGAAAAAACTATGCTATTTTGGCTAAGATGGGAGCCACACCCTTTCCATTAATAAACCATTTGAAATCAAACATTAATAGGGATAAATGTAGGCCTAACAAAACAAATTGTAAATGTAGGCTACACAACTGCATCCAATTTTTATTAGCCTGCTTCCAGTAATCAAACTCAGACAATTAACACAGTTAGCCTCTATTTTTTATTGAAGTGATCACATTTACAATAATAGAATAGTCAGAAAATGAATGAATCACAATATTATGACACTCAATATTTCATAATGCATTTTGCTTACATGTCGCTGTGCATCGAACAGTGTCACTCATTTTTCACTTGCTGCTTCCAGACACCGTACATCTCTTATTTAACCAGCCTGTCAACATCAGGGACCAGTTTCTGGGCAGTTGTGATTTTCGTAATGTCATTCACATGTCTGTGTGTCAGCTGCGAGCGCAGTTTGGATTTGTTAATGTTCACTATGGAGAACGCCTGCTCACAGAGATATGTTGTCTGAAACATGCAAAGGATCTTTGAGGCAAAGTCTATCATCTTGGGGTACATCAGTCCCAGGTATTGATAGAATGAGTCCAGACCCACAGTCTCAAATTTATATTTCAAAGCCGAGTTGCACTGAACTTCAATTAGTTCCATTAGTTCCGGCAAATCTGATGCTGCGTTGACGTCAAACGGCGGGCAAAATAGTTGAGAATTCCGTCTCGAGCTGAGTGAAGACTTGGAAATGATTCTGAAACTCACTTTTCAGCCGTGATATTTTGTCCTTGTACCTGTCCATGTTGTCATTATTCCCATTAACGATACGCACAGACTGCAAAGAAGGGAAATGAGGTGGGTTTCTCCGGGATAGTTGCCTCTCCCACAGGCCTAATTTAATTTGAAAGGCACGAATGCTGCCGTAGTATTCCGTAGTACAACAAGTTTGTTGCGGCCTTGTATGTTGACATTAAGCACATTTAGGTGCTCTGTTATATCCAAAAATGCAAGATCATGAAGCCAGTCTGCATCATCCAGCTCCGTCACTGGCTTCCCTTTCTCGTTCACAAATAGTCCAATTTCCGCACGTAATTCATAAAAAGGTTTGAGCACAACCCTTCTGCTCAACCAGCAGACTTCAGTGTGGTAGGGTAAGCCGTGTCCAACATTACTTTCGGACAAAAGAGTGTCAAATTGATGATGGTCGAGTCCATTGGCTCTAATAAAATTAACCGTTTTGATTACTACATCCATGACATTGTCCATTTTCAGGCTCCTGCTACGTAACGCCTCAGTGTATAATACAATGAAAATTCCAGAATTCCTGTTCTAACTTTCTCTCTGTGTTTGGCAACAACACCTGCCTTTCTCCCGACCATGCGTCAGTGCGCCATCTTTTGCCACGCTGACAGCGTGACTCCAGTTAACCCCCAGTCAGTCCAAGGCCTCGACAAGGTTGGACAAAACGTTGTTTGCTGTTGTGATGTTTCTCATAGGCACCATCGCCACAAACTCCTCGGTGGCGGTCAAAGATGCATCAACACCACAAATAAATAGTCCCAAGTGAGCTACATCAGTCACGTCGGTGCTCTCATCAATTGCAATAGAGAAGGCAATAAATGACTTCACTTTGTCTTTTAGTTGACTGTTCAAATCTCCAGCAAGGTCCCCGATTCTCTCTGCCACAGTATTTCTTGACAAGCTGATATTACCAAAAGCCTGTCTCTTCTCAGGGCACACCAGCTTAGCCATCTTCAGCATGCATGCTTTGATGAACTCCCCCTCTGAGTATGGCTTTGACGCAGCAGTTATTTTGTTGGCAATAATATAGCTGGCCTTGACAGCTCCGTCATCAGTCTCTCGACTTTTAGTGAACACTGATTGCTGCTTTTTCAGAGCTGCTTCAAGCTCATTTACCTTTTGCGTTCTTGTCCATGTGACGTCTATCCATGTGACATCTCATAGTGTAGGTTGATATTGTACTCTTTTGCCACAGCCACTTGTTGTGAGCATATCAGACACACAGGTTTGGCGCTGACCTCATGGAAGAAAAAACGATCTTTCCAATTATCATTGAATATCCGACCTTCGATGTCAACTTTTCGTTTCTTGGAAAGCGTTTTAAACCACAGCAGCAAACAGTCTCAGCCTTGCTACGGGTGTGCGCAGTGGGCCTCGTATCCGCTCATGTGCAGTTGGGGAAGGTTTACCATGCCCGCCTTTATTTTGAGATTGCCATTTTGACTCGCGTCACAATGGGAATATCTGGTGTCACAACGGGAACGGGTGAGTGGTGGAATATTGCTTTGGTGGACGGGGACCCAACGGGTTTGCACCTGGTCTAGTACATAATAAATGGTCGTGAATATAGGGTTTTTTCCCCCAAATCATCCCGCGGGCCGGATTGGACCCCTTCGTGGGCCTAATGCATTCCGCGGACCGGTAGTTTAACACCCCTGCTCTGTACCCTTGACTGTGTAGCTGGCTACAGTTCCAATTCCATCTTTAAATTCACCAACAACACCACTATTGTTGGAGGAATTGCAGGTAATGATAAGTCAGAGCATCGAAGGGAGATCAAACCTCTGATTGAATGCTGCCAGAACAGTAACCTTGCTGTCAACATCTGTAAGGAAGTTGGAGGATATCTAAACCTGTCTTCGTCGATGGGTCTATTTTGATGGAGAGAGTCAACAACATGAAGTTCCTGGGCGGGCATATCTCTGAGGGTCTGCCCAGGTCCCAGCACATTGATGCAATCATAAAGAAAACCCATAAATGCCTCTAGAAGATTGGTGAAATTTGATATGTTGACAAATGCACTATTGAATTTCTACAGGTGTACGGTAGAGAGCATATTCACTAGTTTGGCAACTCGAATGCCCAGGAACAAACGAGTACATAAAGTAGTGAACACAGCCCGGTCCATTATGGCTACTGACCTCCCCACTATTGAAGTTATGGTGCTGCCTCAAAAAGGTAGCCAACATCATCAAGGACCACACCACCTTCATGGGAGAGGGACTCAAATAGAGAAAGCCAGTAGACAGAGTCTGAGGCAGGAGACAGAGAAGGTAAGCACTCAGACCCAACAAGTAGGGGGGAAAGAAGAAAAAATAGATAAACAGAGAATAAGAGGTGGTGGGTTTCCAAGGCAAAAATCAAAAGGGACCACTTGTCAACATAATTGTATAAGGAGTAAGAGTGTTGTAAAAACAAACCTGAAGGCTTTGTGTCTCAATGCAAGGAGCATTCGTAATAAGGTGGACGAGTTGAATGTGCAGATAGCTATTAATGGCTATGCTATAGTTGGGATCACGGAGACATGGCTCCAGGGGGACCAAGGCTGGGAACTGAACATCCAGGGGTATTCAATATTCAGGAGGGATATACAGAAAGGAAAGGGAGGTGGGGTAGCGTTGCTGGTGAGAGAGGAGATTAATGCAATAGAAAGGAAGGACATTAGCTTGGAGGATGTGTAATTGATATGGGTAGAGCTGCGAAACTCTAAGGGGCAGAAAACGCTAGTGGGAGTTGTGTACAGGCCACCTAACAGTAGTAGTGGAGTTGGGGATGGCATCAAACAGGAAATTAGAAATGCATGCAACAAGGGTAAAACTGTTATATTGGGTGACTTCAATCTACATATAGATTGGGTGAATCAAATGGACAGGGGTGCTGAGGAGGAGGATTTCTTGGAATGTATGCGGGATAGTTTTCTAAACCAACATGTAGAGGAACCAATGAGAGAGCAGGCTATTCTAGACTGGGAATTGAGTAATGAGGAAGGGTTAGTTAGCAGTCTTGTTGTGCGGAGCCCCTTGGGTAAGAGTGGCCATAATATGGTTGAGTTCTTCATTAGGATGGAGAGTGACATAATTAAGTCAGAAACAAATGTTCTGAACTTAAACAAATGTAACTTTGAAGGTATGAGAAGTGAATTGGCCAAGATAAACTGGCAAGTGATTCTTAAAGGGTTGACAGTGGATGTGCAATGGAAGGTATTTAAAGACTGCATGGATGAACTACAACAATTGTTCATCCCAGTTTGGCAAAATAATAAATCAGGGCAGGTAGTGCATCCACTGATAACAAAGGAAATCAGGGATAGTATAAAAACAAAAGATGAAGCACACAAATTAGCCAGAAAAAGCAGCCTACCAGAGGACTGGGAAAAATTCAGAGTTCTGCAGAGGAGAACAAAGGGCTTAATTAGGAAAGGGAAAATAGATTATGAAAGAAAACTGGCAGGGAACATAAAACCTGACTGCAAATGTTTTTATAGATATGTGAAGAGAAAGAGATTAGTTAAAACAAATGTAGGTCCCTTGCAGTCAGAAACAGGTGAATTGATCATGGGGAACAAGGACATGGCAGACCAATTGAATAACTACTGTGGTTCTGTCTTCACTAAGGAAGACATAAATAATCTGCCGGAAATAACAGGGGACCGGCGGTCAAATAAGGTGGAAGAACTGAGTGAAATCCAGGTTAGCTGAGAAGTGGTGTTGGGTAAATTGAATTGATTAAAGGCCGGTAAGTCCCCAGGGCCAGATAGTCTGCATCCCAGAGTACTCAAGGCAGTAGACACAGAAATAGTGAATGCATTAGCGATAATTTTTCAAAACTCCTTAGATTCTGGAGTAGTTCCTGAGGATTGGAGGGTAACTAATGTAACCCCACTTTTTAAAAAAGGAGGGAGAGAGAAAATGGGGAATTGCAGACCAGTTAGTCTAACATCGGTAGTGGGGAAACTGCTAGAGTCAGTTATTAAATATGGGATAGCAGTACATTTGGAAAGTGGTGAAATCATTAGACATAGTCAGCATGGATTTACGAAAGGTAAATCATGTCTGACGAATCTTGTAGAATTTTTCGAGGATGTAACTAGCAGAGTTGATAAGGGAGAACCAGTGGATGTGTTATATCTAGACTTTCAGAAGGCTTTTGACAAGGTCCAATTTAAGAGATTAGTATATAAACTTAAAGCACAGGGTATTGGGCGTTCAGTATTGATGTGGATAGAGAACTGGCTGGCAGACAGGAAGCAAAGGTTAGGAGTAAACGGGTCCTTTTCAGAATGGCAGGCAGTGACTAGTGGGGTACCGCAAGGCTCAGTGCTATTTACAATATATATTAGTGATTTGGACGAGGGAATTGAATGCAACTTCTCCAAGTTTGCGGATGACACTAAGCTGGGGGGTAGTGTTAGCTGTGAGGAGGATGCTGGGAGGCTGCAAGGTGACTTGGATAGGCTGGGTAAGTGGGAAAATGCATGGCAGATGCAGTATAATGTGGATAAATGTGAGGTTATCCACTTTGGTGGTGAAAACAGGAGGGTAGATTATTATCTTAATGGTGGCAAATTCGGAAAAGGGGAGATGCAACGAGACCTGGTTGAAAGTAGACATGCAGGTGCAGCAGGCAGTGAAGAAAGCAAATGGTATGTTAGCATTCATAGCAAAATAATTTGAGTATAGGAGCAGAGAGGTTCTATTGCAGTTGTACAGGGTTTTGGTGGGACCACACCTGGAGTATTGTGTACAGGTTTGGTCTCCAAATCTGAGAAAAGACATTCTTGCCATAGAGGGGGTACAGAGAAGGTTCACCAGACTGATTCCTGGGTTGTCAGGACTTTCATATGAGGAAAGACTGGATAGACTTGGCTTGTACACGCTAGAATTTAGAAGACTGAGGGGGGATCTTATCGAAACTTACAAAATTCTTAAGGGTTTGGATAGGCTAGATGCAGGAAGATTGTTCCCGATGTTGGGGAGGTCCAGAACAAGGAGTCACAGTCTAAGGATAAGGGGGAATTCCTTTAGGACTGAGATGAGGAAAACATTTTGCACATAGAGTTGTGAATCTCAGGAATTATCTGCCACAGAAGGTAGTTGAGGCCAGTTCATTGGCTATATTTAAGAGGGAGTTAGATGTGGCCCTTGTGGCTAAAGGGATCAGGGGGTATGGAGAGAAGGCAGGTATAGGATACTGAGTTGGATGATCAGCCATGATCTTATTGAATGACGGTGCAGGCTCAAAGGGCCGAATGGCCTACTCCTGCACCTATTTTCTATGTCGCTATGTTTCTATCATGCACTCATTTCACTCCTGCTATGGGGAAGAATATATGAGTCTGAAAACTGTGACCTCCAGGATCAGGAACCGCTTCTTCATAACAATCATGAGGTTATTGAATACTACCAACATCAACAAAAATGTTTAACATCGAATTGTCTTGGTTGCACTAGGGACTTCGATCTTTTATTTTGGTTTTGCACTAATGTTGCTTTTTAAAAATGCACTGAACTTTTTTTTGTTAATTTCTTTTATGATGTTGTCTATTGAATACTGTGTTTACAGACCTGTTATACTGCTATTAGTAAAAAGTTAATTGATCATTTTCAATTACATAGAAACATAGAAACATAGAAAATAGGTGCAGGAGTAGGCCATTCGGCCCTTCGAGCCTGCACCGCCATTCAATGTGATCATGGCTGATCATCCAACTCAGTATCCCGTACCTGCCTTCTCTCCATACCCCCTGATCCCTTTAGCCACAAGTGCCACATCTAACGCCCTCTTAAATATAGCCAATGAACTGGCCTCAACTACCTTCTGTGGCAGAAGGTAGTTACGTATAACAATTAAGCATTCTTGATTCATGTTTAGTTGAAATGTGACAGTTATACTCCTCACAGACGCTCCCTGAGCTGTGGAGGTTTTTTTTTAGCATTTTCTGCATTCTCTTTGGTCATGGAAAGTTGTTACTTGAGAAAGGGAAATGCAGTAGTGCATGGCCTTATGGAAGTTGACTAGAAGCTGGTGCTGGGGGGAAAATAAGATCTGATACGTGGGAACTATTTAAAAGTAAGGCAATATGCATTCACAGTCAGAATTTTCCTGGAAAGAGTAAGTGGCAAAGATCTTAAAGGTTTGATTAATGAAAAGAAAGAAGCATATTTGAAATATAGGAAATTAGTTTAGAACAAGTCAATTTGAAGTTAATAGAAGATTAACTTCAACTGAAGGAGAAAACCTAAAACCCTGTCTCACGGTGTGAGTCCACCCACGAGTGACCCCAAGTGAAAGAAAAAAAACAGACTCGTGGTTGTGTACGAGATTCCAAGTTTATGTTCAAGAGTTTAACCGAGTTCCCATGGGTATGTCATTTTTGCAATGTTCCAAGTTCCTCTCCCCAGTTACCAAGTTCCTCTCACGTTACTCTTGAGCCAACCGTGAATGAAGGTCTGTTTTAATAAGCAACAGTGTTAAAGAAGATATCTCAATCCTGTGGCTTTGAGTTAAAGATAGAACTCAGCGTGGCCGCATCTATTGATATCACCCTACAAAGGGAAAATGCGCACCATCCCATGCCAGAGTTATACTTATGATTTGTTTGAAACACACATAACGTAGTTAGAAGACCAGTGGACCGAGGTTAGCTATATTTTAATTGATTTTTTTTTTTTTTTTTAATATTTTTTTATTAGAAGTAACCATTTTACAATGTTTAAAACAAATTTACAAACACCAGCTTAATTCGGTATTTATACAAAAATCACATTGATTATCATTATCTTCTATTTTTTAGAAATATAGAAAGAAAGAGAATAGAATAGTTTTAAATCAATAAAGTTGTGCTTAAATAATAATTTTGATTATATATATATAAAAGGGAAAATGCGCACCATCCCGTGCCAGAGTTATACTTATGATTTGTTTGAAACACACATAACGTAGTTAGAAGACCAGTGGACCGAGGTTAGTTATATTTTAATTGAATTTACTGCCAGGTCTATACGCTGCGGGGAGACAGAAGATGATATCTTTGAATGTGGACGGATGTCTCCGCGCCTTCTCGATCTAAGCGGAATATATTTTTAGTTGCCTTTCAAGCCGGGCTTTGGTTTTATTCCTTGTTTTTGTTTATTCGCACACACCTTTTGTGCGTGAGGGTGTGAGAAGTCCATGCCGGGTGCCGGCTGGCCGCTGCCACTGTTCTTTCACATCAGTTGCACATCAGATTGTTCGGAGACGGAGCTCAGGGTTTGCCTCCTGAGCTGCTTTGGCACCCAGGCGTGAATTGAGGTGGAGGGAGGTTGGGGGGGGGGGGGGGGCGGGGAACGGTGCGCGGGCGTCATTAATCTGTCTGGGGTGACAAGGCTCTTGGGTTAGGCTGGAATCATTAGTAATTAAGAACATTGCTGAAGACAGTGAGGTAGCTCGTGTGTACATGGACTTCAGTATGACTTTTGACATGGCTCCGCATTGTAGGCTGGACAAGAAGGTTAAGGCAATAGGGATCTGAAGTATGTTGGATAAGTGGAATCAAACTCCAGAGGGTAGTGGTGGATGTGTTTTTCTGAATGGAAGTCTGTAACCAGTGGTGTACCCCACAGGGATTAGTGCTGGGATCTTTCTTATTTAACGATATATAAATTAGTCACAGAGTCATACAGCATGAAAACAGGCCTTCCAGCTCAATTTGCCCATGTCGACCAAGATGCCTATTCTACATGTCATACATTTATTCTTCTAATTCCTGTTGACTATTTGGAGGCCTATTGTACACTCCCAACAAAGAGATCATCCCCTTTTCATTTCTCAGCTCCACCCACATAGCCTCATTGGGTAAACCATCAGTAATATAATCTCAGACTATTGCTGTGACATTCTCCTTAATCAATAAAGCACCATCCCCTCCTCTTTTATCCCCACTTCCATCTCTACTGTAGCACCTGTATTACTTGGATGAAAATGTAGATGATATGATAGTAAACTTGCCCACAATACAAAAATTGGCGATTCATAAATAGTGAAGTTGCCTAAGGACATAGCAGGATGTAGATCAGTTGGAAATTGGGTGGAGAGATGCCAGATGCAATTTAATTCAGGTTATGCACTTTGGGAAATTAAATTCTGGTAGAATATATTAATAACAGAGGCCTTAGTAACATTGGTGTGTGGATGGAGTTTGTCAGAAAAGTCCACTGCTCACTGTAAGTGGTAACACAGATGGATACAGTGAAAAGGGCATTTAGCATGCTTGACCTCATGGGCCAAGGCATTGAATATAAGAGTTGGACCATCCTATTGCAGCTGTATTAAACATTGAATGGACCACACTACAGGAAGGATATGATAGCAATCAGGAAAATATGCAGAGGAGATTCATCAGGAAGTTGCCTGGAATGGGGGGCTATAATACGGAGAGATTGAACAGGTTGTGTTTATTCTCACTGGAATGTAGGAGACTGAGGGGTAACCTTATAGAGGTTTACAAAATGGCATAGATATGATAGATGGTCAGAGTCTTTTTTTCCCAGGGAAGAGGAGTCTAGAACTGAGGACATAGATTTAAGGAAGAAATTTAAAAGTGAACTGAGAAATATGCTTTTCACTCAGTGTGTGGTGCATATCCTCGAGAACAAGCTGTCAGATGAGGTGGTAGAAGGAGGTACAGTTACAACATGTAAAAGGCATTTGGACAGCAACATTGATAGGAAAGGCGGTTTTCTCATTTTGGTGAATTTGGATCTATTATCAATAATGTGAATATACCCCTATAAATAACATTTCAGTTAAGTTGCAAAAGATATATTTGATAATTTTGTTCTCTTTCACAATTAAACAATTGAAATTTTACAAAACCAAATACTATTGTGCTAAAATTAAACAGAAATGCAGGAAATAAATCACGTAGCATCTGGAAGGTGGGGGGGTGGGAGTGGTGGTGGAGGGAATTATAGAAACAGTTAACTTATCATGTCACAAATTTTTCTGATCAATGGCATTAATGATTACAGTGTTATCAATGGTACTTGCAGAAAATTGCCATCTTTATTTCTATATTAGCTGAATTTTTGCTGTTCATGTCCCAGAATCTTGCTGGAATGGTAATACCAAAACTACATTTATAATGTTGTGCTCATCTCCGAATGGGTCTCTGATCCTTAGGCTATGCTGTGGTACTAAAATTAAATATTAATTTCAGTTTTCACACCCTGTGCCCTTTGAATTACAAAACTGAAAACTATATTGTGTTGTGAAAGGATCTTTATGCATGGTAAGTGAGTAGTTAAGGGAATTTTTTCCCTCTCTTTTGAGAAACTTCACTTCAAGGTGGAAAATAATTAAATATATATAACTTATTTTCGTACAAGTGAAATAGATAAAATACATTTTTTTACAAAAGTAACATATAATTGCGCGGATTTTATCAATATGATTACAATGTGCAAGTATTATTGTATTCAGCTTTCCAACATTATACAGACTGACCTGCCTGATTTTACTGCTAGATTTTCCATTGGATATAGGCTCCTCAAAGTGCCAATAAAAGACACCTCAAATTAACTAAAATTCTTATTTTTTTTAACAGGAATAGAATCATGAGATCTTGTTGAAAACATTAAAATGAGCAGATGTGTGTTGTAGCCCTGAGAGCATTATTGCTCTGTTTATAGCCTATATATACCTCTGGGATCTGAATCAATTCTTCATATAAGGTTTAACCTAAGTAAGGCAATTTTTCATCAATTTTCTCTCTTTTTTTCTATAAATGTTAACTCCTTAATAGGGTATGGATCCACAAATGTCATTTACCCTCCAGCATCTTGCTTAAGTGGTCTTTTTTCTGTGTGAAGATTGACAGTGAATGTTTATAGCTTTACAACTACACCATGGGCTGCAGTGCAGAGGGGTGGTAGTGAGAGTATTGCAGCTGTGTCTGATGCTTCCCTCATATGACATTTATCCCTCTGCTTCCTGGCAGAAGACCTGGAACAGGTAATAGGAGTTGAATGTTTAACCTGAGGCACCATGGCCTGCCTACAATTCAACTTGGATTATATAACTCGGCATATATTGAAGATTAAATCTAGAGCTTCCAGAACTTTATAATTCAACCATTTAAGGTTCTGTCAAGGGAAATCTTGTTTGGATTAAGGCAAGGAATACCTTACCACAATATTTATTGAGAAAACCATGGTTTAAAAATTAATTTAAATAAAAATAGGAAAACATTCAATTCATGTTATAGTTAAACAATTACGTTAAGGGTAATATTGAAAGAGTATAATTATAAATTATTATGCATAAATGCATTTTGAATCACAGCAAATAGTGGTTAACATGAAATCATGGCACTGCCATTGCTTTGTCACTGAATTTTTCATCGTTTGTTGTCATAACTACTTTTTTTTCAGATGATACTTCTTTCAACTTATTTGTGATTTGCCAAGCAATTTCAGATTTTAGAACACTGTAAATGCTGTTGGAAGGCGATCGCACAATTCAGATTGCATGTCACACAAGAGCTCAGTGTGTATCCATTGTGTGTGCACTTGAGCTCAGCAAGGAAATGTATCAGTGACCATTACACTGATACAGGTAATAGGTGAATGTGATAAGCATTTTGAAAATTGTGCAGGACAAGATTTGAAACTTAATCTTTATTTGCGATCAAATAGTTTATGTAATATAGTTGTGTATCACATTCACATAGATTATAGAACTATCCACCAAAGATGATTTTGTTGTGTAGGAATTGGTCACAGCACATTTATCATTTAGATTTAAAGTAAATCAGTGATCCAATAGATCACTTCAAAGCACAATAATGATGTCATAACATAGTTTCCAAAAAATGCGTTATGTTTTCCCATATGCAATAATGGCTTGTGAATATAATACATAAACCAGGTTATAGGAAATTACTATGTTTGAATTAAAGAATCCAGCTTACAATTTAACCCATGAGTTGATTTTATAGCTATTAGCTGAATGCTCATCTTGTTACATCTTTTCTTAAAATCATTTCCTACTATTCATTATCAATAGCTATATTTGAAGTGCCTAAACTAAGTAGGCTTTTCTCTGATTTTACTATTTTGGAAGATTTGTGTTAAATGTAATGATCGAAGCATCAGTTTGGTTTGGTTGGTTTGGTTTTTTCATTAATCTCTTGAAGATCAGCTGTTTCCTGATTTAGGTAATAAGCAGATTAGTGGAAGTAGGAACAGAAAGTTTAGTTTAGTTTAATTTAATTTAATTTCATTTTGAGATATTGCATGGAAACAGACACTTCAGCTCACCGAGTTCACACTAACCCGTGATCACCTGTTCACACCAATTCCATGTCATCTCACTTTTCATACACATTAGGGGCAATTTCCAGAAAACAATTACCGGTAACCTACAGACATGCATGTCTTTGGGATGTGGAAGAAAACCAGAGCACCTGGAGGAAACCCACGTGGTCACATTAGAACAAACTCGACACTGGCAGCACTCATCAGGATCGAACCAGGATCCCTGGTGCAGTGAGGCAGCAGCTCTACCAGTTGCACCACTGTGCTGCCCAAGAATGATATTAAGAGGAAAATAAAGTTGCTTGTGGAGAAATTATGAATCTGTTTTACAATACTTTTAAGGATGGAGATGTGTGTCATTAAGAAAGCAAAGAAATTATGCATTCGTTCAATCAATTAAAAAAAATCAGCTTAAAATATTCTCTGCAGCACTTTAAACTGCTTATATCCACCTCATCCTGCAACCTTGTCCTTTCATGTCAGCTCCATTGACAGATGTACTTCAATCTATTCTAATTTTGATTCAGATAGGTAGGTTAGAGCATGATTACAACAAAGTGCTTCTAATATTTTATGTTCCAGCCACACATGGCTGATAGCAACGATGGAGAAAAACAGAACTGTGTTTGGAACACATAAGGAATAGTTATTCAGAGATAATCAAAACTGTCCATCAATAACTTATGCCTTTTTTTCGAACATTGAATACAGATGTTGCTAGAAGATAACCATTTATTTAACAGGACTATAAAAAGGGACTTGAAAATAAAGGGATATGAAAATGAAGGCATTGCATATGGCAAATTATTGAATTTTCCAAAAACATGTTTGATGAAATAGCTCCGTTTTGGGAGTTGTGAAACATCATGTTGGATTTCTGATGTTTCCATATGCTGAGCGTCTCAGAATATACCCACATTGGTGGATGAAAATCGAGGATACTGGCTTGTGGGTTTACTATTTGTAATCATCTAACCACTTGTCAAAACGTTTATTTCTGGTTTGAAGAAGAATCCTTATCTGGCAAGTTCATTGTAATGGTGTTGTTCAAGTACAATAAGCTCTCACCCACGAGAGGAATGTTTCTTTGCATACAATAAAGTATTTATCTTCCCGTTAATACTTAATTAATTTTGAAAATATACATTACGCTGCAATAAAAGAGAAAACAATACAAGGTAGGCAATGACGTTAAAATGTCCCTTCAAATAACGGCTTCCATTTAGTTCTTCCAATGTCATTCAAAACAGATAACTTTTCTTACATGAATTGTTCTCATGAATGATTTATACGTGTCGTGTTATCTGAATCTTTTTCGATGTCCCCATGTGGATTCAGACAGACATTGGTTGCATAATTGTTAATTTTAACACCATAATAGCTTTTGATGAAGAAAAGATTAGATGATTGTGGCAGAATTAATTGAAATGTATCTTCCAATCACAAGGGTTCCTTGATTACTTACCTCCTTAATAAAAAGGGGGGTCCGTATTATATTCAATACAAAAGGGTGAGAAATAGATTTTCATTACTTGCGCTTTATGAGATTCCATTTGATTTTTTTTACGAATGAAAGTAATTGTTTTCTTTAAGTCCCGTAGTTTTTTGTGTGGTAATGTGAATGATCATTTAATGTTTTTCTCATGATCACATTTTGCCTTAAAAATAGCCACTTGCTCCTGCGCCAAACATGAGCAACCAACACACGATCCTTTTCCAAACAAAATGATCGCTGAGATAACGGTAACCTAACAAATGCTAGATGCGTTCAAGGTTTACATTTCTCGTTTGCCAGCAATGTATTACATATATAGCGAATACATTTTAGACTATATAGTTATGCGCAAATGATTAATTCCTATACTCAGAACTACGTGCGTTAACTTGTCTTTTCTCTCCAGATATCGATGAGCCTGTAGTTTCTACAGTAACACATTCCCATTGTATTGTTAGATCATTGCAGTTTATATGAGTCTAAAGAAGGGTTTCGAACCGAAACGTTGCCTATTTCCTTCGCTCCATAGATGCTGCCTCACCCGCTGGGTTTCTCTAGCATTTTTGTCTACCTTCTTAAGCAGTTTACATTTCTCTATTTTTCCCTTAAGCTTAGTGTTGAAGGTTTTAAACTTTAATTTAAGACGTGTTTTTTTTAGTGAAAAGCATTATCTTCCCCTCTCTCGCCTCTTCGTGGTCAAGGATAAATCGCGAACAGTCCGTAAAAGAACATCCGAGAGGTGTAAATTAGAAATACCCCTCGGGCGCCGAAAGAATTACAAGGATTTAACTAGTGAAACTACTAGTGATCGACTGGATAGGCAAATTCAGCTCCTTAAATGTTGCTTGAATCAATGAACTGTCTGTTTTCCTGAACAGCAGCATTGTATTCAATTGAGCTGCCCTTTGCGAACGGTGAATGTTTTTTAAAAGACAACGAAGTGGTTTTATCTTTTTTCCCATTCACTATAAAAATGTGATAAATCAGGTTTCTGCTCTATGTAACAATGGTTTGATTTAGATTTCTAAGTAATTCTATTCAAAGCACGAACAAAGACACCCTTTGGAGGATACCTTACACTCCACCTGCGTTTGAGCAATTCAGATACAAATCGCGTGAGCATTGCAAGAATCAGGTTTTTTTTTCTCTCTCTATTTTCTTCTTTATTAAAACCCCGTGTTCAAGAAATAAACAGGGTAGAAATCAGATCCTAAAATTTACAGGAATGTTCGTCGTCTACTGTTAAATTAAAAACCAACATATTACACTTTTTAAAACTTCATAAAGATTCGTCAAATGCATAATTAAAAAAGTATTTTCTATTACAGAAATGCCAAAATGGTTTGAAGTAACATGCTGTGACTTCAACATTTGAGTTACACATTACAGCAAACAACGTGACAGTTATGTTGAAATCCTTTGGACTTTAAAAAAACCCATGAAGAATAATTTTACGGCAATGGCGTTATGCATCGCTGTTTGTAAACCAGCAACGGGATAAACAAATGCCAGACTCTGCACTAAAGTTCACAGATATTAGCTAACATCTATGTTTTTGTTATATAAGATTGCCGACGTCTTAATATGATGTGTTGATAAAAATTAATTATGTTTCAAAACAGATCAGTGTCAATCAAAGACATATCTTTAACTCGTAATCGTCAAAGTTATGTGCCATTTTAAATTCGAGATAAAATAGATTCAATAATTGTTATGACTCGGAAGTACTAATACTAATAAGAATACGAAGAATAGCACTAGATGGCAGTGTCAGAGGTCGCTCTGCGGTGTCCCACACAGCACTACAATAAAGAACTTTTAACTGTAATAGCTTTCCATCTGCTATAGTGCACATGTATTCATGTATATTTCTACTTATTTGCATGTTTTTTTGTCTGTTCGTTACATTACACAAACCGTTGAGCTCGGATACTACATTTTTAATGTGCAAACATTACTCGAAAGGACATAAGATAGTCCAATATCCGAGGGGTAAAATGCAAAAATAATCGTCTACCTAGGCAATAAATACAAATATGAGACAGTCAGCACAGGACTGCTCAAACTGAAATGATCCCTTTCGATATCTTACTTTGCTGCTTCAGAGATTGGTCATATTTTTCAGGTGAGTTTATATTAAACCCAAGAAGCCCAAGCCGAAGGTCGTGTGCGGGGAAAATATTACAAAATGAACACTAAGCATGCAACAGTGAATACTGAAATGTACAAATTTACAATCCGTTTGGACTTTTCGGCAACGTGCATCAACGTGTATAGTTGTTCGCGCAGGTTCAGCTCTACAATTCGCTTTTGGCAAGACGAATGAAGAAAATACTAGGTCTCAAACACAAAATAAAACCTACAATATTTACAAATGTACAGTCCTTTCTTGTTTCGCGGATGCTTGTACAGCTCGTTCTTCACGGGTTTCATGATGTATGCACAACTATAAACATGGCAACCGTGACTTTTTACACATATTTACAATTTGATTGAATGTCTCTTGATTAGATTCTGCCGAAGTACAGTACAGATGAGCAAGTGAAACTTCCAGGGCTGAATCTAATTGTCTGAAACATTCAAGAATTCGTCCACTGCAACTGTTTTTTGTACATTTATAGTATTTCCTTGGCGTTTTTGCACCCTTTTGATGGATTTGATAGCGCAGTTCCCTCTGATATATTCGTCAATTTTCGAAATACATAAATACAGTCGACCAAGGGGCTTTAGTTGCGGTCAGTGGTCTGTTTTGCAAACAATTACATTTGTTCCTTGTCTTCCCAAAAAGATTTGGACAGGCAACGATTTGAGAACAATTGTCTGAGAAGTTATTTATTCCAAACCATCGCACAACATAGCTGTCAGCAAACTACCATTAGTCGTTGATTACTTTTCCTTTAAATGCAATACAGTCTTGCTTTTAAAAGAAACTTTTCGCTTCATGTCATAATGCAGTTGCATAGGCAGGGTAGGGTTCCAATGTGGGTTTGCTCATCCCCGGGAGAAGGATATAGGCGAGAGGGGGCTGCAGTCCTGAAGCCGGCCAGCCAGTGCAATTGCACGGCAGCATGTAGCCAGGATTGCCCGGTGACGGGTGCGTGTGAGTGTGAGCCCCGCCAAAGGCGGCGGCTGCAGCGGCTGCAGCGGCCGCGGCACCACTTTGGTAAGTTAGTGGTGAGGCATATTGCAAGGAAGCCAGGGAAGTGGGCGCGATCTCGCTCATTTTTGACCCCAGGTGACTTGCCTCGAAGAGTGAATACGGGCTCGCTGCAACGTGAGGGAAAAAAAGCCTGGCTTTCTCAGCCGAACTGAGCAAGGAGTCCGGCAGAACGCTGGCGGACAGGGCGGCGGACTTGAGTCCTTCCTGGTCTGCCAGGTAAGGCATGGGGAAAGCGAACTTGTCTTTCTTTAGCAGCGTCTTAGGCTTGCGCCTGGGTCGATACTTGTAATCCGGGTGCTCCTTCATGTGCAATGCTCTGAGCCGTTTGGCCTCGTCAATGAACGGCCTCTTTTCTGATTCGGTTAAAAGTTTCCACTCGGCGCCCAGCCTCTTGCTGATTTCCGAGTTATGCATTTTGGGGTTTTCCTGGGCCATTTTCCTCCTTTGCGCCCTGGACCAGACCATGAAAGCGTTCATGGGGCGCTTAACGTGATCCGCAGGTTTAGACATAGCGACCACAACAAAAATCAAAGAACTGCAGGTGCGCTCACTGCCCAAACCTCACCGTGAACTTTTTGATACTTAAGTATTTTCGTCCCTTGTCAATGGGTCGATGTCATAGCGATTCCTTTGAAATCTGGGACAGAAATGTTACGGCAGGGAGTTTCCACGCCAGGTGTTTAAAGTATCGGTTGCTTGAAGTGGTCTCGGTGCGCCGAGCTGAGTACTGAGCCCTTCCGAGGATTCCTTCAGTTGTCTGTTGCACCCAGATGCCTTCTCAGCGGAGTAGCTTGTTAGTTAGATACGAGGAAAGTCTGCCGATCGCTGGAGACCATGTGAACCAACTTCAAAGCAGGTGGGCTCTGGAACATGCGCAGTCGTTCGCACGCAACCTTCAATAATCGCTAAGGCGTTGTTAATGAAACGCTCGTCCAATCGCCAGGTCTGCAAACACATCACCATGACTCGTTTTAATGTGTGCGTGCACATTTTTGTGTATTTAAATTGTTGCATTTCGTTCTTTTCACAGTCTGGCTGGCACAATCCCGCAATTATTTGACTTTGCCTTAATGTTATACAAACTCTTGGCTCCTGATTTAATTGTCAACTGCCTGTTGTTAAACATGACTATCGGAATATCCGATCCCAAACTGATAGGCGTTATCGGAAGCTATTATTGAACAAACCAATCCCCAATCATGCTGGAATCAAAGATAATCTGTAGCTATTACACTTTATTTTTAATCCGACGCATTTAAAAAAAAATCAGTGCAAATTGTGCTAAGGTTGCTCATTAGATATCGCGAGGGTAGGGAATTTGATAATTGTTGGAAAATAATGATACCAACATAATAGTTCGTGTTGAAATTGAGTAATCCGTGATGAATGCGGAAGTACCTACAATGGGGAGGTGTTAATGCCAACCGCGAACTGCACAGGCTCTTGAAACTGTGTGTGCCCAAAATTTAAAACGCCTTTGCCGGGACATAGCCAGAGAATAACGTAAACCGTGTCCAATGTTTATCCACCTAACCTTAATTATCAACCTTTTACCAGCAGCAAGTTCCTCCATTACATGCAAGTAAACGTCAAGACAATTTTGAAACGAGTTTGAATAGATTTTGTTTTATATTTATTAAACTATTGTGGACTAGAAACGAAATGTTCCAAGCATATTGTACTAAAATATAGTCGCTAATGCACCAAACAAACCTTGCTCCAGCTTGTCTACGTTTATATCCCTCACTATAATATTTATTTCGTCACCAGCAGAGCTAATGTATACTTACTACATACAAGACGAATTACAAAACCCAGACTAATGCAGGGAATTATTGTTCTATTGGGAAAAATACGTTACCTAAATATTATGAAAAGTCTAGGGCCTATAATCAAGTCGGGCGACATATTCTCTTTTACGTATTTGTACATTGGTTACTTTTTTTTCTGACATCATGGGACCCTTTGGCATGATATATTATTAATTACTGATTAAAACCATCCGTAATCACGTCGGTACATAATGATCAAATAAATAAAGGTGATTGTGATCGAGTGAAGAGGTAGAAACAAAGGTCATTCTCAATGCGATATAAAAATAGAGAATCTCTTATATGCCACATAATTGTTATTTAGGTAGCATGTGCAGACGAGGTCTGTGGTTATTTGGCAACTGTGAGCATGCAGGAAAAATGCAAAATATGCCACCTCATACAACGTCTACTTAAACGGCTAGTGTAAACATTGTGTACATCTGTATATCTCAACATTTGGATTTAGGCCTCCAATATTTTGAGCAATATTTGGAGGGAATATTTCAAATGAACCAAATTTCTTATTTTAAAGTAAAACGGATATAACCTTTTTGTAAATGGGGAGATAGAAACGTACTAGAAGCTCAAGGTAACACTTCTATTTGTCAGTAATGTGAATCTTGAAGGGAATTGGCCCTTTTTCATCAATTCCCCTGCTTAAATTCTAACAAGATTGCAAATTATAGCCTCCGAGAAGCGCAGAGTCCTGGTATTTCATAGAAATAAATGTGAAATGTTCAACCTGTTAAAATAATTTAGCATCAAATACAAAAGCATAGGCAACTAATTTCCATGTAAGTTTAATAAAGGATGCTTTTGAGACCTGTTTGCCTGATGGGCATCGCAGATGGGTTTGCATCTTGAGATAGTACTTAAAAAAAACTTTTCTTGTTTTACTTTGGATTCAAAACGCCTCCGTACGCTGTGCGTATTATCCAACAATCCGCCCATTGTACAGAGCCGCACAGCATTCCGGCGACACATTTTAACTGTCTAATTTTGCGAAGTGTTTTATTTTATCGCACATTCAACCAGTTGATTTATGTTAATCTCTATATTCTCAGTTGTCAGTTCTGTACAAGTGTGCCATTTTAGAAACTACCGTAAAGGAATTACGATAAAGCAAATGTTACAAAACTTTGCATTAGTCATTTTGAATGGTTTAGGTTTTATTTAATTTCAATAAATTAATATCTGACTGTATTCGTCAGCGTACGTATGGTGGGTGTCAGAGATTAAAATATCTGAAGCATTCAATTAATGCGGTTGTTGGTGTGCGGGGCTGGACGTGTGTTGTGTCCTTCAGCCCATAGGGTATTGGTGAGCAAGCGCAGTGAGGCATTGCGCTTTGGTCTGCTTGGAGACTCCAATACTTGCGAACGATGTGATTTTACAGTAATGACACGACGTGAATTCAGGGTGTGGGGATCCACCTCCAGTCTCCGCCATCGTAACATATAATTTACGAAAGTCGTTCTTGAAAAACAGGCAGATCTGGGCATCTTACGCTCAGCTTTCTCCGACAAGTCACGTAGTGCTAAACATCTTCAGAGTCCATATGTGAATTCATTAGATATACGTTCAGTTTGACTCACGAAGGCATTATATAATTAGATTCTTAATCCGAAATTACACCACATACACGGCAGTACTCGGAATGTTATAGTGCCATTTTTCCATCCTCGCCCCCATCAGCATCTTTTTCTACATTTCCACCTCTCAATCACGTCTTGTCCCGAAGTCTACTTTTCAGATTAGATATCGAATAGTTAACAAAACAAAATGCGGATGAAATATGTTGGCAAAATTAAAAGGGATAAGATAAGGTAGGGGTCGATTTTTAAAAAGAAATAATTTTAATAATTTCTACTTAAACAACTGCCTTTACTTGTGAGATATTTATATCATATGCGGATTCAAAAACACGCCAAACCTGGGTCATTAAATAAAGTCCATATTTTTTTAAACATGTACTTTACAATTATTTAGAAATTGCTCGCTTAAGAATATTCCACCGGCTGGCCTAAGAGTGTAGCTCGTGTATTACGGTTAATACGATGTCGTTATAATGTAAGAGAACATTTAATGTATGTGCTTTTCAAGTAATATAGCCTTGTAATTCTGAAGGAAGGTGCTTTTCAATTTGGACCCATCAAAAATATACTTTTTTCCTTGCTTCCTTTATTTTAACTTATTAACACTTCTGATGAACTGTCATGGAATGAAATGAAATGACCCCTGACCTGTTTAATATGGAGTTGGGCGATCATAGCAAACTAATTTCTGTGTCCAGAGTAATTATTTCCGACATGGTTAATTAAACCTATCAATTCCGCGCCACTTTGCAGTTGTCATACACAAGCACTTCGCCGCACGGAACTTCCTCCTTCATGGTGGCAATAAGACTCCGGGAAACGAGAGACTTGCTTTAAGCTGTCTGTGATTGGCAACTATATACAGTATGAGAATGCGCTAAGAATATGTTGGAGGGAGGACATTTGGCCTCACAGGCCTATCGTTTGTATCAACAAATCGTATAAAGGAAGTGAACTATTTGAAATACTGTCTGCATCAGTGGTGGGAAAGCAGTGGAACCGATCCTTGCATCAAGAATGTCTACATTTAATATTTTTTATCGAGAAATAAGATACGAAACTTTGATTTGGAAATTGAACGAGGGCATCGATTAATAGATGGGAGCGGGA